>JAWZYV010012456.1:280000-771143 GCA_038373885.1 Cheiracanthium punctorium
TCCATCGGAGCGCGTTTTTATTGATTCTCGACCCCCCTTAGGAACCACCATCGTTTCATAAAATTTCGAATGCTTTGACACCAAACTTAACCTTGTTGGGGATCTGGCAACGCTGCCGGTAGTGGCGGATGAGCTGTGCTGAACTCATTCCGGGTTCCCTCTCTCTCACGAGGTGCCAACTAAGGAGAAAGCGCGCTGTTCTGTACTCGGTGCTAAAAGCTTGTGTGTAAAATATGCATAATTTGTAATAATATTTAATTAAAGTAATTTAATATCTCTACCTTCTGATTATTTGCTTATCTACTAACGCAACAGTATTAGTTTAGATGAGTCAACCGCTAAAGTGATGACCCGGACAGTTGCACGTGGTTAATATTTACGATTCTACGACGGAATGAAATGTTGATGCACCCAACTGGTTATGAAGAAAAGACTTGTTTTATGACTGTCGTTGTGCGTCTGGAAGATGATAATAGCTTTCGCTATATTTTTTTCTCCGAGTGAATGTGTACACTCTCGTAACACACGTGGTGACTATATTCATAAGTGATTGGAGATGCGACGTTATTTTTCCGTGCAATAATTAATTGGTGTCATCATTACAGTGTATTAGTGTTGTGTTTCTGTATTCCCTCTTTGATGAATTAGCGCCAGATGCGAAGACTGCCCCGGAAAGTGTTTTTTACACTTCTCCACGTGTTCTGATTGCATTATTTGTATTTTGATCCCTGTGTGTGTCAGCCGTTCAGTAAGCAAATTGTAAATAAGATATTTTCGGGATTATTTTTATGGTTATTGCTACTATTAGTGTTCACATTGTATTATTTTTGTTAGCAGTAGTGTCACTATGAATAACGGACCTACAGAACCGCAGAACAATGCGGAAGCGAATAATGCCAACACAATTCAACGTGTGGGTATAAAATATGCCCCTTTTTGGCGTGCTAACCCCAGGATATGGTTCTACCAGCTAGAATCGCAATTTACATTAGCTGGTATTACAAATTCGGTGACGCAGTACCATCATTTAGTTGCATCCTTGCAACCTGAAGAATTAGCAATTGTAGGGGACATAATTACCTCTCCTCCCCCGGACAACCCCTACGGCGCGATAAAAACTCGATTAATTAACCAGTATGCTGTAAGCGAAGACACACGCCTGCGTGAGCTGGTGTCGGGGATGCAACTGGGAAATAAAAAGCCCTCTCGATTGTTACTTGAAATGCGCAGTAAGGCAGGAGCGCAAGTAGGCGATGATTTGCTTAAGACTCTTTTTGTTCAGCGATTGCCAGCGCATGTACAACAAATTTTGGCGATATCAAATGACGATCTGGATAAGTTAGCCGAAATGGCGGATGGTATTATGGCCGCGACAGGGCCACCACCAAGTGTGCAAAGTGTCAGCAACAATGAGGATATTAAGGAACTTATATTAAACATCTCATCACGATTAGAGAAATTGGAAACTAGGCAATCGGAGTCTGAGAATAGAGGGCGTTCTCGAGCAGAATCTCGCAATCGATTTTTCAGAGGTCGTAGTCAATCAAGAAATAGACACAACTCTAATAGTAGCAATGACTCTTTATGTTGGTATCATTTCACGTTTAAAAACAAAGCTAAAAAATGTAAGGAACCATGTACATGGTCGGGAAACCAATAAGGCCGTCGCTCGAACAAGAGAGTGACGGCAAACCTTTGATCAACGGATTGTATTTGAATGATAGGTCATCCAACATGAGATTTTTGATAGATACAGGTGCAGATGTATCGGACCTTATCTGGATTACATTTTTTTACATCCGTATAAGTTTCAGCTTTTTGCTGCTAATGGGACCGTCATTCATACTTACGGACAGAAATTGTTAAAGTTAGATTTAGGTTTACGAAGGGAGATTCATTGGCCTTTCGTGCTCGCAGATGTATCTCAACCTATTATAGGAGTTGATTTTTTGAGGCATTTTGGCCTCCTGATCGACGTCCGGCTAGGAACGTTACGGGATCCGGTTACTAACCTGGAAGCGAAAGGGAATGTAAGAGTCAAAGCCAATGTGGACATCAGGGCACTATCTGACAGCACACCTTTTCACGTTCTTCTGAGTGCATATCCTTGTCTTACGGATGTTTCATCAACGCTGGCTGTTCCTAAGCATGACATAGTGCATGTAATTGACACAAAAGGGCCGCCAGTGTTTTCTAAGCCAAGGCGGTTGCCACCAGATAAGCTTAAAATTGCAAAAGAGGAGTTCCAATTTATGGTCAGCGCGGGTATCTGTCGACCCTCAAGTAGTAGTTGGGCCAGTCCTTTACATATGGTACCCAAACCTAATGGGGACTGGCGTCCATGCGGAGACTACCGTGCCTTACCCTAGTAGCAATGACTGCTTGTTTTCTGCTCGGTCGTTCATCGACTCATCGTTAACTCATCGACTCGTCGAATTCAGTCATCGGCAAGTGCACTTTTGTTTATCTGCAAAAGATGAATTTTTATTCTTGGATAGAAGTGATCTAGACGAGCAGTTTCGCCGATGGGAAACCGAAAAACAATATCTTATCCGAAACTGCAGTTCTATAGTCATCGGGCCTTGCAGGTGTCCCCAGTGGTTTACACTTTATCCAAATTCCTACAAATACTTGCGTAATTTAGATGTGCCTTTGCATAATCTAAGGGAAATTTTGAACAATTCTCGAATTAATCGAATAATTTACTTCAAATTTCTTGTATTGGGGTTGGGAGGGGGCAGGGGGTGGTATCCCCCCTTGCCTCCTCCCAAAAAATTTAAATTTGAAAAGAAATATTTACAAAAAAAAATGTAAGTGTTTATTATATAAAAATCGTTTGTAATATTTAAATAATTTTTAAAAAATGTGTTTAAAAAAAGAAAAGAAAATCTATTTGAGCGTCAGCTGCATTATAAGAAAAACGGAAACTTCATTACAATGAGCAATTTTTTTTAAACCTCTTTAATGCAAACAGCAAGAAGAGAAATCAGTTAATTTTTTAAAGTTATCCAAGAAATATGGAAGTTAAAATCACACTAAAATTCCTATACAATTGGCAATATTGTTTTTTAATTATTAATTATGAATGTTGTTGCTACTTACATGGTAAAAGTGAAATTAATTTCTTACCAATCGAATAATTTGACTATTATTAATAATAGCTGAACAACACTTTGTCAAAATTTCATCCAAAGTCCCAATCTGAGACTAAAATAACGGTTACTTCACACTTTGCCTTAAGCATGACAAGATTCGATGGTCTAGGGGTAACGCGCTTATCTCGGAATCAGTACGCTCAGGGTTCGGGCCCGGGGGAAGAAGAATTTCTTTTTTTTTTTTTTTTCAGAAAAACGGAAATTTAGCATACAAAAAACGAAAACATAATAAACAGACGGACATATTTTGAAAATTTTGCTGCCAGTCTTTTATTTTTTACTAACAAATATATTTTAAACAGTTTATCGGTTTCTTTTCGTTATTTCATCTGAGTCATCTGTAAACGATGATCGGCTTTATGGTCCCCCGAGCGGACATTTTGTACCAGTTGCTGATGAAATTTCCCCTTTTTTGGATGAAAAGCCGTGATCGGCCATTCCTCCTTCTCCTCGGATATAACTCACCCGCCTCTCATCGACCGATGGGTTATTGCTACTAGGGTAAATTCTGTTACGGTACCCGATCGGTATCCTGTACCGCACATACAGGATTGTATGCAGGTGTTGCATGGGAAGTCAGTCTTTTCAACAATAGACTTGGCAAGGGCATACCACCAGATCCCGGTACGCCCTGAAGACGTGCAAAAAACTGCGGTTACCACTCCGTTCGGTCTATTTGAATTTTTATAATGCCGTTCGGATTGGCAAATGCAGCGTCAACGTTTCAGAGATTTATTCATAAGGTGACGCAGGGCTTTGATTTTTGCATTCCATATTTTGACGATGTTTTAGTCGCCTCTACTAGCGAAGAGGAGCATTTGTGCCATTTAACAGCTATGTTTGAACGGTTTGCTGAATTTGGCATTAGAATCAATCCCGCTAAATGTGTTTTCGGGAAAGCTAGTGTTAAGTTTTTAGGGCATAACATTTCTGCCGAAGGCATTCGCCCACTTAAAGAGAAAGTCCAAGCGATTATCGATTTCCCGCTTCCCCAAACAATCAAAGAATTGCGTCGATACCTAGCGATGACGAATTTTTATCGTCGGTTTATACCAAAGGCTGCACACACGCAGGGTATCTTAAACAAATACTTGCAGGGGGCGAAGAAGAACGACAACCGTCAAATAGAATGGTCCAAAGAGGCCAAGAGTGCATTCCTACAAAGTAAAGAAGAACTTGCACAGGCTACTGCCTTAGCATATTTCGTACCTGAGGCTCCACTCTCTGTTGTAGTTGATGCATCTGACCAAGCCATGGGAGCGGCACTCCAACAGCTAAAAGACAGTGCATGGCAGCCGCTAGCTTTTTATTCAAAGTCACTGTCGCCAGCCCAACAAAAATACAGTGCATATGATCGCGAACTGCTAGCAATATATTCGGCTGTAAAGTATTTTCGTCACATGCTGGAAGGTCGGCCATTTACAATCTTCACCGACCACAAACCCTTAATATTTGCTTTCCGACAGAAAGCAGACAAGTGCTCACCGAGACAAACTCGTCACTTAGACTTTATAAGTCAATTCTCTACGGACATTAAACATATCAGTGGCATGGAGAACGTGGTAGCTGATGCGCTATCACGCGTGAACATCTCTGTGTGTAAAGAGTCTGCTATTGACTTTGTGCAAATGGCCTCTTTGCAAGAAACAGATCCAGAGCTGCAAGAAATTCTAAAGAACCCTGCAAATACTCTCGAATTGAAGCGAATGGTGGTAGGGGACCCAAGTGGCACGGTTTTGCAGTGCGATATTTCTACAGGTCGCATTAGACCATTCGTGCCGGAATCGATGCGCAAACAAATATTTCATCACTTACATAATTTATCACACCCTGGTGCCAAAGCAACAAAACGAATGATATCTGAACGTTATGTCTGGCCTTCAATGAATAAAGATATCATCGCATGGGTCCGAACTTGCATCCCATGCCAGAAATGTAAAGTTCATAGACATACCAAGAGCCCAACTGGTGCGTTTGAAAAACCAACAGCAAGGTTCCAGCATATACACATCGACTTAATCGGTCCACTACCACCATCCAACGGCTACCGATATTGCCTCACTTGTGTAGATCGATTCACTAAGTGGCCTGAGGCATTTCCACTGGTAGATATTTCAGCTGAAAGCGTAGCTGAAGCATTCTACGCGGGATGGATTGCTCGATTTGGGACACCATTCCGAGTGACATCGGATCAAGGTACCCAGTTTGAGTCGTCTCTATTTTCAGCTCTAGCAAAGCTCTTAGGAGTTCATCGCATACACACGTCTCCGTATCATCCAGCTGCAAATGGCCAGGTAGAGCGCCTGCACAGACAACTTAAGGCTGCTATTATGGCCCACAATACTAATGAGTGGACTAGAGTTCTCCCTACAGTGTTGCTAGGCATCAGAGCTGCCTGGAAGGAAGACCTCAAGATGACAGCTGCAGAAATGGTGTATGGTATAACAATAGCTCTTCCTGGTGAATTTCTAACACCAGCGGAAGAGATTCCGGACATCGCAACTTTCATAGGAAAGCTGCGTCAGACGATGCGTCAGCTTTGTCCGCCTCCGGCACGATCAAATGGCAAGCAAGCAATTTTCGTGCAAAAAGAGCTGAAAGACTGCTCACACGTATTCTTGCGTAGAGATGGCGTGAAAAAGAGTCTGCAACCACCGTACGACGGCCCATATGAAGTGATGGCTCGAACTGACAAGAACTTATGCCTCAAAGTCGGCGAGAAAAGAATAACTGTGAATATTGACAGAGTTAAGCCAGCTTTCCTTTGTGTGGAGGACTCACCTACTCCTCAGCCTACGGCAAAAGTGGGACCGCCGGAAACAAAACCTACACTGCCTGAGACAAAACTTACAAAGTGCGAGACAAAGGAAAAGGTCACACGCTCCGGCAGACGAGTCAGGTTTAACCCCAAGTACCTCTGATAGTAAAAATTTTTTCGCTATCGCTCAGGGGGGGCTACTGTTGGGGATCTGGCAACGCTGCCGGTAGTGGCGGATGAGCTGTGCTGAACTCATTCCGGGTTCCCTCTCTCTCACGAGGTGCCAACTAAGGAGAAAGCGCGCTGTTCTGTACTCGGTGCTAAAAGCTTGTGTGTAAAATATGCATAATTTGTAATAATATTTAATTAAAGTAATTTAATATCTCTACCTTCTGATTATTTGCTTATCTACTAACGCAACAGTATTAGTTTAGATGAGTCAACCGCTAAAACTTTTTAATCTTGCAGGCCCAGGGGGTCATACGAAGCTCCCCTGTATTTTCATTTCGGGCAGTTTAAACACTAGTTTTACTCGAGCAAGGAGAGAGAGATGCTAACTGCCCGAGAACTCAGCGGAGAAGAAACCCGATGAATGGGTGAAGGGTGTTTAAATAGTACGGCTTTCGGCGCAGAGAGAGGGAAAATTTCTTTAGTTGTTTTATTGATTCAAGATTCGAATCAGTAAAATGAGTCGAACCGCCCATCTCTAGTTGCCATATTTTAAATTCGAAAAATACTACAGCCATGGATAAAAATTACTACCACGGACTAAGAGACTTTAGGATGATCATCGGGAAGCGGCGGACGGGCGAAACTGCGTCAGCATCTGAAAGGAAAATATGCGACCCTATTTTAATGATTAACGGCATGGGCGCCCTCTGACGACACACGGCGTAAGCATCTCCCGTGGGGTGCTTCCGTTGATATTTGTTTACGTTTTAGCTACTAGCACACGACGCATGCGCCATAAAATTAATGGGTACGACTCCCAGCGCCACCTATTAGGCAAATTTCATTTAGTTCATTCCATGGACTTAGATTGGAGAGGACCTACATCGACAATGGGATTCCTTCCCTGAAAACGCACCTTGAGGATGGACATGGGATGGATTGATTAGGAGATTATCTATTGCCGCCATCTAGCGGCAATAGTTGTCAAAAAACTTTTTTCATGAATTAGGAGGCGATGTATCAATTTTATTAATTATTTATTTATATTTCTAAATTGATAAAATATAAGAACGCTTTTAAAAATAAATAATCAAAGTTATGTATGCATATTTAAATAGTTTTTGTGGTAATCCTCAAGGTTTTTGTAGCTATTTAAACAGCATTTTTAAGATTAATAAATATTTTTTTCTTTTAGTACTTCTTTACACCTCACCACCAACTTTCTCGTGACACTAGGTAATATAGGAAAAATATTCTCAAAGTCCTCAAGCCGCAAACAAATTAACAGCATTATATTTTTGTTACTTGTGCTATTATCATGAAATATAAGAAAACAAAACTTCTCATTCTTTTATAACCTCTTCTTTAAATAATATAACAGGAATAGTGAAATCATAAAAATAATTAAATAAACTATCAACTTCTCCTAGTGTCACAAAAAAGTTGGTGGTGAGGTGTAATGAAGCACTAAAAGAAAAAAAAAATATTTATTAATCTTTAAAATGCAGTTTAAATAGCTACAAAAACCTTGAGGATTACCACAAAAACTATTTAAATATGCATACATAACTTTGATTATTTATTTTTAAAAGCGTCATTATATTTTTTCAATTTCGAAATATAAATAATTAATAAAATCGATACGTGGACTCCTAATTTATGGAAAGTTATCTTGACATATTGTTTGCAACTATTGCCGCTAGATGGCAGCATCAGATAATCTCCTAATTAATCCATCCCCATCCTGAACTGAAGCTGGGCTACTTTGATAACATGGCGTTTGTTCTCCTTATCTGTAACTCCATGGTTCATTCGTAAACGCCAAACGAGTTGCACTCCTGGAATGAGTTTTCATCTAAGGCGTTCGTAAAGGAAACTGAGTGAGTGCATACAGTTTTAAAACTAGAGCGTTCGTATACAAAACTGAGTGCGATTAGTTTCAAACGAAATAAACTCATCCTTGCTAAGGTTTCGTCCACGGACTAAGAGAGTTCAGGACAATCATCCAAGCATTGTGAAAGAACTAAATGAAATTTGCCCAAAAGGTGGCGCTGGGAGTCGTACCCATTAATTTTTTGGTGCATGCGTCGTGTGCTAGTAGCTAAAACGTAAACAAATATCAACGGAAGCACCCCGCGGGAGATGCTTACGCCGTGTATCGTCAGAGGGCGCCCATGCCGTTAATCATTAAAAGGGGGTTGCATATTTTCCTTTGAGAGGCTGACGCAGTTTCGCCCGTCTGCCGCTTCCCGATGATCGTCCTAAAGCCTCTTAGTCCGTGGTTTCGTCAGTTGTTTAGAGTATAGAAGATACACTTGCTGCACGTTGTTGTTGTTTTCAACTGGCGTCCGTTGTTATGAAAAAGTATGTTGTTGTGAAACGTATTTTACGTTTTCTAAAGCTGCAAATATTATTTTTTCGAGAAGGAAATTCCTGCGTACGTTAGAAAATGCTACGAAGGTACATAATTTTGCAAAGCTAATCATTTTTTGGACTATATTCCGTATACGGTGCTTGTTTACATATCAATGTTTTTGTTTACAAATCATTGGCGAACAATCTGACGCGAGAGTGAGCGATGCACCGCCAACTGCCGGTGGTAGTTGTGACTGGCAACCATAAAGAATACGTGTTTCGTCAGGTTTGGGAATTGGAAATTGTTTGCGTTATTGATGGAAGGGAATGAAATGTGTTATGTTAATATAAGAAAAGAATTTGTGTGTGTTTGTTAGAAATATAGTACGTTATAAGCCGGTGGGTGTTGGGGACATTTCTGAGCGGTTATTTACCAAAAAAATAGAGGTAAGTGCTCTTTTTTAACGAATCTTTGCGATGTTTAAGGTTTTTAATGTGAATTTTAAATTGATATTGGAAGTGTTTATGTTTTTGTAAGTGCTATTTACGTGCTATTCTAATCATACTGACTTTATAAGAGGTGTACAACTAGGTTGTTTAATCCACCGATGTTTTTTTGAGTTGAAAACGGGCCAGTGTTTGCCCAGTTTACATTGGCTGTACAACTAGGTTGCTTAGTTCACTGTTGTTGTTTTTTTTTAGTTAAAAACGGTCCACTAGTTGCGTAGTTTACATAGCTGTACAACTAGGTTGCTTAGTTCACTGTTGTTGTTTTTTTTTTAGTTAAAAACGGTCCACTAGTTGCGTAGTTTACATAGCTGTACAACTAGGTTGCTGAATCCACTGAGGTTTTTTTAGTAAAAAACGGTCCACTGGTTGCATAGTTTACATAGCTGTACAACTAGGTTGCTGAATCCACTGAGGTTTTTTTAGTTAAAAACGGTCCACTGGTTGCATAGTTTACATAGCTGCACAGCTAGGTTGCTGAATCCACTGAGGTTTTTTTTAGTTAAAAACGGGCCACTGGTTGCCTAGTTTAGATAGCTGTGCAGCTAGGTTGCTGAATCCACTGAGGTTTTTTTTTAGTTAAAAACGGACCACTGGTTGCCTAGTTTAGATAGCTGTACAACTAGGTTGCTGAATCCACTGAGGTTTTTTTAGTTAAAAACGGTCCACTGGTTGCTCATTTTTAGTGGAATATATGTGCAATTTTAATGTGCTGATAGTGGAAAATGGTTGGCGACAGTCGCTGGAGTACTCCAGCGACTGTCGCCATGTTTACATGGGGTGGGCACCGGCTTGTATGATTTTACCCATTTTTTTTTTTTGTATTTTCCATTTTAGTAAATTCAAAAATGTATGTTTTAGTGGTGAGGTTGAAGTTGTTTTAATCCGTTATTAGCGAAATTTGAACTTCTCTTGCTAAATACTTTTGAAAAAATGAAGTTGAAATTTCTAAATTTTGATTTCTGCACTTCAATTATGGCCACTCTTTCTTTTAAAAATCCTGTTGATTTTATATTGAGTATGTACTAAAAACTCTCCTCAGCAAAATTAACGCATTCGCGAATTGTAAACAAACAGGCCTCCTAGGCGACGAAACTAAATAAACTCATCATCATCATCGAATTGTTCTTGAAAAGAGTGCCTGTTCCATGACGGTTTAACTCCAGTTGTTTGATGAGAAGTTATACATCGATGGGTCATGTAAGAGAAAATGCAGTATCAGAACATACATAATAGAAAAGGTAAATAGTAATATATATTACAGCAAAACAGTATGAGAATAATGCAAAATGAAAATAAATTATATACACTATATATAAGGGACTCTAGAAGACAATGTCAAGGGTGGGACAAGATCTGGAGTCACAAATAGGGAAGTCGTAGTTTGGAAGAAAAGGTACTGTGAATTGGTGCTAATAATCTGTTGAGATTAATCACACTTACTCCCTGGTTTGTGTTTTGTATATGTATATTTGACTTCAGTAGTTTGGCAACGCTCTGGCTGTTGTTGTAGTAAGTACCACGGACTAAGAGGGTTCAGGACAATCATCCAAGCATTGCGAAATAACTAAATGAAATTTGCCCAAAAGGTGGCGCTGGGAGTCGTACCCATTAACTTTTGGCGCATGCGTTATCTGCTAGTAGCTGAAACGTAAACAAATATCAACGGAAGCACCCCGCGGGAGATAATTACGCCGTGTGTCGTCAGAGGGCGCCCGTGCCGTTAATTATTAAAAGGGGTTCGCATATTTTCCTTTCAGAGGCTGACGCAGTTTCGCCCGTCTGCCGCTTCCCGATGACCGTCCTAAAGCCTCTAAGTCCGTGTAAGTACGTAGTTGTAGCTTGTACGTTGATGTGTAAGTGCACTGTCATGTGCGTTATTCTATTTTTTTTTTTAACTTAATAAAATCTTTTTATAACTTTCATCGGCCTCTGATGTCATTTTATCTTAACAGCAGAGCGTGGTTCTGATATTGAACACGTTTTAAGTGAGGAATTCTACTGCTTGAATTTTTGTTCTAAGGTAAATAACGTGTAAGTGATATTTTGAAATGGCAGCACGTGATGATAACACTAAGTACTGTGTTGAACCGTTTAGCGGTAAGAACTTTGCTTTATTTAAACGTCGTGTTGAAGCAGTTTTTGCTGCAAAGGACCTTGAAAAATATTTGGATAGTGAAGCCGATGAAACGAAAGCTGCTGAGGTCAAGGATGCGAAAAGAGCGTACGCTTTACTGTTAACCCTTCTAGATGATACCATATTGGCAACTATGGCGACAGAATCTTCTGCTTGTCAGATGTGGACTAGTTTAAAGCAGAAATATCTAAAGGTTAGTGCTGTAAGTCAAATTTTAGTAAGAAAGAAACTTGCGACTTTAAAGAAACGCCGAGATGTCGGCATGCAGCAACATATTAATGAACTGTTGGCTATCGTGAACGAATTGCGACTCTCGGGTGCAGAAGTAAAGGATATGGATGTGGTTATTTACTTGCTGATGTCATTGCCTGCGGATTATGATGTTATTAAATCAACAATTGAAAATCAGCCTAACGAAATCCTTACGTTGGACTTTGTTATGCAGAGACTTTTGAATGCCGAAGAGTTGAAAGATGAAAAAAACTCCGATACTATTCGTGTTTCTGCATCAAGTGATAATGTAGCGTTTAGCGCGGATAAGCGAGACATAATTTGCCACAAATGCAAAAACAAAGGCCACGTTGCCAAGTTTTGTAAAAGAAAATTAGTATGCTTTGGCTGTGGACGTCCAGGGCACTACAGGAGGGACTGTAGATTTAAACAAAAATCCGAAGCGGACTATATTCCGTATACGGTGACTTGTTTACATTTGATGTTTTGTTTACAAATTGATTTGGCGTTGGCTCTGGCGCCGTCAACGGCGATGCTCAGCTGCAGTGAGGCACCCTGGCGGTGATTGTTTAGACTGGTAACCATAATGAAACGCGGGGTGTTTGAAGTATGGGATATTCATTCAGTGCTAATTGAATGACGGTAGTTGTTTGTTTGTGGCGAGTGATAGAGTGGATTAAGTTTGTGTTGGCTTTTCCCTGTGGTTTTGATTCTGTTTTACGGACTCTTTATCGTAGGTTAGTAAGCGTATCGGGGAATTTCGTCGTCAGTATTTATGTGTGGATGTGGAGTTTTTTTTATGTTTTGAAAGGAAAAGGAGCATTCTTTTGTGTGTGTTTGATAGAAATATGGTGTGAATATAGAGCTAAATAAAAGAAAGCATGGTGTTACGTTATAAGCCGGTGGGTGTTGGGGACATTTCTGAGCGGTTATTTAAAAAAAAAATAAAGGTAAGTGCTCTTTTTTAACGAATCTTTCAAATGTTTAAGGTTTTTAATGTGAATTTTAAATTGATATTCGATGTGTTTTATGTTTTCGTAAGTGCTATTTATGTGCTATTCTAATCATACTGACTTTATAAGAGGTGTACAACTAGGTTGTTTAATCCACCGATGTTTTTTTTGAGTTGAAAACGGGCCAGTGTTTGCCCAGTTTACATTAGCTGTACAACTAGGTTGCTTAATTCACTGTTGTTTTTTTAGTTAAAAACGGTCCACTGGTTGCGTAGTTTACATAGCTGTACAACTAGGTTGCTGAATCCACTGAGGTTTTTTTAGTTAAAGACGGTCCACTGGTTGCATAGTTTACATAGCTGTACAACTAGATTGCTGAATCCACTGAGGTTTTTTTAGTTAAAAACGGGCCACTGGTTGCCTAGTTTAGATAGCTGTACAGCTAGGTTGCTGAATCCACTGAGGTTTTTTTAGTTAAAAACGGGCCACTGGTTGCCTAGTTTAGATAGCTGTACAACTAGGTTGCTGAATCCACTGAGGTTTTTTTAGTTAAAAACGGACCACTGGTTGCCTAGTTTAGATAGCTGTACAACTAGGTTGCTGAATCCACTGAGGTTTTTTTAGTTAAAAACGGACCACTGGTTGCCTAGTTTAGATAGCTGTACAACTAGGTTGCTGAATCCACTGAGGTTTTTTTAGTTAAAAACAGACCACTGGTTGCCTAGTTTAGATAGCTGTACAACTAGGTTGCTGAATCCACTGGGGTTTTTTTAGTAAAAAACGGACCACTGGTTGCCTAGAATGACTAGTAAACATGGCGACAGTCGCTGGAGCTTGGCGGTCGCCAAGCTCCAGCGACTGTCGCCATGTTTACATGGGGTGGTCACCGGCTTGTACGATTTTACCTAGAAGGTATTGGCGCAGTACCTGGAATATTAAATGGCAGAAAAATAATTCTAACAGATGTGTTGTATGTGCCTGACTTGAAAGGTCAATTAATATCTGTTAAGAACATTCAGAAGACAGGCTGCAGTGTGACTTTTAAGAATGATGTAGCTGTTATTGAGAAGAGTGGTGAAAGGTTTGAATTTGCCAGACTAAATGAAAAAGGACAGTATGTGAGTCAATTTGAGCCCATTAAGGCTTCAACATACCTTGCAAATCATGATGCTGAATTATGGCACAGACGCATGGGGCACTCATCCAACAAAGTTTTAAAAGAAATGGGTTTGCCAGTTTCAGAGTCAAGTTTCTGTGAAGAGTGTATTATGGCAAAACATTCCAACACTCCAATGGGCAAAGGCCCTAGAAGCAGAGAGCGTATGCCAGGGAGAATGGTTCACACTGATATCTGTGGTCCCATTGATCCACCTACTAGGGAAGGCGAAAAATATTTTTTTTCTATCGTAGACGACTATTCAAGATTTTGTGAAGTGCACCTCCTGAAGCACAAAAGTGATATTCTTGATGTTTTCAAATTGTTCATAAAGCAGAATCCTGATCTCTACAAAATCCGGTGTGATAATGCCAAGGAATATGTGTCTGGTGAACTAGCTCGCTACTGCAAGAGGAATGGCGTTATGATAGATCCTGCTCCACCTTATACACCTTCTTTGAATGGTGTTGCGGAGAGAGCTAATAGATATCTTCTAGAGAAGGCTCGAGCTCTAATGTATGAGGCAATGCTTCCAAAATCATGTTGGGGATATGCTGTACAGACAGCTGCATATCTCAAAAATCGAATTTCAAACCAGACTGTTGGAGATCTACCTTTTAAGCTCAAATATGGTGAGTCACCTGATTTGAACATCATCAAGGTTTTTGGATGTGATGCGTATATGAGAGTTCCTGATCACTTAAGAAAGAAGTTGGATCCAAAATCCAAAAAGATGATTTTTATTGGATACACTACTATGGGTTATCGTTTATTGGACCCAGTCACAAATCGTGTTGTGGTATCTCGAAATGTGCTATTCAGTGAAGAGAAAAAGAGATGTATTTCAATTCAGGATGTTTTCTCCATAGAAGGTAAAGATGACCCTGATAAAGAAGTGATCTCTGATGCAGGTGACGCAGAATCTAAATGTCTCGAAGAAAATATTAGGCCAAGAAGAAATGTGAAATTACCTGCCAGGTTAAATGATTACTTTGTATATGAAGCTAATACAGTAGCTCTTAATCCTGTGTCATTTGAGGATATAGATACATTGCCAAAAGAAGAGCAAGTCCTATGGTGGAAGGCCATGAATGAGGAAATGGAGTCTCTCAATAAAAATGAAGTATGGAAGCTGGTTGAATTGCCAAAGGATGAAAAACCAATATCCTGTAAGTGGGTGCTGCACATCAAGCGAAACAATACATATAAAGCTAGGCTGGTTGCTCGTGGCTTTCAACAGGAGTCAGGCATTGATTATTTTGAGACCTATGCTCCTGTTATTGGTATGTCATCACTTCGTCTTGTGCTGGCGATCATTATTCAAAAGAATCTTGAAGTCTATGCATTAGATGTGAAGACCGCATTTCTGAATGGTGATCTCCAAGAAACAATCTACATGGAGCAACCAAAGGGCTTCGATGACAACAGTGGACGTGTATGCAAGCTTCTTAAAAGTCTTTATGGACTTAAACAAGCACCCAGGCAGTGGTTCAAGAAATTCACTGATTTTATAATTCGCTTAAACTTCCAGCAGCTCAACTGTGAAGCATGTATTTTTGTGAGAAGATCTAAACAGTATGAAATCTTTATTGTTTTGTATGTAGATGACCTGCTTATTGCTGGATCTGATGATTCAGAGGTAAGAGTTGTGATTCAGTTGCTTAGAAATGAATTTGAGATGTCCAAGGCTGAAATTGCAAGTGAATTCCTTGGAATAAGTTTTAAATATCATCACAACAAACTTTCTTTAAGCCAAAAGGCTTATGTTGAGAAAATATTAAATAAATTCAGGATGGCAGATTGTAAGCCATCTGATACTCCTCTAGTGCCAAAGTCAACTACATCAAATTTTGTGAATAGTGAAAGGTTTCATGGTCCCTATCGTGAACTTATAGGTGCCTTGCTGTACCTATCAATGGCGACTCGCCCTGACATTTTATATTCTGTGAACCTTCTGAGTCAGATACAAGAACAACCCACTAATAGTGTTTGGGCTGGTCTGAAGAGAATTCTTCGATACTTAAAAGGGACATCTGAACTCCAATTATCTTTCTGTAGATCTGATAGTGATAATATTATGATTAATGTTTATGTTGATGCTGATTGGGGAGCAGATACATATGATAGAAAATCAGTTTCTGGGTATATTATTTTCTTTAATGATTGTCCTGTAACTTGGTCTGTTAGAAAGCAAACATCTATTGCTCTGTCCACAACTGAGGCAGAAATTTTGGCTTTAGCAAAGGTTTTTCAAGATGTAATTGTACTATACAATGTAACTAAAGAAGTTTTAGGGGCTGATAACATTAATGTTTCAGTTTATGAAGATAATCAGTCTGCTATTAAAGCTATACTAAATGAAAATAATTGTGCTAGATTGAAACATTTGGATATCAAATTAAAATATGTTAGGGATATTGTAAAACAGTATAATATAGATATTTTGTATGTGTCTACTGAAAATCAATTAGCTGATCTATTTACAAAATGTTTACCTAAACCCAGATTATGTTACTTAAGAGATAAATGTAAATTAATGTGTGATTAAGGGAGGGTGTTGAGATTAATCACACTTACTCCCTGGTTTGTGTTTTGTATATGTATATTTGACTTCAGTAGTTTGGCAACGCTCTGGCTGTTGTTGTAGTAAGTACGTAGTTGTAGCTTGTACGTTGATGTGTAAGTGCACTGTCATGTGCGTTATTCTATTTTTTTTTAACTTAATAAAATCTTTTTATAACTTTCATCGGCCTCTGATGTCATTTTATCTTAACATAATCCTACTCATTAAGCAGGAGGACAGCTTTAGGCCGTGTCCGGTTGTCTGAATCGCGGAAGTCATAATCAGGGATTTCTGCAATTAGTTCATTTGGTAAGTTATAGACTTTGTCATAAAAGTGTTGGGTTTGTTTTTTAATAATTTCGTACATGGAGGGAATCATGAGATCTCTACGTATAACCGAGTTTCTCATGTATCTATGAGCATGCCTAATTTTTCTTAGTATTTTGTTGTGTTGAGTTGTGATTAAGTTTAGATTTGTTTTCGCAGCATAACCCCAAATGGGGCTAGCGTATGTTAGAGATGAGACGGGCTCAGCCCGAGCCCGAACCGGGCTCGGGCTCTGTATTTCACAATTGTGTTCGGGCTCGTGAAAAATTTCTCCTTTATTGAGCATACAGCTTGAAACAGATTTTAAGAAGTGATTCATGCGGAAAACAAAAGTACTTATAAAAAATTAATAAATAAATAAAAATAGCGGCACGGGCGCCTAGAAGGTGCGTGAAGCTCTTTGAATATTTTAGAACGGCGGTTTATATTCCTTAGTCATGAGATCCGACATTTTTTGATAAAGGATGAATACAAAGAATTAGCAAGTGCATTGGGAGTTTGCAACTATGTATGTCTTTAATTTGAACAAACGGCAAAATTTATTGTATTCTATCAATGAAGTAATTGATTTTTTTTTTATCTTTAACTGAAATTTCGGGCTCGGGCTTCAAAAAATGAGCCCGAACTCATCTCTAGCGTATGTACCTGCAGTGAGCACAATCATGTTGTACAGTTTTCGTTTGTTGGGAATGCTAAGTTTGCTTTGGTATAGTAACTTTGAGATAGATTTTTCGGCCGCAATCATTTTGTTACGGGCGTAGGTGGCCTGTGCCTTCCAAGTCAGTCTGGAATCCAGCATGACTCCCAAATACTTACAGGTCCAGTGGCGCAGCGACGGGGGGGGGGGTCCAGGGGGTCCGGACCCCCCCTATGAGCTAAGGGGCCGCTATGAGCAGGGTCCGTTTATCTACAGGGCGAGTGGGGCCCGTGGGCCACCAATTTAAAGGGCCCGTTTTTTTCTGTAAAAAGGGCCCATTTTTTCTCTTTTGCTTCATTTTTTTCCAAATTTATTCTCTAAAAAGTGTCTTTTCTTTAAAAAAAAATCTTTTTAAACTTTCTATCCATAGTTGGCTTGAAAAAGAGGACGCAAGATAAAATCATCAAAGGCTTCCAGCAAGCACCGTCATAGAGACTCCTTAGGCAATAAATCTCCAGTCGTGTCTCTGATAGGGAATTTGTGGGGCTAGGATGGACGAATCGGACAATGTAAAGGGGAGTAATTCGCACCCTTGTAGCTCAAAGGAACGGAATATCCTCAGAAAGAATCTATTCATGCTACAATTAGCTGATAACAAAATTGTCATGAAGGAAAGCGGAAAATATATTGCCTATATTGTAGTCTTCAAGCACACCACTCTTCTTTTCTTGAGATAAACAAGCCACAGTATTCAAATAGTGAATATACACCGCACACACACACAACAAACAATAAAAAAGAGGGTCTGCTGGGAGCTTAGATGTGGTATAACTGAATTTCGAATGGTTCAGTGAATTCACTTAAGTTGGATGCCTTTAATTTGTAAGCAGAAGTTTAAGTTTTGGGTTCTTGTTCTTTGTTTCTTACGATCATGAATTCGTCCAGTTTAAAAAAAAAGAAAACCCAAAGTGAAACGTTTTTATCTTTCTTCGAGAAGAAAAATTAAAGCCGATGATGGTGATCGTGCAGCATCAAAGACTGCTGATAGTATGGACGGGCCCGGACCCGGTCTGTCCTGTTGCACCGAATCTGTTGCACCGAAAGAAACCTTTGAGGGTGCTGAACCTCATGCTCATCCTCTTGATATGGGGCTCTAAATTAACAAAGAGGTAAACTTTACTTGATTAAATTTCAAAATAACTTTACACAACAGAGGAGGTGGAATCACACAGACGTGGTTCATAATTTATTATCAGTAAAAATCTTAATATAAAAAGATCTTTCAAGTATAATCTAGCAGATGGTTGAAGTGGTTTTTATTTATAATTAGCCAAGAATTTTCTAAACATAGACAATCGTACTTGCATGTATACAAGATGTAATGATCCAACTTATAAAGATTATTTAAAACTATATCATAAGCTTATTATTACTGGCAACTACAATGTAGTCAATGATAACAAATACATTAAATTACCTATTTTTGAATTCCAGTTTGTGTCAAATATTATTACTTTTTAAACACATATTATGCTAAAATATATGAAGAGCTGTTTATTTATTTTATTAATTTCTTAGGTAATGAAGGATCGAGGTAATATAACAAATAAGGATTTTGAGACTTTACACAATTGACTCACAAGACGAGATTCACACATTTTTTTAATTTCCTTGTTTTTTAAATAAATCATACAAGATGAATCAATAAGTTCATAATTAGCCTATTGAAATTTTTTTTCCTGTCAATTGAAGAATCAACTTAAAGTAAAAATAATTGCATTTATTTTTTTACAAAACTTGAAATAGTGAACGCATGTTTTGTACTTGCAGCAGATATATTAAAAAGTAAGTTTTTTTTTAAATTAATTTCAGTTTTTTCTGAGTAAAAAATTTTTAAACATTAAAGTTTTAAAGAATTTTAATAGGAAAATTAAAATTTCGTGAATAATGTGATAAAATATTACTTTTACAAGAGATACCATTATTTAAATAATGTCTTTAATTGTTGTCATGGAGAGTAATTTTTAAATTTACAGTTATTCTTTTATTAATTCTATTTTAAAGTGCGATAGCTAGAATAAACTACTTGAAAAACATAAGACTACTTGTTATCTTCCTTTTTAAAGACCACTGGGGAAGAGTTCTCTTAAACAGTCCCCGTTTTAAATCTCCTTTATCTCTCCCCCCCCACCCCGCAAAAAAAGAGCTTTATTTAGTACATGAATTTAAATGTTCGGTGTAATAAATCTTTCAAAATATGACTGTATAGTTAGGCAAGTCGGAGTGTCCAGACTGGGTAATTTTTCTTATTTTTTACCAACTATGCGAAAAACAAATATTTAGCCAAGTATCGAATACATATGGAGAGCTGCTCTTTTGGCTCTTGGATTTTGACTCTTTGCGGTATATTGTGTGAATTTCCTAGAAAAAGTAGACTATATTTTTGAAATCAGGTTTGAGGTAAACAATGTACCATAAACATGGGAGAATTTCTCACGGGTGTACTGAGCCCGTTTAAAATATTTCAGGGAAATATTTCAGCCACAGCACCCCCAGCTCCCCTACTTTCTACGTCCCTGAATAGACCTACAATCTATGTATGTGAGCTGATGTATAATTTTGTGAATTGATTTCTTCAATAATGAATTTCTTCAATTGGCATGTTTCATGTTTGTATGATAATTGTATATAATTAATATTTTACAATTTCTATTTAGTTAAAATTTGAACGGGATTTATTAATTTTTCTTTTCAGTATTTTTCTTTGGATATATTTTGTATAAGAGTACACGATATGCGGAGTTTGTGTGTATTTATTAGAGCTATGTTTTATTAAAAAGGTTTTTAAAAGAGGAGAGATACTTTTTAATGAATAGAATAAATATGAACATAGGACTAGAATTAGAACACCTGAATGTATTTTATTTAGTGTTAAGAAACAAAGAACTCCACCATCTCGAAAAGCGGTCGTTAACGATTAGAGGCTTACAGTTTTCCGTTAGTTCTTTCGTTTTTATTATTAGAATGTATAAAAGCTTTATAACTAGCAATTTTATTACAATAATACATTTTTATAATGGCAAACGTTATTTGATTGATTTGCATTATACCGAACAATTGAAATTTCTGCAAGACAAAAGTCTAACAGCTAACGTTAAATTTATGCCAAAGTGTCGGGGGGGGGGGAGGGATATGAATTCCTATATCCCCCTGGCTATACGCTGGCTTGCCAAAAGGGGGAGACAGTGGCGGATTTTCCAATAGGCGCATGAGGCGCGCGCCTCGGGCCTCATATTTCTAAGGGGCCTCCAAATTCGGTTTTCAGAAAGAAAAAAACTATATGTAAATATCTGTTCAAGAGACATTGTTCATAGTTTCAGGATTGCTTCTAGAGTAGAAAGCGTTTTTGAACAATCTTTTCTTTGGGGACTCCCTTTCCTCTTCACAGCATTGGACCATAATCTAAACTATAATACGAATACTTTTAGTTTATAAGTAATTGATGCTTTAATTCCGTATTTCACTGTAAAAATATCCAGAAACATTCCTTGGAAATTAGGATAAGTTAGACTTACAAATACTATACAGAAAATATACATTTCCCTTTGAAAACTTTACTGTTTCGTTCAACCCGTCACTTAACCGAATAGTGGTCTCACGACCTTAAAAAACAGGCAGTTCACTTAAAAATGACTAGAATTGTAAAAAAAAAATAATTTAAAAAAATTCCAGTAGTGTTCCTTGAAAATAATAGGCAGCTGAGGTGCCCTAAATTCCAAGGAAAGTTGCACGAAAATACCAAGAACTTTACTGAACAATATGCAATTCAGTGGATCTTTCCTGGGCTGTTCAATAAAGTTCCTGGTATTTTCATGCAACATTCCTTGGAATTTTAGGGCCCTCAACTGTCCATTATTCCCAAGAAAAATTCCTAGATTTTTTTTGCATTGTTTTAATTTGCTCACTATATTTTATCCAAAAAAATACAGGTGCAGAGAGTCCCTATGCCTTTTTCCTATCCGGAATCAATTAGTTGGGTTGGGTTGGGGGATTACGGCCAATTATCTACAAGTGGGATCTATGCCGATGGGTGTGGGTGCTCCCCTTGGGGGGTCTTTCTAAGGGATTCTAACCCCTATTTACGCTAAGTTTTGGAAGAAACCACGGAAAATTCCTAACGGTTAGGTTGGCGGACGCGACCTGGTTTTGAACCAGGCACCTTCCGTCTCCCAGTTTAGAGTGCTATGCGCTCAGCCACTGGTTGGGCCGCACTGAATCAGATTGCGGCTCAGTAGCTGGTATTGCAGTAGGACATTCAAATACACCTGCTTTATAGATTGCCGCCCCCCACCCCCAAATCAAAAAGTGTACAGTCTGATAAGAATATTTCTCATTTTAAAAGAGAAAAGATTGAACCGCTTTATTCTACAGCTTGAGATTGAAAAATTTGTCAAAAATTAAATATTTTATATTTTTCAGCCGTTCTTCATTTAAATGATTTAGGAAAGGACACTCTGTATTCAGTGAAATTTTCAAATATACCTAGAATATATAATTGTTGTTGGTTGTCACAATGTAAAAGAAATTGGAAACAATAATTTATCTTCTTTCGAAAAATCACTAAAAATTAGAAATTTAAGCTAGGGATAACCGATTTTATCTTTTTTTGGAATCGAAACTTTCCGAGTATGCAATGCTAAAAAATTGCTGACCAATAATTAAAAAGATATGAGCTCATACATGTGCGATAACACTTTTTTTGGGGGGGGGGATTGGGGGAAGATATTTGATAGTTAAAAAAAATTATTGAAAAATTAAAGAAAGCAATACTTAGTCACCGAAATTTCACATGCGTGCAAAGTTTCAGCTCGATCGGATGATAGTGGGTTAAAATCGATAGACAAATTTTGAACTGGAATGTCATACACAGTTAATTAAAAACTTAAAAAACAAATGATGATTAATTTAATTTTTTGTTTTCAACTAGAAAATATTTATGATAACTATATTATAAATACGGCATGTATTTTATAGTCGCAGATGAAAATGCTAAACATTAATAATAAGCCTAGGACCGAAGCTTAGAGCATACCCATTTACCCATTATAAAGTGGAATTTATTTTTAAGTCAATAATATTTTTTGTACTTTAACTACTTAAAGTATTGTTTTTTTAAATTTCTCTTGTAGTTTTTTTTAATTCTATTTAAAATATAGAATAATGTGTGTATATTATTCATACCTAATTACTCATTATTAATAGTCCTAAACTTATTGACAGTTTTTGAATAAAGACAAAAATTAGACTAAACAGAAAGTTTACTTTTAAACTGCTTAGTTTTGCAGTTCCAAACGGGAAATTTATGAATATATTTAAATATTTATAAATATATGTTCTTGAAGGAATGTTAAATTTTTGGTTCATTTTATCCAAGTAAAGAATTCTTCTGAACTTTGTGATGTCAAAGTCATGTTTCTGATCAAGTTTCCCTTGTTCTGACCTTCAAAAGTACCTGTTATGTAGTTAAAATTTTCATGACTGAAACAAGACATTTGCCAGTGGTCCACAAAAAGTAATTTGACGTAATTAATTAACAGTGAAAAATAATCAATATAAAACTGCAGTTGCTGGGTTATACTTAGACGTATGCTGGTGTTTATTTAGTGTTAATCATGAAAAGTGAAACGTAGTACAAAAATTATTGAGATAAAAAATGTTTTTTAAGATGAACAAATCTATAAACATAAAAATTATTTTAAAATTTTAATACTCCTTTTGTAGCAAGCCCTGACTATCGGACGGACACTTGGTGCTCGTGCCCTGGGCACACATGGAGAAATAAGCCAAAAAATTGAGTTTAACACGATATACAGGGGCACAAAAATTGAGCCAGCTAAAGGACACAAAATCTGAAAAGTGCCCTGGGCACAAAAGTGTTATAGTGAAAGTCAGGCCCTGGTTTGTAGACATAAACCACATATAAAAGGAATTAAAGCATTTTAAAATAATTAGTAATAATGTAAAGGAGTTAGAGTTAGTGATTTTTTTTTTTTTTTTTTTTTTTTTTTTTTGGAGGAGGGTGGCCTCATATTTGAGTTGCGCCTCGGGCCTCTCAAGAGCAAAGTCCGCCACTGGGGGGGGGGGGGGGAGAATATAGGTATTCCCACTGATTCTGCGCTTTCTGGGGGCCTGAGGGTAAAATTTCAAATGTTTTCTGTAAAGGTAAAATTCGTGAAACATTTCTTCCGGGGAAGGGATGACTGCTGAGTTCCTGTCTGAGACGACCATTCCCCACCCCCTTCCCCTAGAAAAACTTATATGGGTGTCATTTACGGGGGCCCTGTGAACAGCAACATGATCATTTAAGGGGAGTCTGATCTCCCGAGTTCTGGACCCCCCTAAAAAAAAATTCTGGCTGCGCTACTGTACAGGTCTTCCCCATTCAACTCTTTCGTCATTAATATATATTGGTTTCGCAATCTTACGGGATCTAGTGAAGTGAATGGCCTGACACTTAGAGGGATTTACTTTTAATTTCCAAGTGGCGAACCAATCTTCAAGTGTGTCAATGTGGTGCTGAATTTTGTTGACCATACTGTCAGGGTGTGTGGATCTGGACATTATAGCCGTATCGTCTGCATATACTACTAAAGATGTGTGAGAATCTCTTGGAATATCATTTATGTAAATGTTGAACAGTATAGGACCAAGGAGTGATCCTTGTTGTACACCCAGAGTGGCTATTCGGACCGGCCGGTGCGGATAGCTTACAGGCTATTCGGCCTGTTCTGTAGTGCTGCAATCTATATTTAAATGTTCGTACTAATAATTCACCAATAATTTATTTAAAATTGTATGTTTACTTAGACCAAAGAAAACGAATTTCGTCCGCAATTTCTATTTTTAAAATTTATATTTAAGCTTTGGTCTGAAATGAGTAAGCTTTTAATATGAGGTATAAAACTACAAAAATTTAAATTCCCGTTAATGAAATTCAGTGTAAGCTTTACAATAAAGGCAATCGTAAGTTTCCGAAAAGTTTGAGACTGGAAATAGAATTGCATGAAAATTCTTTTATACATATTTAATGTATTCATGACGTTATTTTATACGTATATAAAATTATCAAATGAAACAAACAATTTTGCAAATTTTTATACAATTCCAATTTTAATGATCATTAAATTCATCGGAAATAATCCTCGCTTGTTAACTTTGCTTATTATTTTTTTAATGAATTTTACATATATTTTTATGTAAACTATTATTTTTTAAAACATACTTCAAGTTTGCAATATATATAAAGCTTTGGTTTAATAAAATTTAATTAACTTTTACATAAGGGATGAGGGCTCCTCACATCATGTTCGTTTTCTTAAAATAAATTTAATGAGGCAAACAAATACAATTCTAAAGATGTAGTATCTCACGAAAGCAGGGCCCGATTATGAGCTTCAGGGGCCTGGGGAATTGATGGATTTGGGAGCCCCATCTATGAAATTTGTTTTACTTTACATAAAATTTTGATATAAAAAAGAATATTTCAGAACAACATTTGAAATTGGGGCCCTGGGCAAAGTCCCTATTTGCCCATTCGATAATAAAGCCCTGCACGAAAGTAACATAAATATAATAAAGTCAATAAAAAACACAGGAATATTATATTCTGCTCCATATATTCAACTTTTTAAACCAATCATGCAATTAAACAGGTTTAGCTTTTCGAAGAATAATTTTTTTATTTTATTTATTATTCCCCCCCCCCTTCTTTACGCGAAACATTGGAAAGAGAAATTCTAAAATGAAGGCAATATAAATTAGTTTATTTATTAATAGGTATTTCATTTAATTTTTTGTAACCATGTCCATGTATAAATGTTTTTGGAGTGCTGTAACATAGCTCAAATATAATTTTCACAGTGACCTTTTGTGTGCTAAGTAGATAATATTTTTGCACTTATTTAATTGAACAAACTAGTGTCAGGTTTAACAATATAAAAAAATCTGGATTGACTCCACTCGACTTTCCAAACACTTACGATTAAGATCATTACCAAGCATTTTTATAAATTTTAATCGATGAATAATTCAAACATATATACCAAATTGAAGCTCAATGGAATGCGCCGTTTAAACGCTAGCGCACTTTCAAGAATTTCCCTCCATAGGCCATAATGTAAAAGAAATCTTCGTCGTAGCCCTGTAGAAAAACTGTAAGTCCTATGCGTGCCAAACTCAATACCGGTCTTGCGACGGTGGTTTGCAACATATATACCCAATTAGAGCTCAATCCAATGCCCCGTTTAGGAGCTATCGTGTTCACTCACATACACACACACATACATACATACACCTCGTAAAAATAGCATAAATGAATTCAGAAGACCTCAAAACGTGTCATCAAAATCTCGAAGTCGAATTTTTACTTTCCGAACATGTACCCCTCCAAAAAAAGTATTCGAGCAAGAGAGAAATTTCCTACGTTGGTTTCGTATATTAACAATTATTTACCATAGAATATGAATTAGGCTATGTATAAATGCGACATTTCGTATTTCCGTAAAGTTGTGCATTTTTCAAAAACTCAATTATTATTCGTAAATCTAATATAGGAAATTTCTCTCTTGCTCGAATACCTTTTTTGGAGGGTGTACCATGTAAGGAAAGTATTGTAATCAT
Organism: Cheiracanthium punctorium; assembly: GCA_038373885.1. Lineage (NCBI taxonomy): Eukaryota > Metazoa > Arthropoda > Arachnida > Araneae > Cheiracanthiidae > Cheiracanthium > Cheiracanthium punctorium. Next base: position 305,630 of record JAWZYV010012456.1, read on the forward strand.
GAAAAAAATCGAATTCGAGATTTTGGTGTATTTACACGTTTTGAGGTCTTCTGAATTCATTTATGCTATTTTTACGAGATGTGTGTGTGTGTGTGTGGGCGCCGGCAGAATATTTCCCAGGGGGGGCAAAGACTACTCAAGGGGGGGGGGTAAAGACTACTTCAACGTATGGTTACCATGTTGGAAAGAGCAAAAAGCAGGGGAAAACACTGCATACAAAAATCCAGGGGGGGGGCATTTACCCCCCTTGCCCTATGCTGCCGGCGCCCTGTTTGTGTGTATGTGAGTGAACACGATAGCTCCTGAACGGGGTATTCGATTGAGCTCAAATTCGGTGTATATGTTATAAACCACCGTCGCAAGACCGGTATTGATTTTGGCGTGTATAGGACTTTTAGTTTTTCTACAGGACTACGACAAAGATTTCTTTTACATTATGGGAGGAAATTCTTGAAAGTGCGCTAGCGTTTAAACGGTACATTCGATTGAGCTCAAATTGGGATGCATGTTATAAACCACTATCGTAAGACCGGTATTGATTTTGGTGTGTATAGGACTTAGTTTTTCTACAGGGCTACGACAAAGATTTCTTTTACATTATGGCCTATGGGGAGAAATTCTTGAAAGCGCGCTTAGCGTTTAAACGGTGCATTCGATTGAGCTTCCATTTGGTATGTATGTTTGAATTATTCATCAATTAAAATTTATTTAAATGCTTGGTAATGATCTTAATCATAAGTGTTCGGAAAATTGAGTGGAGTCACTCCAGATTTTTTCATGATTACAATACTTTCCTTATATGGTACATGTTCGGAAAGTAAAAACTCTTAGGTCATAAAATGAATGATTTTTAATTTTAAATAGTTATAAGCATAGTACATTTAAGATTTAAAATTTTTACTTTGCATTGCGCTAGTTACAAGTACAGTTGCACACATTTAAGTAAATTTTAAAAATGTTTCCCCTAATACAACACATTCTCATAACATTTTTCTTTTTTAAGTTTTATGAGCACGTTGTCCTATGGCGTGAAATGGTAAAATGAGTAAGTATTCTTATAGATAAATTGTCATATTTAAAGAATATTAAGCAAAATACTAAATAAACAATGACGTTATTTTATATATTTTGCAGCACTTATATTTAAGTAATTAGCATTTCATTTGTTCTATTCATACATTTAAAACATCGAAAATTGGTTCTCAGAATTTAGTATCATCACCAGTCATTCAAGGATTCTGACCTACCGTGCGGCTGTCGATCTGGAGCTTTGGTCGGTTTTCTCTAGATGTCACGTGAATAAGCGTTTGAACCCCTTAGAAAGTTTGCCGCCTGAGACATCCCTTAGACAGATTATCCCAAGTGTAGTGTTTGCCTTAAATACACAATGAAATACAATGTATCCATTCATTTTACTATCAAATGACCAAAGAGAATATGGCACTGCGAAATATTCATAAAAGTACTGTATGATCTGTTTTGCATAAATGTTATCGGTTATGTACTAGTAGAGTTCAGCCATTATAAGAACGGACTAAGGTATCCTCCTCCATTTTTCCAAGCACATATACTTCTTCAGAAAAAAAAGGTACTATACAATTACCAATATATCAAATTAACTATATTGTTTTACTAAACAAGAACAAGGGTCGCTGATCATACTGCAATACAATAAAATAAAAGGCAAGTCGTTTCGAAATAGTACCCTACACTTTTGAGTACCATCTCTTATCTTCTATATGACAGTAAATCAACATTAAATGAGTACTAATGAATTGAAAGTTTAAATTTTATTAAAATGTAAATATGTAACCACAGGAAGTCGGGAAAAAACGCACAATATTGAAGGGGTTATTTTTTTAGATGAGCAGGGGGGGGACGTGAAATAAAAAAATGTAAGGCAGGAGTGGGCACACGAAAGGGCGCAAACAGAAGTACTTTCATGTATTTTGTATTTATCTCCATTGAAAGTTGACATTCAGGTAATTTTCCAAGGACAGTTGTCTGATTTATAAGTGCACAGTAGCCCCATTGCCCCCTAGGTTTTGGTGAAGTGAAATTTTTTTAAGCATTTGAATTTTTTTGTATCCGTTTTGCAGTAAAATGTTTCATACTCTGAGAGCCCCCCCCCCCCCCCAGTAGAAACATTAGTATTTTCACTTAAATCCTGGTTTCAAATCAAATTTGTAGAAGAGTGGGGTGAAGGCGCTTTTTCCAGCTTCACATTAAAAACATAAAGAATGTAGGAAAAACTCTAACGGAAAAAACGCCAACCAGAAAAAAAACTAATCCTCCCTTCACTCCCCCTTTAAACCAATAATTTTTACTTAAATATTGTACATGAACTTATTTCGTTGTTCAGTAAATATGATAATATATTTAATCAAATATTGGCTTGCCCCCAAATTCTTTTGTTTTTGAGTAAAGGAGGTGCTTTTGTAATTTCAGAGCATTCAATTTTAATCTATTATCATATTAATCACAAAAATTTAAAACCAAGCCACATGTCAAGATCATGAAGGTCATAAAAGGGAGGAAAGGAGGGGAGGGAAATCTTCCCTTCTTTTTCCTGGAAAAAAGGAAAGCTTCCTCCAACAAAAGATACTATGACCGTCGGAAATAGTGTACGGTCAAGCAATTTCTTTGAGGTTGATTCCTGTTCAACTCACAAAATACATGTACTGTACAAACATTTTACATTTAAGAATATTATACCCAGTAAAAACATTTAAAAGCTATGTGATAATAAATATTTTATCACATTTTTTATATCAGCTATTCTATCTAGAAAGATACATCCTTTTATTGAGATTTTTTTAAACAAAATATTCAAAATTATATAAATGAAAATTTTTAAAAGCTGAATAGAAACTGAATTGACTTCAAACGATTTATTTAAATTTTAATGAAACTTAAAATCATAATAATTTCATTTTTTTTCTCTAAAATATTTAAATCATTTTTATTTCCTAGTTTTGTGGAACTTCTAAATAGTGATGAATTATATATAAATGACAATAAAACATTCAAACTAATATCAAAATATTCAGAAGCCATGTGCCTCAGATTAACTAAAATCTTAAAGGTAATATGATATATTCTCTTGAAAATAATAAAATAAAGAAATAATTTAATTACTGAATTATTAATTTAATTAACTGATTGTTCAATTTGTGTGTATTCTTAGGACAAAGTCCTAGTCATTCGATAACAAATTATAACATTTTCGAAAATTTTAAATACCATCTCTCACCTAACAGGCAGTCCTAAAAAAAGAATATAAGACTCTACAGATTTAACATGCACGTTCTCTGTAATATATGACCACCTTTAGTCTGATTCGTAATCAGTTATGGATTATTATTACTGGTTTTCTTTTTATAAGTGCAAGAGTTTACTCTGATTCATGGTAATTTATCATTTAACTCTTTGGTTTTAAATAATAATTCTTAAAAATAAAGGATTTATAAGTATACCGTTACCGGGTGATTCAAAATAGATGTTAAGGCAATTATTTTTTAAACCGTAAGTGATCGAAACATACTTCCAATTAGAAAAGTTCGTCAAATTAAGACTAGCTTTCAGATATGGCATTTTTTTACTAGGGGTTGTGTACATTTAAAATACGAAATTTAGTTTTTATACGGTCCCTCTTTCTTACCCTTTATATTTAGAAGAATGTTGCTCTTTGTCTAAGAAAATTAATGAAACAAATCCCGTGTCTCTAAGTGAAATAGTTAGCGAGAAAATTAATTTTGAAAATGATGACTTATACCACTTTACCTACGGTGTTGGCGTCAGTTTTCAGTCAGTTTTAATATAAATTTTAAAAATAGAAATTGCGGACGAAATTCGTTTTCTTTGGTCTAAATAAACATACAATTTTAAATAAATTATTGGTGAATTATTAGTACGGACATTTAAATATAGATGGCAGCACTACAGAACGGGCCGAATAGCCTGTAAGCTATCCGGACCGACCGGTCCGGATAGCAACGGCCTTGTACACCAGCCTCAATAGGAGTGTGAGTGGAGTAAGTGTTGTTGACGGACGGAGAACTTTCGATTTTTCAGATAAGAGTTAATCAAATGAATCAGCACGTCCGGCGTGTTTATAGTGATTAGTTTGTAAATAAGTGAGTTATGGCAGACGCGGTCAAAAGCTTTGCTAATGTCCAGCATTACTGCTCCGGTGGATTGCTTGAGGTTAAAACCCTCAGAAAGAAATTCCACTACTCTGAAGAGCTGGTGAGTGGTGGCATGTTTGGGCCTAAAGCCAAATTGCTAAGGAATGATGATGTCGTTAACCCGCAAGTGAAAGTTAAGTCTCCTCAGGATAATTTTTTCAGCTACTTTACTGAGACTGCTCAGAAGGCTAATGGGTCTGTAATTTTCTGGCATAGCCAGGTTACCAGACTTAGGAATGGCACAAATAATGGCCGTTTTCCAAACATCAGGAAATACTTTGAGATCGAGAATTGTGTTTATGATTTGAGTTATAAGATCAAGAATGTTATGTGGGATATTTTTAAGCATAAGATTAGTTATGTTGTCTATGCCGGGGGCTTTTTTATTGCTAAGTTTGCTAATTATTTCGCATACTTCTAAGTTAGTACTAAGGGGTAAGGACTGAGTCGGGGGACGACTAAGAAAGTCCTCAATCTGAGCCTTGATATCTCTATCAAAATCAGGGTTAACGAGATCAGAGTGTACAGTGAATTGTTGCTTGTAAGCTTGCGCTAGAGTGTTGGCTTTGTCCTCATCCGTGTAAGCAATACCTGAAGGGCTCTGGAGAGGGGGAAAATCGTATTTTTTCCTCCGAAATCTTTTAATTATTTTCCAAACATCGGACTCGTCTTGATTTAGTTCTTCTAGAAAAGACTCCCAGCGGCCTTGACGGTGTATGCAGAGAGCCTCTCTAGCTAGGAATTTTTGTCGATAATAATCTTGTTTATGTAGGGGGGACTTAGTGCGTTGGTAAAGACGCCTAGCTCTGTTCCTATCCCTAATCTTTTGTTTGATATCAGCAGGGAGGAGATTGAAGTTGTTATAAGGGCACTCGTAAGAGGCAAGATTTTTGGCAGTGGTTAAGGTATCGTTTAAATCTTTAATTGCAGAGTTAAGTGAGGTGGGAGAGTCGACGCAAGTTTTCAAACTGAGCATCCAACAAAGACTCTGTGTAAATTCTCCAATTGGTACGAGTGTATGTTTTCTTGATTGGAGGAGAGTGGAAGAGCAAATCAACACTAATATGAATGGGAAGGTGGTCAGAGTCAAACATGTCTATTGTACGAGCTGCAGTGTTATAATGAAAGTCTTTGCTGGGACAGAAATCAATAAACGAGGGATTACCTTGGGAGTAATGAGTGGGGGTGGTTGTTTTAATTAGCGCGATGTTGTTATCAGTGATAAACTTCATCAGCTGACGACCCCTACTACAGGTGCGAATGCAGTTCCAAGCAATGCTGTGAGCATTAAAATCCCCAGCCATAATGACGTGGGGGTGGGAGTTAATTAGTGTTAATAAGTCTTGAACGGGTAAGTGTTCGTTAGATCGGATGTAAATGGAGCTAAAGAGGAAGTTATTTTGGTTTATATTAATAATGACATTTGAGCACTCAAGCCGAGTGAAATTTATGTCCAATTGTCTGCTAATGAGGTTCCTTTTTATATAAATAGCCGTACCGCCACGGCGTCTCTGAGAAGTTTGGGTAGGAGTGTTTTGGTAAAGATTGTAGTTAGCGATGTTGTAATTTTTGTTTGATCGGAACATTGTCTCTTGTAAGAGGACTATATCGAATGCATTTAGACTTAGGTACTGCCTAAGTTCCATTATGCGAGGATACATGCTGTTCGCATTCCAGCAGAAAATATTGAGATTATTTAGATTTTGACCCATGATTTTTAGAAGTTACAATGAATTGGGATTATCTCAAATATTTTTAATGCTTTTTCCATATTGTCATCTTCATCATTAGTTAAAACTTGTTGAAGGTCTCTAAACACAGACAGCACAGCAAACTTGCAGCAAGCTTGATTTATCAAGTCAATAAGCTTGAATTAAGCTTGAAAATTTCAAGCGTGTAAGCTTAATGCAAGCTTGAATCAAGTGTTCCAGTTTACACTTGCCCAGCTTGCATTAAGCTTGACATTTCAAGCTTAAAAATTTTTCCTAAATACACGCGGCGCCGGTCGGCGAACTCGCCCCACATATTTTACTTTGCCACGCATTTTCCCCCTCTACGCTGAAATTTCAATTTAATTTAATCTGTTTCCATCGAGTGTTCGTGGCTGGAATAGAACCCGGGACCTTTCGGAGACCAGCTCGCTATCCGTTCGGCCACTAAGCCTTGTGCAGCTATGACTAAAGTTTGAAGTGACTTATCACGCTGTTTTCTCGCCAGATTGATAAGGGGGCGATGTGTTATTTGTTTCTTTTATTTTTCCATGGGATGCATCAAAATTAAAATAATGTTATGTGTGATTTAGAGACTCTACTAATAGGGAAATAACATAATATAAACTTAAGAATAGCACACGTTTTAAAACTTTCAGTACCGCAACACTCATGAGCAATACTGCTGGCCAAAATCGAGACAAACGACTGATTTTAAAATCAATTTCGTAGTATAATTTTATTTTATTTTGAAGAATTTCCATATTTGGAAATATAGAATGGGTTTACTTACTTCTGGGTTAACACAAATTTTGTGTTAAGTAATCTGAAATCAAAGAAACATATAGTTAAACGTTACTTCGAAATGCTATATCACAGTTGCTAACATGTATGGAATACAAACACTTTAGTCATTTTTGTAAATATTTCTTAAAATAACAAATAATTGAAAAATTTTGCTATTTTTTAACGCTAAAAATTCTTTTTACAAATGTGGTTAGTTATTTTCCTACATATTGGTATGCTATATCGATATAGAGCATTTCGAAGAATTAAAAATAAGTTTAAATTAATTTATACAAATGTAAATTTGAATTATTTTCATTGTTCATACTTTAAAATTAGAAAAATTATTTAACTTCTGAAATTTTTTTAATCCTTTGTAATTTTATTTTAAAACTACAAAAGTAAGATGTAAAATGTTTGGGCCCTAAAATCTGTAGGCCCTGGGCAGTTGCTCCGTTTGCCCTGCCGGTAATATGGCACTGGTAATAAAATAAAACACATCTTTTACGAACTTTCAGCAAATTTGAGGACGCTAGACAATTAATGTCCATTCTCTTTCACAGATGGCGCCATCACTGCGCACTTTGAAAGCTAAAATCAAGCTAGCTAGTATCACTTGTCAAGCTTAAATCAAGCTGTATTTAAGCTTGACAATTCAACTTGACTCCTGCAAGCTTGCTGCCAGCTTAAAATGAGTTGAACTGTCAAGATTGCATTAATACGTCAAATTCAAGGTAATGTCAAGCTTGATTTAAGCTTATGTGCTGTCTGGGAAGAAGTTTAGTATGTTTCTGAGGCCTATTGCTTCATTTAGCTCTCGCAGAATTTGTATAATTTCGAAAAAGACTAAGCGTATTAATTTAATTGTTTTGTTTCTTATATTTTGTGTTTCTCTTTATTTTTCTAGTTTTGTTAACAGGTCGCCGTTTAGTTTTGGTGGTGGCGCCCCTAGTCCTGTTTTTATTCGTTTGTTTACTAGTTTGGGGTTGGATTTTAACCTGTTCGTGCCTGGACATTTTTGCGACTTTCTTCGATTTTTGCTAACACCAACAGCAATTGATAAATTTCTGATGTCAACTTTTTGAACAAGGGATGATTTCATTTAAAATCATTATGTATAAAAATTGAAATGTCAACATCCTACTTGGCCATATTAAAATATTTTGTGGAATTGAGGTTCAATACTCGCGAATAAAGGCTAGGAAAAATAAATAACGTTTTCGACTGATAGCGAAAATGCCGTCCCAAAAAAAAGGACGCTAGGCATAAATGGGTTAATCGTTTGCTTGGAGTTGTTTGTATTATCAGGTTGAATGGTTACAGCCTTGCTAGCAGTATTTGTGTCTGGTGCTGTTTTGGTGACCGTTTGATCCTGAGGGACTTCAGCCGGAGTTTCAGTTTCCACAAAGGGTTCTGGGTCACTGAAAACAGAACAGTCAGTGTCAGACTCATCGTTCAAAAGTTTGAATCTGTTGTGATGGGCAAAATTTGATTGTTTAGGAAGAGTTTTTGGAGTATGTTTGTTTTGGGTTCGAGTGTTTGTTTTCAAAACTGAAGTGTAAGAAACATTGCTATTTACTTTCTTGCTGTTGACGATAGGTCGAGAATTTTTGTTATTTTAGTTAGTTAGTCAAGTTTTAGTTAGTCAAGTTTTGAGTTCCCCTAGCAAGAGCGGGGGAAATTGAGTTTTTCCCTCTATTATAGGGATTTTTAGGGCAGCCAGCGTAATTAGCGGGGTGGGGGCCACTGCAGTTCGCACAAGTGGCTTCTCTAGAATCCTTAGGCAGAGTGCAGTTTTTGGCTAAATGAGGGCCGGCACATCTGAGACATTTTGGGCTTAATTTGCAGGTAAGCGAGCTGTGCCCGAAGGCTTGACAATTATAACATTGTTTGAAGGGTTTGGATTTTTGAGTCTCAACTTTGACATCAATACCATTAAAATCAGTTATTTTGTATATATCCTCAAAGTGCGGAGAGTTTCTCACAGTCACAACAAAGAGGGAAGTGGCAGATTAGTTGTTTTGTTTCGCATATATGCTACTTTGAGGGGGTGAAAATTCTTTTCCTTTAAAAAGTTTTAAATTTCTTCAATGGGAGTGGACGTGGGGATACCCTTTAAAACAACCTTTTTCGGTTGCTCGATCCTGGGATCAATTGTGCTTAATTTGTTTTTTGTTTTAAGATACTCCTGCACCTTACGGTAGTGTGCAATGTTTTTTGTTCTGATCCTAAGTAGTTCTCCAGATAAGTCGGTTTTGCGGGCTTCGCCCAAGATATCCTTGAGTTCGCGAAACATATCCATCCAGTTGCCGATAATTTCTGCATAAAATGTAGAGCCTCTAGTATTTTCTTCGTTTTGGTTCCCTTGTGTACCAGATATGGAAGTATCCATATTGGCTGAGTTTAAATCTGGGGTTTGGGCGTGCTTGTGAGTGCTGGGCAGCTCAGCCGAAGTGGCAATGTCCGCAGCATGTTCAGTAATCATAGAATTTTCAGGAGTTTCAATGTTTGCTACAGAACTAGTGTCATTAGCTAAGTTTTTTGGTCTTTGTTTACATTAAGATGTATTATTGTTACTTTGTTAGATGTAGTAGAAGCTGGTGACTCTTCGTCACTAGAAATGCTGCGTTTCCTACCACTAGATTTAATTTTAGTAAATTGATAAGTGCCGTTTTTAAGTTGTTTAAATCTAATACTGTACTGATTGGCAATACATGCAAGTTTCTGTGGAAAATGTTGCATCATGTAATTAAACAGATTAGACTTACAGAGAACCTCAATGTTAGGTGTCAAGCAAAGAAAATTAATTGTGTGGGAAAATGTACTCACCAGGCACTGTTGCTGTTCTCCCTCGGTGCGTCAGATACTAAATAAACTGAAGTTGGCTTTGTTCGTAAACTATAAACTAGTGACACTCGTGCTACTAGTTCCACACAAAGCCGTTCGTAATGTCCAGTTTAAACTTAAACCAGTTTCAATCTGCGTTCCTATACTCAAGCGAACTGCACTCAATTACTGAGAGAAGAGCTGGGTTACTCAGTTTGTTTTGCATTTTCAAGATGGCGGCGAACGATGGTGCTGTGTTTTTGCATATGTGTGCAAATTGTTCTATGTTTTTCGGAGAACAAGAGATAATTGAACACACGCAGAATTGCATTCCTGCAGAATCCAGAGGTATTTTTTTTTTTTTTGTATATGTGTTCTTTACTTTCTGGGAAAACTATGTATTTAATATTATAAATTGGAATGGAGTCTTTTCATCGCGAGAAGAAAAAGACCGCTGAATCTGCTGGTGCAGGTACAACAATGAAATTCCGCCAATTTAATTGTATTGCTCCGCATTACGTTCTGCAAAATATATAATTTAAAAATGGTTTATAGTATAGGCCCATAAGATCGTATTTCATTCTCATTTAAAAACCACTGTTTTAAGTTCAAGATCTTTAAAATGTAGTTTAGATTCAAGTTTGTATAAAAATGCATGTTGAATTTGTTTCTTTTGAAATAGATGTGAAAGAAAATGAATTTTAAACTGTAGTAAAATTTTTACAGAATAAAATTAATTTATAAAGTACAGTTATGGAAGTGTTAACTATCATTTACTGAGTAATGGAATGGAAAACATGTTCAAATTAAACATGTTTGTCATAGGTTTTATAAATTAGTAAAGCCAAAAAAATCAATTTTTACTTAAATTTTTCTACATATTGCTGTTTTATAACAATTGTTTGAATTGCTTTGTTTACATTATTTTAAGAGTTAATTTAGATGTTCAGTTATCACTTAATGTAATAGATTTTTTTAATGAACAGAAAATTAAAATTCTTTTTTTTTAAGTTAGAAGTTTTTGTAAAACCGGCTATTATTTTAAAAACTGTGTAATTCTTTTGAAGTATTAATTTCATTTTGCTCTTTTAGTAATTTCAGTAAAGTGTAAAAGTATGTTCAAAGTGTCACACTGTCCTTCGTGTTTTTTTTTTTTTTTTTTTTTGTGTGTGTGTGTGCTTCTTGGGGCAGTCTTTTTAATAGCAATTTACAATAAGATTTCTTTCCCTTTATGTAGTTAAAGGCTATTTATGTGTTATGTAAAATTTTTCTTGTATATTTATACAGTATCATATGAAGTAATTGTCATTTATTGCTGGGGATTATTCGGTAAGAGGGACAATTCGCCAAGCATGAATCCAGTTGCTAGTGTAAGCAATAAGCTATTTTTGTGGAGGCTTGGGGGACCTGATCTCGTATGTGACAGTGTGAAATGTATGGCTTGTTGAGGGCTGAAGACAAGTTTGAGTTTTGCGTGCTGCACATTGCTATTATTTTGCACCGTGAATTTATAAATTGTAAGTGGTGGTTTGTTTATATAATCTTATTTTCCTTCTTCAGCATTGTAGTAATTCCCCCCCCCCTAGAATGTGATCAACGCAGTTTGTTTTCTATGCCTAATGAGTACTTGTACAATTTTGCTGTAAATTTGGAACAGCAGCATTGTACTTGTACTTTTTCGGCTTGTAAAATAGGATCAAGAGTCATCTGTTCAGTTAAACAAGCTGCAAGAGAAAAGAAATCAATCTAAGAAAGTGTCGAAGGTTGATGAGAACTATGATCCCTCTCAGCGAGTATGATGATCCATTAAATCAAATTTATAAATATATTGTATTGTATGTATTTGTAAATAAAAAATGAAAAAATTTTAAGTGAGTTTTTATTTATAATTGTCTCTTAGAGAAATACTAAAGACAAATTGACTTGTGTAATGTTGTTGTCTCATCCAATGATGTTGCTATCAAGTAACAATGTGACTGGTGATTTTTGCAATTATAAAGTGATAATGTCACAGTAATCATTTTGTGTCTTAAACCTCATTTGATGGCTGCTTGTTTTAAAGCAATTTTAATATCTCCCACCTCCCGCCCCAGGAAAAAAGAAAATATTGTTACGCATTGGAGAGAGTGAACCTCTTAAGTTTTAGTACTTTCCTGGTAAGGCTCCATAATTTTCGGCATTGCTGGCAGGCCAAATTCCCCTAAGCTAGGAAGTAGTAAAAGTTTATTGTTTTTCAGTTACAAATTCTGAACAAACAAACAAAAAAAGCAGTTTTTAAAAGTTATAATAAATAGTTGATGAAGCATTAAAATGGAAAAGAATAAAAAGATATGAGCTAACTTCATAAATGAATATTCTTAATGGTGTGTTTCAAGAAAATCATGTGATTTCAGTAGATAAATACAAATTAGCTAATTATGTCAAGCCCTTCAGAATTTTTACAGGTTTGTATGATTATGGCAATGCTATGCTAGGGCGATGTGCCAAGGATGAGGGTTGCCTTGGTAGGAGGACTTCCTAAGGGCCAGCGGTAGCATACTTTTGAGGGGCCCCCTACAGCAAAGGCTTGACCCAGTGATGTATTTTTGGGGGTCTTGCAAAGAGCCAGTGATAGCATATTTTTGAGGGGGCCCCCCTACAGCGGTGGCCGGACCCAGTGATGTTTTTTTGGGTCTCACAAAAGGCCAGCGTTAGCATATTTTCGAGGAGGGAGATAAAGATTCCAGTTCAATTCGCACATTGATTTGATTGATAGCTGTTGGCGCAGATACAACTGATCCTTGTTCGTATTCATCATTTGTTATAAGATTAAAGTTATTTTGTTTCTTATCTAACAACTGTAATTTTTCAAGAAATTTATTGTCCCAATTTTTAGTGCATAAAGCATTAACATTCCGGACAGGGCCTTATTATCGCATGGGCAAATCAGGACGTTACCCAGGCCTGAAAGCCTCCCCCCAATTTCAAATGTTGTTCTGAAATTTCTTTTCTCTGTCAAAATTTTATGAAAAATAAAACAAATTTCATAGATGGGGCTCCCCAATTTCATCAATGCCCGGGGCCCATGTTGGTCATAATTGGGCCCAGATTCCGGAATTCACTTGGGAAAACAGGTTTTTCCAAGCGCTGTCACGTCAGTCAGAATGCGTTTTATCTAATGCTCTCAGTTAGAACGCGTTTTCCCTAGTTAATTCGGATTTTACTTGTATAAAGGGTGTCCATAATTAAAGTCCCACTTTCAAAAGGCCACAAAAAAAGAACCACTGGTCACAATGACTTCAAATTTGAAATGAATACTCTGGAAGAAAGGGGGAACGATTTGGCATACTAAAAAAAAAGTTCTAAAATGTATCAATAGATGGCGCTGTAAGTGGCATACTATGCAAATTAATTAAAAGACACACATGCACACGACACATTGCATGTGGTATAAAAATGCAGAGTATGTGGCGTTCCCATCATATCGTATCTGAGTAGCTTGTCATGAGTCCTCTTGATGAAGGATCGCGCTCTTCTGGTGAAGCTCTTTTACAAGAATGACGACTGTGCGCCTGCAGCTTTAAAGAAATTCCGGTCATTAAAGGGAATGAAAAAAGGCTGTGGTCCAATTTCTGCAAAGGGTCTAAAGATTATGATTCAGAAATTTGAAGAAACAGGTTCTTTTGGAGCGAAATCTGGCAGAGGGAGGAAGTCAATTGCTTCGACATCAGCAATGGACGATGTGGCCACAGCATTAGAAGAAAGGACGAGCAGTGGTGTGCAAATGTGCAGTGCATGTGGTATTGCCCGAGGTTTAGACATGCCTGCGGGTACGGTGCATAAAATTATACGCAATATTCTGCATTGCTATCTGTTGCATCCACTACTCTTGTAACTGTATTCCTCCCTGCTACAAAACGACTTCAACTTCCGACTGCAACCGTGACGGAAAAAGTCATGTGCGCGTGCGCAGTTGTAGTGCTTGAATGTAGTGCTTGATATTACGATGTAACTGTGTGTGTGTTTTACTTAATAAAGTTCACTGTTAAGTTTTAGTGATGTCGATGATTAATAATCATTTACAACATATACCGAAGATATATTAACTGGCGACGAGTACGGAAAAAGGAGAGGAAAAGAGATGGCTTCGTTCGGACGAATTTCAAACTTCGACGCGTCAGTCGAATCGTGGGCGCAGTATGTGGAGCGCGTGGAGCTCTACCTTGAAGCTAACGATTTCGCGGACGATAAGAAAAAGCCGATCTTTTTTACCTGTGTGGGACCAGCAGTTTACAAACTGTTACGGAGCTTGATTACGCCAGCTACAACGGCGGACAAGACACTCAAGGAAATCCTGACGGTATTGAATAACCACTACAACCCAGCTCCATCGGAGATCGTAGAACGGTTCCGGTTTAACTCTCGGGCGAGAAAGCAGGGTGAGTCAGTTGCTACTTTTGTTTCAGAGCTTAGACGGCTCTCCGAGTTTTGTAATTACGGTCCAACATTGGACACTATGATACGCGATAGACTTCTATGGCGCATCCAAAATACAAATATGCAGCGTCGGCTGCTGGCGGAGCCAAAATTAACGCTTGCAAGAGCCATCGAAATAACAGTTTCAATGGAAACGTCTGCCCGGGACGCCCTTGACTTACAGATGGGATCATCTGCATCGAGTGTAAACAAAACATTTGTGCATCAAAATAAAGGAAAAGCATCTACACCAAAAAAATTTAAAGAATGCATACGGTGCGGAGCACGGGACCATGTGCCAAAGAACTCTCCGGCGAGGGATAAAAGGTGTTTTCAGTGCGGTATGACAGGCCACTTGGCCAAAAAGTGTTTAAAAAAATCGTGGGAAAACAAATCTAAGGGTCCTCCATGCAATATCGTGCATGCAGTGCCAAACACCGGTGCATCTAATAGTGGCGTGACGTCACTCATGTGCACTCTGATGTTGTGAATTGTGTGCCTAACAGTGATAGGAGTGGGAATGCTCCTCATTACGCAGAGTACGACGTATTTCATAATACGGCAGTGGGTAAAATAGTTACCAACGTGCCACTGCCATATAAGTCTGTTTTCACTTTAGAGAACAGTGAAGTCATGATGGAAATTGACACAGGCTATGCTGTGTCTCTCATAAATCTTAAGACATACAACGGATTGGGCTGTCCTGCTCTACAGCCAGCGGATGCAGCTTTGTCCACTTTCACTGGTCAAGCCATCCCAGTGTTGGGAAGTTTTGTGTGTAAAATTAGATACAAAAATAAAACACAGAAGCTACCGCTGCTGGTTGTGGAGGACGAGGGCCCAAATTTGTGTGGTCGAAATTTAATTGAAATGTTTAATATATTGCCATTGAATTTTTGCTTAAATGTGTCTAATATTACTATGCAAAATGTATTAAATGATTTCACTGATGTATTGTCTAATGATTTAGGTCTTTTTTAAGATTATCAAATTGGGTTAATTATTAAACAGGATGTAAAACTTGCTTTCTACAAAGCTAGAACCTTACCTTTTGCCATGAGAGATAAAGTTAAAAATGAACTTAATAGATTACAAGAAGCTGGTATATTGAAACCGATTCGTCATTCCGAATGGGCTGCCCCTATTCCAGTTTTAAAAGGGGATAAAACATCAATTCGAATTTGTGAGGATTTTAAGTTAACTGCAAATTTGGCCATTGACCCTGATAAATACCCCTTACCCAAAGCAGATGATATTTTCGCCAGTCTAGCTGGGGGTACCCAGTTTAGTAAATTAGACTTGAAGAATGCGCATAATCAACTAGAGTTAGATGAGATATCTAGGAAACTCACTGTAATAAATACACATATAGGATTATTCGAATATGTTAGATTGCCCTTTGGAGTTTCGTCAGCTCCTGCAATCTTCCAAAGAGTAATGGAAACCTTACTGGCGGGGATTCCTAATACAGCAGTCTATTTGGATGACATTATTGTTACGGGGCACTCAGCTGAGGAACATTTGTGCAATCCCAGGGAGGTGCTTAGTAGGTTAAAAAAGTCAGGATTGAAATTAAAAAGGGAAAAGTGTAGTTTCCTTTGTGATTCATTAATTTTCTTGTGTCACACCATCGATAAAGATGGTATCCGACCTGTAGATGGAAAAGTCAATGCAATCAAAGACGCTCTAACACCTAGAAATGTCAGTGAGTTAAGATCCTTCCTAGGACTGATTACGTTTTATTCTAAATTTCTGCAAGATATGAGTACTAAATTAGCCCCGTTATACAACCTTTTGCAAAAATCAGTCCCGTGGCAATGGTCTAGGAAAGAAGAAGTTGCATTTAAAGCAGCAAAGGATGCTATTTGTAATTCAGGATTGCTGGTTCACTATGATAATGATAAGGAATTGACCTTGGCATGTGATGCTTCTTCTTATGGCATTGGTGCTGTCCTTTCCCGCACCATTGTTGGGAAGGATCTTCCAATTGCTTTTGCATCTAGAACTCTCTCATCAGTTGAGAAGAATTATGCACAGTTAGAAAAAGAGGCGCTGTCTCTTGTGTTTGGGGTGACACGCTTTAGAGAGTACCTTTTAGGTCGGCCATTTGTCCTTTATACGGATCATCGCCCCCTGGTTTCTCTTCTGTCAGAACGTAAGCATATCCCAGCCATGGTGAATGCCCGCATTCAACGCTGGTCTTTAACACTCTCAGCATATTCCTATACTGTGCACTACCGACCTAGGGTGCAAAATAGTAATGCGGATGCATGTAGCAGGTTGCCCTTGCCAAGTAACTCCACTGTTGATCCACCATTACCAATGGAAACGGTATTGCTAATAGAGAGAGTTGAGCTTGGTCCAGTATCAGTGGCAGATATTGGTGAGGCTACATTAAGGGACCCTATTTTAGATAAGGTGTCTAAATTAATTTTGAATGGGTGGCCTGAAGCATTAAATGCTTTCTCGAGTAATCTAGAGAATGAAAGACTGTTACCTTATTTTAGGAAACGTTTTGAGTTGTCGTTGGAGGGGAACATTATACTTTGGGGCAATAGGGTAGCTATCCCTAAAAATTTGCATAAAAGGATCCTACAAGAGTTGCACAGTACCCACCAGGGTATAACAGGTATGAAGAGCATTGCTCGATCCTTGTTGTGGTGGCCCAATATAGATAGTGATATTGAGAAGTGAGTGGGTAGTTGCAAGATTTGTGTAGAAAATTCTAATATGCCTAGTAAAAGTTTGTAGCCATGGCCAGCAGCAACTCGGCCTTGGTCACGAATACACATAGATTATGCAGGGCCTATAGACAATCAGATGATATTGGTTGTTCAGAATGCACATTCTAAGTGGATTGAGGCCATGGCAGTTAAAAATGCTACTACCTCAATAACTTTAGAAAAGCTTTATGAAATCTTTGCAAGATTTGGGTTTCCAGAAACAATAGTTAGTGACAATGGTCCAAATTTCAGATCTGGGGAATTTGAAGCTTTTGTTAATAGGAATGGAATCAGGCACTTATTTACAGCACCTTATCACCCTTCTTCGAACGGTCAGGCAGAGAGGGCTGTGCAGTTCATTAAGAATAGACTTAAAAAGGTTCAAGGTGAGTCAGTGAGCATTAGGCTATCCAGGATTTTAATGAACTTTAGGAGGACTCCCCTAGCCCTGCATTTTGTGTCGCCTGCAGAAATTCTGTTGGGGAGACAGATACGTTGTGGACTAGATCTTGTGCATGCTCCAGTCAAACTAACCCCAACCTCCAGTAGAAGTTTTGAGATTGGGCAGAACATATACTGTAGGAATTATGGAAAGGGGGAAAAGTGGATTCCAGGAGTAATCAGAAGTGGTATGGGAGAAAAGATGCATGCAATTGAACTTCCTAATGGTTCTATGTCAGAGAGGCATGTTGATCAGTTACGCTCCAGACAGGATCCTCCTGTTGGTAAAAGTAATGATGATAATCCAGGGTGGGAAGAAACTGGACATGAAAGCGATAACGTGCTCCCAGTACTTGACCCACAAGTAAGTGTGGCCAACACCCCTGATGATAAACAAAATTCAGCACCAACAGCTTCGGAGGTTTTACAGGGTGAAAAAACTACCCCAACAGGATACTCTAGTCGTCCTTCACGTACGACAAGGTAACCGGCAAGGTATAGGGACTAGAGCTGAGTGGGAAGGAGGTGTTGCATCCACTACTCTTGTAACTGTATTCTTCCCTGCTACAAAACGACTTCAACTTCCTACTGCAACCGTGACGGAAAAAGCCATGTGCGCAGTTGTTGTGTGAATGTAGTGCTTGGTATTATGATGTAACTGTGTGTTATACTTAATAAAGTTCACTGTTAAGTTTTAGTGATGTCAATGATTAATAATCATTTACAACATATACCGAAGATATATTACTATCCATACAAAATGACACATGTTCAGGAGTTGCTTCCTGCTGACCTGCCAAGAAAGAGAGGCGTTTGCTCTGGAATCTCTCGCTCGTATGGAAGTGGACAATGAATGGCCATGGAACATTTTGTGCACAGATGAAGCCCATTTCCACCTCCGCGGGTTTGTTAAGACACAAAATTGCAGGATATGGGCAAAGGAAAAGTCATTCGCAACTGTATCAAAACCAATGCATTCACCAAAGGTAACTATGTGGTGCGGTTTCACGGCATCGTGATGATGGGGCCCTTTTTTTCGAGGAGATTGGTTGTACGGGTCTTGTTACCTGTACCATGAATGGTAAACGGTATGCGCGTCTTTTGCACAGCCAGTTCATTCCAACACTTCAACAGCTTGCATGTCTGGATAGCATCATTTTCATGCAAGATGGGCTCCTCTGCACATCACAAAGCCAGTCATGCAGCTGCTCAAGAGGCATTTCGGAAATAATCGACTTATCACATCAGCCATCATTGTCCAACACTCTGGCCTCCTTGATCACCAGACCTCAATCCTTGTGACTTCCGGCTGTGGTGTTATCTTAAAAATGTTGTGTATAGTGGCGCAATTGCAGATTTAGCTGAATTGAAAAAGCTCATAAAAAGCACTTGATGCGGATTACGCAACACATTAGCAACGTCACCCCTGAGACACTCTGATCTTTTGTGGAACATGCTGTTTATCGCTTTCAGCTTGTGGCGGAGAATGGTGGAAAGCATATTGAACCTGTCTGCCGCACGTATAGCAATAATTAGCAGGCGTTTTCATTGTTGCTTTTTATGTGGTTTTTCGCCCAAAGACAGTTAAAAACTGAATCATTGTGTGCTTTTTATGCAGTTTTTGGCCCAAGGACAATTAAAAACCAATTTTTCCCATCTAGTGTGGTACGACCTTGCCGTGGTGGATGGGCTTTCAACTAACAGTGCCACAACTGTTGACTGAGTGACTTGGATCTCATTTTTTCTGTTAAAGGACCCAAACACACATGCACATTGAACACTACAGTTGGTTTACTGTGCAACTCATGCCAAAGCCGTCATATTTCGATTCAAAATGTCACTTGTTGCTGCATCCACTTTCGCTGTGCCGCTTACAGCACCATCTATTGATACATTTTGGAACTTTACTTTTTATTATGCCAAATCGTTTCCCCTTTCTTCCAGTATATTCAGTTCAAATTTGAAGTCATTCTGACCAGTGGTTCTTTTTTGGTGGCCTTTTGAATGTGGGACTTTAATTATAGACACCCTGTATATTAAGTGCACTTCTAGATTTTTGTGAATTTAAAACTTGAGTTTTACTCTCCCACACTACCCACTATTATTAAATATGCTTATTATAGCTAACACACTGTATCATAAGTTACTACAGCATATTTTGTCATGTGTACGTGTAATCGGCTGAATGGCCTTCTGAATCAATCTCTGGGGAAAATGCAGAGAAGTAAGGCACTGCTGATATCAGTCCGTTCATACATTTTGAGTGTGCTCACGGACAATTCTTTTGCCATTATCTCTTCCGGATTCTCCCGTGGTTTCTTATGTTTGATCAGCTAATCCATTTTTTTCATTTTCTTATTATTTTCTTTATTTTTATCATTTTTCACTACAGTATTTTTTACAAACTAGTGTGAATAATTAAGATGGGAGTAAAATAAGTATTTCAGAGCTAAAGCAATTACATTTTTCAATATTATTCTTCAAAAATAAAATGAAATAAAAAATCAAGACACATTTTGCTAAAACTTATCTTGGTGGTGAAATGTAAGACCAAAGGTTACTTTTTCTTTCATTTGCAAGCATTGTTTTACTTTAACTGCTGGAAATGCAAATATATTTTTATTTGTAAGGTGCGTCGTATCTGCATACTTCATTTTCGAAATTGATTTTGTGAACCTCCATTTAAATAACCCACAAGCCACCACTGCATACAACAAGAGGCTATATTTTCAGAAACATGGTCAATTTTTATTTTAAACAACAATTTACCAAAGAATGATGAACAATTATTATTTTTAACAAAAACACTGAGTAAAAGATTTGTGTTGCAATTTAAAATAATTAAAAGTATTATAAAATAGCACACATAAAAATGGCTATGTATCAAGATGATTGTTTCAAGTGGTACAAAAGATTCACCCTTCTTCATTTAAAAAAATGCTCCACTGAATCAGAATTTACTATTTTGAAAAAAGCTAAAAGTGCTTAATTTTTTTCCTGTTTTCTTCAAACTGATAAAAATGTAATTTGAAAAATCATTAAAAGTGAAATATTTTGATTTAAAAAATTACATTTGCAGTTTTAGAATTTATTATGTATATGTTATTTCGCAGTACAAAATTTTAGGACAGGTATACTGCTGAATATTTGTAATATCTGGCATATTAGCCAAATGCTGTATGTTTGCCTGAGAACGTTGCATCCCTAAATTTTACTAGTTGAAACAAAATAACTAAAAAAAGAAATCCTTAACGAATAATTCAATATAAATCTAAAACCATTTCACTAAATTCCACAATTTACTGTACAGCAATTAAAAAGATTAACAATCAGTAGTCTATTTTTAACCTAAAATAACTACAATTGATTAAACAATTTGCAGCATAGCTACTCAAAAACCTTCAACCAGTCTATACACAAAATAAAACCATTCAACTAAACAAAAGCACTTACCACAACTTTCACAGGCGTATCACTAATAGGTTATTCCATTTACAAACCATGAAAAATTTTCCATTTTGAACAAAATGCATTCCGATACCAATTCACAGAAAATAAAACAATTTATGATCAGTGGCGGATCTAGAATAAAAATTCTGTATTCCCAAGAGGTAAATGCTGCACCTAGAATCAGTTTGTTGGGATAAAGCAGTCTTCTTTTTGATGTGACTTCACAGCAAGAGCACCATAATTCATTTTTTATTTAAAAAAAGAATGGTAGCTTATATTTCCAGCAAAACAACAAGTGTGAAGCAGAATTACATTGATATCTGCTCCACATGCCTGCTATTCAGCTAGTGAAAACTCATATATGATAAATTAACCTATGCCTTTAAAAGAAATTCTATGGCATCATCAAAGTATATGAGTATTACTATAGAGACAGAAATAAACACCCAGGTAGTTTTGTGTACTATGTTAATCATAAACAAGGTAAATTATAATATTTTCAAATCTTTAATGCATGTAGCACATTTTGTAAAGCCTGCACAACTTAAAAGATTGATGAACGTTAAGATGTACACAGAAAATAAACAACCTATGTAAACTAATGAACACTGAGCATTTTAACATGTACTAATTATTTAAGACAGATTATAATAGTATATTTTAAGCACTAATATAGTAAACGTGGAGAATCTAAATTAAAAACACGTTAAAAAAAATCGTATGGATAAAAAAAATACTGAGTAATCTGCATTAATCAGAAGTATTAGAAAGATATGAGCGGATTTTTTGATCAGTAAAAGCTTCCACAAGCTAGAAAGTACTTCTTTTTAGCCGGAAATGACTCCGAAAATCTTGATTGTTATAATTATTCACCGTGATTTAAACATAAATTTTAGTAAAATTCTTTTCTTTATTTTTAAATTTTTTGGCGAAAAGGCCCTCTACGATATCTTATTTTGAATAGAGCAGTTTCAACCACGTGACTGTCACTAGACTCAACCAAAAAAGCTCATTTTTGAAGTAACTGCTGTCCACCAGGAACTTGAACGAACCAATAGGAACCTCATATTATTCCACCAGTATAGAAGTGACGTAATCTGAAAATGCCCTATAATAGTAAATTTGGAGAAAAAAAAAGTCGCTAAATATAGCGAAAATTTTTAAAACAAATATTTCTTTCCTGCATCATTTAAAAATACCGGAAATATACTACATTCTAAAAAATACCACAGTAAATACTACATCCCTAATTTTACGTGAAAAAATACTACCGTAGTATTAAAAATACTACGCCTGGCAACACTGTGGCCATGGCTCACTGGGATAAGAACAGGGCCATCTAAGTCCATGTACAGGGCTGTCCGAAAACCAGTTTGTTGAACCAAGTTTTGCTTCTTCGCCAATTTGGCGCTGTTAAACGACCGTATAACTGTTGTCAACTCTGCCGGAGGATAAGATCTTGGCAAACTGGCAATACCGAAGTATTTTGTAAATCGGAAATGAATGTCCAAATGTCTCAAAGAGCATTAGCAGATAAGCATATTTCAGCAGCACAAGCACATAAACGCCATTTTTTTTTTTCTCAGCTTGAAAATATTGTTAGACATTTGTGGATACTTTGATTTGAGCCACATTTTCTCCGGCAGAATTAACAACAGTGATACGGTCGGGTAACAGCGCCAACTCGGCGAAGAAGCAAAACTTTCCTCTATCCTGAGGAAATCTCCTCAGTATATTTTTTAAAATAATTTATCCGGAATTTTTCTTAAAACCGTGTGATAACAAAAATATTTTGCACGTGTGGTTTCGTCGCCAAAAGGGCGATGTCTGCATCGTTTCTGGTTGCCTTTTCGGCGTTTTTTTTTCATGTTCTGTCGCAGCGTGTTTTTTTTTTTTTTAGATCGAGAGAGGTGTGTACTTCGGTTTTGAGAATGATTTTTTTAGCTTCGTGATGTTTTTTTGATTATAAATTGTGATATATATATAGAAATACGGAAGTCAACTGAGATTAAGTATTCTCGAGAGTCTCTACTTAAAAATTGGTGTGATAGTAAATTTCTTATGCTGGTTATGAAAAATAAAGAGTAAAACGTCTCACATTGGATTTATATTTTTTTACCGTGATGTACTTCCTGCTTGCCCCCAGGAGCAGATGGTGTGGCGGTAAGACAATTATCGTTTTCAATTTTAACATATATTAATTATACCAACATGCATCTTGATTAAATTCCGGACTTGGCATTCCCATTTGGGATATTGCGAACACTGTTTCCTTTTGCTGTATACTAGCCACTATTTAAATACCGTGAGTGTATGTATTCTGTTTATTTTTTGAGAACAACTATTTACAAAATTTATTCTTTAGGACAAATGGTGCCTCACCAGTTCTTGATGCATAACGGTTAATTGATAATTGATTTAATTGATAATATGTGAAGAAAATTTTAAGTGCATATATAAGGAAAATAATAATAATAATAAAAATAGCAATAATAAGAAAAATTAACATTTACAGAATTTTTTTTTGAAAAATAGCCAACATTATGGAAACGTCCAACAAATTTTCCATAAACATAAATTCTTATGATGGGGACCCTACTCTATTTGATTTCTTTGCCGAGCAAATAAAATCGGTATGTACTCTCAATAAATTATCAAACGAAGCTGCTCTCATGTTTGTGAAGTCAAAACTCACAGGAGCTGCATGAAGATTGTACATTGAATCACCTACTTTGAAAGATGTTAAAACGTACACGGAATTACTAACTGAGTTGAAAATTTTTTTCATTTCCCCTGCACAGTCTTCTGCTGTACAAGAACTAAAAACAATAACAATGCTTCCTAATGAGAACATTCCTTCAATTGCTCACAGAATAGCAAAACTGACTAAACAGGTGTATCCGAATTTGACAGATAATGCTTCTTTACAGCAAATAATGCTGGTGTCTTTAATGCAAGCTGTTCCGAATTCCATCAAGGTAAAGTTGGTTGAAAAACAATGCAAAACCTTTGATGAGGCTGTAACACATGCAAAAGCTCTGTTTGAACAATATTCGAGACACAATATTTTAAACTACCTTGTCGATAATCAATCACAAAATTTTGCGGATGATCTTTCATTACTGAAAGAGCAAGTAAATTTAATAAAAACCAAAAATGAAAATGTACAAGCTAATAAACACACTAGTAAGGAAGGTTACAGGAAATTGAACAAAAATTTCTTCAATAAAAATCGCTACAACAATGTGGCATCTCACAGGCAACACTCTAAAATGAATGCAAAGTACTTTGGTTCCAATAGCCAAGATAAGCAAACCTTTGTGTGTGCATATTGCGATCGCAAGGGACACACAGCAAAGTATTGCCGGATACTCAAACGCGACAATCAATTTGATAGACACAGAAACATTTATAGTAGACACAGTCAAGTAGTCAATCCTTCTAGACAAGGGGAACAAGGGCGTGCTCGAGAACAACATTGCTGCTGTCTTCAGCCTACGATAGCGCCAGCTGCTCCAGCAACAACTCATAATAATGAAACATGTTTAAATAATTGCAATATATCATCTAGCTTGCATGGCTGTGCTCGTAACTGTGCATCAGAGAACCTTCACCCAAACTTCCTGTGAGAAGCGGAAATTCAGGGCCGTCCGCTTCTCATGAATTTAGTGCCCCTAGTTTTGTTTCATCACAATTTCTGGAAAATCGAGTTCCTCCTGCTATACAACAGAGAAGTACACAGAATCATACATACAATAAAAATGCTTGCACACAAACATTCTTTGAAAATGATGATCATGTTGTAACACAAGAACATATAGCTTCACAGGTAGAGATTCAAGACACGTCAGCTACAAAAGCTATTCAAACAAGCAACCTAACTCATTCTGACACTTTTCAAGAATTTGTGTTTTCAGTCAATCAAGCTCACAATCCTTTACCTGTAATTGATATAATTTTAGTCAAGTTAAATTTTCCATTTTTGATTGACTCAGGATCCTCTATCTGTATAATGGACGCTGAATTTTTTTACTCCATAAAATCTTTCACAAAATATAAGTTTTTGGCTAGAACAGTTACAATTTCCACCATAAACTCTGATGTCAAGTTTTCTGGATGTGTAGACATTTCTTTTAGAATAAACAATATTCATTTTAGACATAATTTTTTCCTGGTCAGGATGCCTCATAACTCGCCATTCAGAGGAATTTTGGGCACCGACTTTTTGAAGAAAGAATCCATTATTGTAGATTTCAACACAAATACAGTGAAAGTTAAAAACCTAAAAATTCCTTTTGTGTCTTCTGTTCAGTCTCAAGAAAAACTTATTAATAATATTGAAAATAGGGAAATCTCTATAACGGAGATTTCTGAAGGTACTTGCCCGTCAAATAGACATGCAAATGACTCAGAAAATGGCGTATCCCTGTCAGTAACTGAAAACAATTCCAGCAAGAATCCAAACACAGTAAAAGTTTGCAGAAAAACAGTCATCCCTCCAAAGGAACAAAAGTACATAGAAGTCCGTATGCAAATGCATGGAAATTTTAAAGACTTTCTTTTTGAACCTTTCCACAGAATCAAAAACACAAAAACAAACACATCACTACATTCAGTTCCTGAAGTAAATGAAGAAATGTCAAATGACAAGTGCAAAAGCACGCACAGTGGTCAAATTTCACAAAATGACAAAAGAACGCATAAGGGCAAAAAACGAAATAAGTTTCCATATTTTGGTTGAGAATTTGTCAGATAAACCAGTTCACATCAACAAAAACTCAGCAATAGGTGAATATTTTGAAATTGATGGTATAAGTGAAATTGATGAAGATAACCAAAACACAAATGTAGAACAAATTCATTTAATACAAGCAGATGATCAAATCAAAAATATTAGAGAACAAGAATTTAACCTACAAAATTTTAATATAAAACACTTAATAGGTCATGAACGTCAGGAATTTGAGGAGCTACTTACAAAATACAAACAGGTCTTTGCTACTTCCCTAAAAGCTATGGGACATACTGATCTGGTGATACCAAAGTTATCATTTACAAGTGAATATCCTCGTCGATCACCACCCTTTCCCATTCCTCAGATTTTGCTGAAGGAAACGAAAGAACAACTTGATGAGATGCTGGAAGCTGGAATCATCTCCAAGACCATTTCAGATTGGTCTAGCCCTTTATTGCTCGTCAAGAAAAAGTTAGGTCCTGATGGAAAACAGAAATATCGTCTAGCACTTGACCTGCGGCTAATAAACACAATAATCACACAAAGTGCATACCCGCTTCCCAAAATTGCAGACGTAATAAACAACATATCACAATACCAGTATTTCTCCAACTTAGATTTGCAGTCTGCTTACCATCAAATTGCATTGCCCGAGGAGTACAGGCCAGTGTTGTCATTTAATACTCCTTTTGGTGACTATTGCTATAATAGGTTAGTTTTCGGCCTCAAGAACTCTGCGTCAATTTTTCAACATTTAATTGATAAAATCATTGATGAGATAAATATTCCAGGCATCCTAGCATATCAAGACGACATAGTTGTCGCTGCTAACACCTTTCAAGAATCTGTTGAAAAACTATCTAAATTGTTTGAGTGTTTCCAAAAATATAATTTAACTTTGTCTCCAGCTAAGTGCAATTTTCATAACACAAGCATTAACTATTTAGGTTTTGAAATATCTAAACACATTGTTAAACCGATCAAGCAAAACATCACAAAAATTATTGGATTTCCTATTCCAGATACAAAAAGAAGACTAAAAAAATTCATTGGCTTATGCGGTTTTTATCGACATCTTATTCCAAAATTTGCCCAATTGACAGCAGATCTCAATGACCTTACTACCCCTAAAGCACAGTTCAAGCTAACAGAAAAACATAAGGAATCATTTAGCAAATTGCAGGAGATATTCTTTAAAGAACCATTTCTTAGACAACCCAACTGGCAAGAGAAGTTCTACCTTAACACTGATGCTTCAACCTCTGCCATTTCAGCATGTTTGTTGCAGAAGTTTGATGGTGAATTGCTTCCCGTCTCGTACTTTTCTAAAACTTTAAACAAACACGAAAAGAATTACCCATCCATTAAACTGGAACTTATGGCCATAGTCAAGGGAGTTCAAGCGTTTAAATATTATCTCTTCAACAGAGAATTTGTTGTACTCAGTGATAGTGAACCACTTAAGCACTACAAGAGAATTTCTTCTCCTACCGACCTTACAACTCGTTGGTTGTTAGCCCTCAGTGAATATAACTTCACATTTCAGCATATTGCTGGACAGAAAAATGTCCTCGCTGATTATTTCTCCAGAATTCCCGTGGAGTTACCGAAGAAAGATGTCGTAACAGAACCTAACCTTTTAAAGTCAAATGAAATTTTACCTGTTGAGGAAATTTCTCACTCTCAAAAGGAGTTCTGCAATCAAATGTCACATACTGTGAACACAAAAGATCCGTTGCTAGAAATATCGACCCAGACTTTTCTACATGAACAAATAAATGATCCTGAACTGGGAAAAATATACAACAACATTAAAATGGGAAAACAATTGAAGAGACATCAGGACTTTCAGATTTCTCCAAATAATCAACTTCTCTACAAAAACATAAAAATCAATCACTCGGAGCAGTGCAAATCATTTGCACCAAGACTAGTCGTTCCAAAGTCACTCATTCCAAAAGTTCTCAGAATAACTCACATTGGGCATCTGGGAATTGCCAAAACTTATGCACTACTACAAGAGAGATATTTTTGGAGAGGAGCATATCAGGATACTAAACAGTATGTTGAGTCTTGCACTATTTGCCTCCAATCGAAACCACTGAAGATTCCACAAGCACCGTTTCAAGATACATTTGTACCAAGTCATCCAGGAGAAATGATCTCTATGGACCTAGTTGGCCCCTTTAAAAACAAGATGTACGTATTAACAGTGATTGACATTTTCTCAAGACACATGGAACTGTACCCACTGAAAAATATCACTGCAGCAACAGTTTCAGAAAAATTTTTAAAATATATATCTACACATGGGCGACCAGCACAGGTTTTATGCGATTTGGGAAACCAATTTACTGCAGAGATTTTCAAATTCGTGAACAAAGTTTTGCAAATCAATCTTATGCACACCAGTGTAGCACACCCACAGGCGAATGGAATTTCAGAACGCATCAACACCAGTATTAAATCCACTATCAATGCTCTGCAGCTTGAAGGCCATTCTTTTCTTCATGCCATTGATCTACACAAAGCAATTTATAATGCTTCAAAACATCCAGCAACAGGATTTTCACCTAACAACATTCATTTTGCCCGTGACCTTTCTTTGTTCACTGACACCCTGGACCTGACTCAAACCCCAAAGAATAATACCTCTGATTACAAGATGTTCCAAATTTTAGAGGCCATAGAGAGCATATATCGCTTGGTCTTTAACAATCTGAAGGTCTCCCAAGAGCTCAACAAGGCACGTCAGAATTCAAGCAAAAAGCTCAGGATGTTCAACTGTGGTGATAGGGTGTACATCAAAACACCAGCTGCTTTCAAACAAAAATTGGACGGTCCATTTAAAATCATAAAAAAATTAGGCCCAGTTAATTATTTAGTACAAAGGGATGGAAACCCCAATTATAGAAAGTTTGTTGTACACACTAACAGGATTGTTCTATCTAAGCCCAGACCAGATAGACTCATTGAGTCTACCGTGGGAACTTATGGTTCTCATTATCAGATTACAAAAAAAATTAATCCAGTCTCTTTCCAGCAGAGTGTCTACCCTTTTCCTGTAGGAGATCCTCCAGGTGTGGGAAATCAAACTCCAACGCCAGAGGCCCTTCCTAGCCTGTTGCACCATGTCCCTGTTGCTCCATCCGAGGATGATGTCAATCAGGAGGTAATCGTCTACGATCATGGAAAGGATGACGAGACTCCCTGGCATGCTCCCAACCTTTCTAATGAGGTTTCAGGTGATGAAGCACGTTCCTCAACTTTTACCCGGAGGATACCCTCTACCTCTCCAGGAAATCGTCCTGTAACACCTTCTGCAGATTCCCCACTGGGTGAGAGGAGGCTCATACCCTCTCGATCTCCTGTTCCGACCCTGTCTACCGGCTTTGCAACAAATGTTTCTAAGAATAGGTCCATACCCTCTCTCACAGAACTTGAAGTTATGGCATCATCTCCTCCACCTGGCCTCACAGGGATGGCAGACCCTGTTCCAAATACCAGCGGCTCTCCTGCTTTCACCAAGGTGACCACTGCACCCTCGACTCCTGTGTGTGGTGTTGTTCCTCCTGTCCCTGATGTGCCAATAACTCCCAAACATCGATTAAAGGGTAGCAGTCGATACAACCTGCGCCCTCGTCATTAATTTGAACTATTACTTTTCTGAATAGAACTCTGATAACTTTTTACCTTTATGCTGTCGTTCGAATTTTTCTCACACTTTGATATTATATGCACTGAACTTTACACAGACAGATAAACTTTTTCTAGCCATTGTACATCTATACCCCTTTTGCACATATATATATTATTTCTCAAGTGTTGATATAAAATGTTTTTCTATTGTGTATAACGTGACAATTTAGTATTTTAATTATGATGTTTGTATCTTGAGTATTATGTTTCTATTTTGGTTATGATATTTTGTATTCGGTATATGGATTTTTCTCAGATGTTGATAATACTAATATTCATATTAATATGCAAAGTTTGTTGTATGGAAGTGAAGTATTAAGGTGGTTTTACTTACAGGTCTTTACAGTATGTTGTATTATTAGGACAGGTATGAAAATTTTTCTGCTGGCGGAAAATTTCTTTCATGTGTGTCTGATTAATATTTCTCTTCACTTCTTTCCTTCTCTCTCTTCTTGTGGCCTGATCAACCACAAGTTCTGTTACTCTGTTCTTTTTAGTCATCTGTTTACAAACTCAAAGAATTACCTTGATTTGTTTACTACAATATAATAGTATTATGGTTCATCAACAATGAGTGCTATGCTTATGTGTGAATATTTTTTTTCCTTCTATGTATAATTTTTCTTGGTGTTTTACATTTTGAGTGCATTCACAAGATATATACTTTATCATGAGATTTTGGATTTTTGCTTAATGTCAAATTTTTTAAAAAAAAAGGGAATATTTTTTGGGTTATGAATGAAACTTTATGCAAATATACATTTTTTCCCTTTTGTGTAGTTGGCCAACTAACATTGTGTACTTATCATATTTTTTTACATAACCAAGAACTTTTTGTATCTTTGTGTGATGGGTACTTTAGAAAATCATGTCTTCTGTAAGAATGAAGGAGTTATGATGTGCAAACTTGTAAGGGTAAGGTGCTCCTTTTGTTGTGTGTGAAGTTTACATAATGTGTTTAACATTTCAGTGAAAATTTCATTGTTGCATAGAATTTATGTGCCAGACTTTGTTCTAGAGACCTTGGGAACTTGATCTCAATTTTTTTGTGTAGCGAAGGGGAGTATATCCTGAGGAAATCTCCTCAGTATATTTTTTAAAATAATTTATCCGGAATTTTTCTTAAAACCGTGTGATAAAAACAAAAATATTTTGCACGTGTGGTTTCGTCGCCAAAAGGGCGATGTCTGCATCGTTTCTGGTTGCCTTTTCGGCGTTTTTTTTTTTCATGTTCTGTCGCAGCGTGTTTGGTGTGTACTTCGGTTTTGAGAATGATTTTTTTAGCTTCGTGATGTTTTTTTGATTATAAATTGTGATATATATATAGAAATACGGAAGTCAACTGAGATTAAGTATTCTCGAGAGTCTCTACTTAAAAATTGGTGTGATAGTAAATTTCTTATGCTGGTTATGAAAAATAAAGAGTAAAACGTCTCACATTGGATTTATATTTTTTTACCGTGATGTACTTCCTGCTTGCACCCAGGAGCAGATGGTGTGGCGGTAAGACAATTATCGTTTTCAATTTTAACATATATTAATTATACCAACATGCATCTTGATTAAATTCTGGACTTGGCATTCCCATTTGGGATATTGCGAACAGTTTCCTTTTGCTGTATACTAGCCACTATTTAAATACCGTGAGTGTATGTATTCTGTTTATTTTTTGAGAACAACTATTTACAAAATGTATTCTTTAGGACATCCTCATACGCAAAAACGGAGCTTTTCGGACAGCCTGTACTTATCCCATTGAGCCATGCATCGGCAATGGGATTCCTTCTGCGAAAACGGACCTAACGCAGATTCGGTTGACAGATGGTGCTGTTGCATGTTTTGGCTCTTATTAAGGGGGTTGGAACATTTATCTGGTAACCACGGACTAAGAGGCTTTAGGACGATCATCGGGAAGCGGCAGACGGGCGAAACTGCGTCAGCCTCTGAAAGGAAAACATGCGACCCCCTTTTAATGATTAACGGCATGGGCGCCCTCTGACGACACACGGCGTGCTTCCGTTCATATTTGTTTACGTTTTAGCTACTAGCACACGACGCATGCGCCAAAAAATTAATGGTTACGACTCCCAGCGCCACCTTTTAGGCAAATTTCATTTAGTTCTTTCCCAATGCTTGGATGATTGTCCTGTACCCTCTTAGTCCATGCTGGTAACTCCGAATCCTAACTACACTTCACTTCAAATAGGTTAAAGAAGCGTGACACTTTGCCGCGCTGACAGCTGTGACAGCTCGGAGGGGACACTCTACCTTCTTGAAGCAGCATCCGGCTTGCCCAGTGCTTGGGAGGGTCATCTCCCTCTCGGCGCGTCCGCTGTGGAACCCTGTACGCTAATGGGAGCTGGAGCACGTAAAATCCGTAGTGGCTCCAATGTCCTCCAAGTTGTTAAACAATACCTCTGGGGGTGCCGATTTCAGGTGGTGGTTGGTCTCTCATCTGGAATCGGTTAAAAATTAGGGACCGACAAGTAGAAGTCCAACCCTCCCGGGGGCAATGGCACCCCTCTTTCCATGGATAGTGTCGTCTATTCATGGACACGACAACAACAACAAATGAAAATAAATAAATAAATATCAAACAATATATCATGTACATTCCAAAAATACTGTTTGGAATGTACATGATATTCCCCGCGTATGTGTCCTCTAGTTCTTCAAAATTTAAATGTATGTTAAAATCGCCTAATCCTCGCCACGCATATTTTAACTATACTTCACCTTTATTTACCCGAATATAGACACCAATATTCCCATTAAATAAACAATAGGGTTAGGCAATTTCTCGACAAAGATGGTTGTGTTTTGTTGTGTTGTGGGATTACCGCCGATTAGCAACACGTGGGCTCTAGGCCGAATGGCGGGGTGCCCTCCGTGGGGTCTTTCTAAGGGGTCCTAACCAGTATTTACGCTAAGTTTCGGAGGAAACCACGGAAAATTCCGAACGGTTAAGTCGGCGGACGCGACCGGGTTTTGAACCAGGCATCTTCCGTCTCCCAGCGCAGCGCGTTATGTGCTTGGCAACTGGTGGGGCACTCGACAAAGATGCAAGATATCGCTTCGGGGACTTATTTCTTTTATGGCAATTTTCGTGATACATCATCAAAAATGGCAAACCTGGGATTTTTCTTGTTTAATCTGCCAATCCTTAAAACTTGATTCGTCCTTTCACCAGGGAGACGAAAATCTTAGCCCTGAAATTAACAGCACCCAAGAGCTAAATATTACTTAAAAAACACCTTTTTTCGTCAACTTACCCTTTATAATGGTCGATTTAAAAAAAAAAAAAATGAAAAAGATTTTTATGAATTCGTGTTCGTTACATTTTAATGCTAGATTTTTATGGCTATCTTCATTTTTCTTCGATATATGAAGACAAATATGAAAATAATGTTTTAGCCCTCACAACAGTTTGAACTCTAACTCTAAAAAACTCTGAAAATGTCTGTCATGCATTCGTGTTAGCTACATTTTAAAGCTAGAATTTTGTGGTTATCTCTTTTCCCTTTTGAGATATGGTGGAAAATTTGTAAACAATACTTTGACCCCCTTATCATTGGCGGTTTTACGGGGGGGGGGGTAATGGGGGTAATTACCCCTCCCAGGATTTTGAAAACGAAAGTGAAAAATAATTCTGCACGGGGAATTTACTGGGGTGAAATAAACAAATAACACTATCTACATGGCAAACATAGGAATTCTTCAAATATAACAATAATTTTGATCGATGGGGGGGGGGGGCAAAGATGCAAGGTTTTTATTTTCGGTATTTACATACTTCATTAATTATGAGATTAATTAAACATTTATTTCACATTCGATGATTAATTAAACGTATTATCTTCATATATAAAGGAAGATATCCTGACTGACTGACGATCATCGCCCAGCCAAATCTACCGGAGATACAGACATGAAATTTTAGGAACTTGTAGCTTTTGTGCCCAAGTCGTCATTTAAGAGGCGATTTTTAAAAATTCGAACCCAGACCGGTTCGGATGGCGGCCCAAAACGTTCTTTTCACGTTTTCCTTCATAACTCAGTGTT
This sequence comes from Cheiracanthium punctorium, assembly GCA_038373885.1. Taxonomy (NCBI): domain Eukaryota; kingdom Metazoa; phylum Arthropoda; class Arachnida; order Araneae; family Cheiracanthiidae; genus Cheiracanthium; species Cheiracanthium punctorium. Next base: position 338,703 of record JAWZYV010012456.1, read on the forward strand.
AAAAAGAGATAGCCATTCAATTCTTGCTTTAAAATGTAACAACACAGATACCTAAAAGCTGTTTTCAGGGTTTTTTAGAATTCTCACCCAAACGGGCGTCAGGAGCCGAAACGTTATTTTGCATTTCCTTTCATATCTCAGAGGAAAAAAGAGATGGCCGTAAAATTCTTGTTTTAAAATGCAACTAACAGCAACACCTAAAAATTATTCTCAGGGTTTTTTAAAATTCGTATCCAAACGGGGGTAAGGGTCCAAAACGTTTCACATTTCTCTTGATATATAAGAGGAAAAAAAGAGATAGCCGTAAAATTCTTGCTTAAAGGTATAGGGAATACAAATGTTTAAAATTCGTTTTCTGGGTTCTTTAGAATGCGCGTGAAAAGGGGGATAAGGGGCCAAAACGTTACTTTCGAATTTGCCATCATATCTCAAAGGGAAAAAGAGATAGCCACAAAATTCTTGCTTTAAAATGTAGCTAACACGAATGCATAACAGTCATTTTCAGACTTTTTTAGAGTTAGTGCTCAAACTGTTGTGAGGGGATAAAATGTTATTTTCATATTTGTCTTCATATATCTAAGGTAAATGAAGATAGTCATAAAAATCTTGCATTAAAATATAACGAACACAAATTCATAAAAATCTTTTTCAAATTAAAAAAATCTGATGTGTACAACACATGACTTCCTTGCACGTCTATTAATTCAAAAATATTTTCGACGCACTTCCTCTAAACTTATTTGTTTGAAAGAGATAAAATATCAGTAATAGTTAGGTTTAGCGATTTCTAGCCAAATATTTCGATATCGCCAAGCTGAGTTCAGTTTGAAAGATTTCCTTCTGACCCTTTATTTGGCGATATTTCACCAAAAGCTGACAAGCTTGAGATAGTTTGCGAGATTTTGGGGAGGGATAGCCAAAGTAGTCATTGACCACAGACTTTCAATGAATTGAATGCATCCATTATACCTCAATGTATTTAGTCATTTGGCTCACCCTGTAAATAAATTCCCAGTCGATTGCTGTCAAAAAAGATATTGAAAACAGTTATAGATTACAATAGTTCTAAATACAAAAGTTCAAAATTCTACGGGTTAAAGTTTTAGTTATACAAAATATTAAATAATTTTTGGCGCCAAATTTGGCGATATTTCAGCGAAACTCGTCAATGTCTACGACATATGGCGAGATTTTAAGCATGGACCAAACAATGACAGATTATCGCCAAATTTGGCGATATTTCGCCAAAATTCGCGTAGAACGATGACAAATGACGATACTTTGGGCATGGACCAAATGACTGACTATCGCCAAATTTGGCGATATTTCGGCAAAACTCGCCAAGGTCGACGACTAACGGAGAGATTTTGGGCATGGACCAAACAATGACTGTCTACAGTTATATAATATTGAAGATGTCCATAGACATTAAAGTAATGAAATCCTTTTCGGTGGTCCTGTAAATAAACTTTCCAATAGATCCCAAGCAGCAAGAAATCCCCGGCCTCATCTCGGCCAACTGTCTTCACGGGACCCCAATTTCACCCGTTCGACCTCGGCGCAGGACTTCCGTTGAAGGTTGGGGATGTCAGGTCGAGTGACAGTCCCTGGATTGTCTACTTCGGAGGGATTCTGAGTGTCTCCGGGCGATTTCCCGAGGATTCCCGACAATTTGCTCTCTTATCCTGATTCACTCGAGATTGTATCTATTGCTTTAGGGACATTTTTAATGATCTTTACCATATAAATTTTCCACTTCAAATTGATGAAAAAGTGGTTCTTAGTTCGGATAATTAATTTCTTCAAATAAAGATGTTAATTAATAGTTATTGTTACCGCCTGCCTTGGCATCAGTGTTCCTGCGCGCTTGGCGCTCTCTTGGAGTAGTTTGTATCGCAGCGCAGTCTGTTCGCCACTTGCGAAATCGTCGCTTGCCTTGTAGGAGCCTTGCTCAAACATCTCTTGTTATGTTCGTTCTTAATAAATATTTGTTATCGTTGAAAATTTAGTCTCATCAATTTAGTTAGTTATACAGTCCATTTTGATAGTCGACGATGCCAAAACATGGTCCGTCGAGCCGGAGCTGAGTATCGAACTAGTTATTCGAACTAGTATTGCCATAGTTAAACATCATAGACTTTCGATTCAATTGGAATAATAGTTAGTTACTCAAATTTGCAAAAGATGTCAGTGAGGGACAAGCTTGCATCTCTCAATAGACAGAGAGGAGCTTACAAAGGACAGCTTACTCGGATAGAAACTTTCCTGCAGGATCCGAATCAAGCTGAGAGATCAGCTGAAAAGTACCAAGCAAAATTAAATAGTGCAAAAAAGATTGTGGACAAGTTGGATGATTTAAAGATTCAGTACTTTGATATCGTGACGGATGATGCAGAGCTACAAAATCATTTAGATGCCTTTCAAGAAATGGAAGATCAAGCTGAAAATATAGAGGTAAGTCTTCAAAAAGTCTTACTCTCTATTTGCAATAGTAATGCTAAAACTGATGAATCAAATCAAAGTTTCAGTAGTAGCTCAAAAATTGATAATAATACATCAATAAATGTTAAACTTCCAGAGATACCATTACCTAGATTTTCTGGCAATTATTTAGACTGGTATAGTTTTAAAGATCAGTTTGAGACTTTGATTGGGTCGAACGATAAATTAAATGAAACGCAAAAACTCTATTATTTAAAATCTACTCTTAGTGGCAGTGCTCAAGAAGTTGTGACGACAGATGATTCATATACTTCGCTTTTAAAGGCGCTAGAAAATAGGTATCAAAATCAAAGAGCTATTGTTAATAGTCATATGAATGAAATTTTAACTATGGAAATGTCATCTCAGGATTTAGCTAAAAGTCTAAGAACATTAGTGGATAAATGTCAGAAACATATTAGAGCTCTGAAAACAATAGGCTTAGATCTCAATCAATTTTCAGAAATCATGCTAATAAATATCGTGCTTAAAAAGCTAGATAAAGAAACGAAAAAGCAATTTGAGTTATCGCTGAAAACCACAGAATTGCCAAATTGGCCAGAATTTATTGATTTTCTGGAAAAGCGTTGTCTAGTTTTGGAAAATTGGCAAAGTAACTGTAATTTGAATGTTAAGTCCAAGCATTTATCCTCAGATAAAAATACAAGGGTGAAAGTTTCCTCGTAAAAAATAATTCAAGTAGTTTTAAGAAATGTGTAATTTGTCGATCAAATCATTCCATATTACAGTGCGATACATTCTTAAAACAAAACGAATATAATAGATACTTAACAGCCAAGAGGCTTAATTTATGTTTGAATTGCCTGACAACTGATAAACACGGAGTAGCCTCATGTTCAAAATCGCTCTGTCGCCGTTGCAATCAAAAACACCACACCCTGTTACATAGAGAAGAGAAAATTTCCCAGACACCCAGACGCGCTGTTTCTCCAACACGGAAGCATGAAATAGCACCATGCCAACAAATAGATAAAAAACAAATTAACGCATCTGAGAGTGAAAATAATTCAGAGCAGGCCACAAGCTTTGAAAATTCATTATGTAGTGAGATTTGTTTATCGAATAAAAAAGAAAAAGGAGTTCTTTTAGGGACTTGTATAATATATTTAGATAACGCTAGTGGGATGAGAATTCCTGCAAGGGCGATATTGGATTCGGGGTCTGAATCGAGTTTAATAGATAAACGGCTAGCAGATTCATTAGAATTAAAGAAAAACAAAACAAGTGTTTATATTTCGGGGATTACTGGTAATATCACAAATTTGAAATCGAAAGTGCAAACATTTATTTCCAACAAAGATGATTCTTTTCGAAGACCTATAGAGTTGCTAGTGACGCAGAAAATAACTGAACGTATACCTTCGAGTAATATAAACATAGATGACGTAAAACTACCAAAACATATAGAGCTTGCTGACATAGAATTTGCGAAACCTTCGAGAATACAAATTCTGATTGGAGTAGAACTGTTTTTTGACATTTTAGAGTCGCAAAAACACAAAATTTCGCAGTTAATATTTCAAAAAACGGTTTTTGGGTTTATTGTTTCTGGATCGGTAGGAAACGAATGTCAACAGTCATTTTGTGGGTTGACTCAAACTCCAGACACGTTAGAGGAAAGTCTGCAAAAATTTTGGAAATTGGAGTGTGTAGAAAGCGAGTCGCGTCTTATGAGTGCCGAAGATCAATATAGCGAAAATCATTTTTTGGAAACGCATTACCGCACTCATAACGGAAGATTTGTAGTTTGTATGCCACTAAAGGAAGATCCTGGGGTACTTGGGGACTCAAAAGGTATAGCTGAGAATAGATTGAAACAGTTATGGAATCGTCTAGAGAAAGATCCCTTAATGCGAGAACTTTATTGCAATTTTATGGAAGAATATGAGAATCTTAATCATATGAGTAAGGTTACGGACCACTTTGAGGAACGCGGCAGTTATTACCTTCCGCACCATGGGGTGTATCGCCCTGAAAGCTCGACCACTAAACTTCGCGTAGTCTTTAACGCGTCCAGTACAACAACTAGTGGTAAGTCATTAAATGACATTCTTTTAAAGGGAGTTGTGTCTGAAGAATTGTATGAGATTATGATTCGATTTAGAAAACATAGATATGTGATTTTAGCAGATATTGAGAAAATGTACCGACAGATAGTTATAAATCCTGAACAAAGGAAATTGTTGAGAATATTATGGAAAACATCTCCTTCATCGCCAGTAGAGGTTTATGAATTAAATACAGTAACTTACGGTACGTCATGTGCTCCGTTCTTAGCGGTTCGAGTTTTGAAGGAATTAGCGTTAGAGGGAGCAGAAACGTTTAGTAAAGCATCAGAAGTCTTGTTAAGTGACACTTACATGGATGACATCATAAGTGGTGGAGATACCCTGAACTCTGTAAAGGAGCTTCAATTCCAGCTTATTCAGCTTCTGGAATCAGCCGGAATGCATTTGCATAAATGGCAAGCCAATGATGTGACATTACTAGAAAATGTCAGGAATGGAAATCTTGAAGATTACTCATTTCTAGAAAATGAAACCAAAGCCTTAGGAGTTACTTGGATACCTAACTTAGATGTTTTTACGTTTAAAGTGAAAATTGCTCGGCAGAATAAACTTTCTAAAAGAACTGTTCTTTCAGACATAGCTAGGCTTTTTGATCCGATTGGTCTCATTGGACCGGTTATCACAAAAGCAAAGACTTATATGCAAGAACTTTGGAAATTAAAACTGGATTGGGACGATTCTCTACCAAATTGCATGGCGAAATCTTGGTATCAATTCATAGACTCATTACACCATTTAGAAAACCTTAAGATTAGTCGTTATATTTTGACTCCTTGTGCTGAAGAAGTTAATTTAATTGGGTTTGCAGATGCATCAACAATTGCATTTGGAGCAGCCGTGTATATCCAGTCATCTTATCGCTGTGAAACATCATGTAATTTAATAAGCAGTAAATCACAAATTGCTCCATTAAAGACAGTCAGTGTCCCTAGACTGGAACTGTCTGCATGTCTCCTACAATCCAAGCTCGTAATCAGAATCGTAAAGGCCTTGAAAAACGACATCAACGGTGTTTTCTTGTATACTGATTCCCAAATTGCTCTAGCATGGATCACACACCACCCTGGAAGTTAAAAACATTTGTGGGAAATCGTGTGGCAAAAATTCAAGAGCATACGCTTAGTTTCCATTGGAATCATGTTTCGTCCTCTAAAAACCCAGCAGACTTAATCTCAAGAGGCTTGAAGGCTGAAGAGTTAGTAGATAATCGACTATGGTGGCATGGACCAGAGTTTCTTCTTCAACAAATTAGTATTTCCGCACAGAAAGATCTGCAGATGTCCTCAGAAGACAGAGATCATATGTTGAAGGAAATGAAGACTGATCCTCCGGAGATTCAGTCAGAAGAAACTTTGACAGTTCATACGCTTTCACATCTAACTGTGACTCACTCATCTAAAGACTTTATTGACAATTTATTTTCTGTAACCAACAATTATACGAAATTAATTAAAATTTGTAGTTTTATTTTTAGGTTTTTTAACAACTGTAAGCATCCAGAATCCAAATTATCTGGATCCCTTTCAGGAGATGAGCTAAAAAGAGCAGAGACCTTTTTGCTTAAGCAGGTACAGTATACCGCATTTGGAGAGGACATAAAGTGTTTGAAGAACCAGAAAAGTCTCCCAGGTAATAGTAAATTAAAGTATTTTAATCCTTTTTTGGATGAAGATGGCCTTATTAGAGTTGGTGGACGCTTGATAAATTCTAATTTAACTTATAAAAGAAAACATCCTATCGTTTTGCCTCATAAGCATAAATTAAGCTCACTAATTTTTGAATATTATCATAAAAAGTTTTTCCACGTTGGTCCACAAGCACTTTTGCACCATGTTCGAGCTCAGTATTGGATATTAAATGGTAGATCCCACGCTCGTAATGTCGTTCACAAATGCATAACTTGTTTTAGACATAAACCCGTAGAAGCCACTCAACTCATGGGAGATTTGCCCTCCTCTAGAGTGAATCCTAGTCCTCCCTTCTCAATATGTGGCATAGACTTCTGCGGTCCCTCCCAAATTAAGTTTAAAAACCAAAGGAAAGGAAAACTAAATAAAGTTTATGTAGCATTATTTATTTGTTTTACCACCAAAGCAATCCATTTAGATATAGTAACAGATTTAAAATCTGAGTCCTTTATCGCGACACTTAAAAGGTTTTTTGCTCGAAGAGGCAAAAGTAATACGATTATTACTGATAATGGAACAACATTTGTTGGCTCTAACAGCGAGTTGAAAAAATTGTATGCCATCGCAAATAGTCCAGATAATGCTTTAGCTAATTATTTAGCATCTGAAACTATTAACTGGAAATTTATTCCTCCTCGTTCTCCCAACTTTGGCGGCTTATGGGAAGCTGGTGTCAAGACTTTTAAGTACCACCTCAAAAGAGCGTTAGGCAATTCCCACGTAACATTAGAAGAATTTCTTACTATAATAACCATAATCGAGGGTATTCTAAATTCTCGTCCTTTACAACCGTTGAGTTCCGATCCCAGTGATCTAGAAGTTTTGACTCCCGGGCATTTTTTGATTGGTCGTCCGATTACTGCCCTCCCTGAACCAGATTTAACAGCACTTAAGGAAAATAGATTAACTAGTTGGCAAAAAATTGCAAAAATGACTCAACTCTTGTGGAAAAAATGGCAACAAGATTATCTAAATAATCTTCAACAACGCAATAAATGGGTTAATCAAAAAAATAATCTTAAAGGAGGATGTATGGTCATTCTTAAAGAAGAAAATTTACCCCCTTGCCAATGGGCTTTAGGTAGAGTCCTGGATGTAAAATATGGTCCAGATGGCAAAGTTAGAGTTGTCACACTGAAAACTATAAAGGGTATAGTTACTAGATGCATATCCAAAGTGTGCCCTCTTCCTATGGACTATAATGATGTGTCAAATTAAAATTTAAGTTTTGTTTATAATTGAAATATTGTTCAAGTATTATTGTTCATTGATGTTCATTATTCTAGAATATGTTAATTGCACTTATTGAATGTTTGCAACATGTCAATGGGGGCCGGTATGTTACCGCCTGCCTTGGCATCAGTGTTCCTGCTCGCTTGGCGCTCTCTTGGCGTAGTTTGTATCGCAGCGCAGTCTGTTCGCCACTTGCGAAATCGTCGCTTGCCTTGTAGGAGCCTTGCTCAAACATCTCTTGTTATGTTCGTTCTTAATAAATATTTGTTATCGTTGAAAATTTAGTCTCATCAATTTAGTTAGTTATACAGTCCATTTTGATAGTCGACGATGCCAAAACAGTTATATTTTCAAAATACAGTAACTTTTAACACCCATCAACACCTAATGTAGTATGCTAAATTTCACAATTTAACTAATATAATTTTTATTCGCCCTTTCATTTTTATAGAATTTAAGACTCTCTTAAAATATTTTCCTATTAAATAAGAAATAAATATCTAATATTTAGTCATGAATTTACTCTAATAATATTTTAGAAATCAGATGAGTAAATTATTTCTGTGTTAAAACGTTGAAACTTGTGCTGAACATAAGTAAATCGTTATGCATATATTTAATTACATAATTATAGTATCACATAAATTAAAATATATATTGTGATATTTTGTGTATTTACAAGAGAAAATTCTTCTTGGATAAATTCAAAACGTCCCAGTTTATTTCAAGGAAATTAAGCGATTACATAATTAAATTTATAATGAGACTTATCAGGCGCGTAGCCAGGAAAATTTTTCGGGGGGGGGGGATATGCGCCTGGAAAATATTTCGGGGGGGGGGGGATATGAACTTATATCTGTATAAATAGACGGAATTTCATCACTAATCCAAACATTTCGGGGGGGGGGATATATCCCGATATCCCCCCCCTGGCTACGCCCCTGAGACTTATATTAAATGCAATACAAAGAAGCACATGGGGAAGTATTTGTGCTGACCATACAGAGTTATATAAGGACTTTTAAAATGCTAAAAATGCTAGTTAAAGAATGAAGAAATGAAACTAGTTCATTTGCAATGCTCACGTTTAATTTCAATGTTATAAAAACAAATAGGTTTTGGAAAATATGTAATGGAAAAAATATATTTTCAGTATTTTATTAATTTTTTAAAATATTCGATGTTTTATTCATTTAAAAAAGGTTGCAAAGTCGCTGTAAATCATAAATTGCTTACTTCGACTTCAGATCCAATTATATTATGCATGCAATTTTATTTTCTGTTCAGCAGAGATTTCAACAAGTAACAAAAGTACACTTGTTTTAAGTGAACAAACACAGAAATAATTTACTAACCTTTTTAAATTGAGTGTGTTTCTTGTTGGTATGTTATCTTGTGTAAGCCGTTAAACTTTTGAATATGCCACCCAACACTTTGCATCGCAACACTGCACTGTAGAGATGGCCAATGATTCGATGAGTCGAATCAGTGATTCGAATCTTGGTACTGAGTGGCTCAGTCTTTACACTCACTCTCTACTGATTCGAATCTCAAGCCCTCAAGGGAAATACATTCCAAGTGCGAAGGGAAGAAAAACTTATTTTCCCTTTGCCGTTCCCAGGGATTTTCCCTTACTCTTTCAACTCTTTTCGACTCTTTACGACTCCTTTCGGCTCCTTTCGACTCTTTACGACTCTGAGTCGATAGATGATTTGAAACAGTAAATGAGTGGGTGTGGGTGAGTTGGTCACTGAGTTGGTGCAGCAACGAATCTTTACTGATTCAGTGTTTCGCTCTGTTTCGGTGATTGTATACTATCGTTGGGATTCGTTAGTTTTTCGAATCTTCTATCGACTCAGAGTCGAAAGGAGCCGAAAAGAGTTGAAAGGATGTTTCATTTAATTGGAGGGGTTTTTTCGAATCTTCTATCGACTCAGAGTCGAAAGGAGTCGAAAAGAGTTGAAAGGATGTTTCATTTAATTGAAGTTTTTTTTTCGAATCTTTGGTGTTTCATTTCTTGGTTGGTGGTCGGATTTTAAAGTTTTATCTGTCTGTGGGTGTGGAGTGGGTCGAACATCGTTTGCTTTTGGCGGGTGGCATAGGCGTTACTTCCTAAGGGCAAGAGGGGTCAATCTCCCCCCCGAAAAAAAAATTAAGAAAATCCCTCCTTCCAACTTGTCTGACTGATTTAATATTTGTTTAAAATTTAATGAAACATCCCTTTTCTACTTTTAACTTTAATATATGTCCCCCTGCCCCCACCCTCAAAAAAAAAAAAAAAAAAAAAAAAAAAAAAACGGAACGTTAAGTTTACATGGTGGCGGATTTTCATGTGAAGGGAAATAGAATGAAATAAAGTTAGGATTGTGCTTGTCACTTTTAATGAAGGATACAGGGGCGGTATTAAGCGCTCTCACAAAAGGACTTTGTAGTAAGCAAAATAACATTTCGCTTTATTGCAGCAGATTTCGTTTTTTTTTTTTTTTTACCTTGTTTTTCGTTTAAGGGGAATGATTTTATTTTATTTCGTAATTCAGAGAAATACAAAATAGGGCCTAAAGCAGTGGCGTAGTTAGTGTTATTGACAGTGGCGTAGCCAGGATTTTATTTCGGGGTGGGCTGGGTATCAAATTTAAAGATAAAGTTCAATTGTAAGCTAAGTAAAGGGTCCCATTTTTTTTGGGGGGGGGGCAGCAGCCCCTCAGTAGGACTGGGCCAAAAATCGACATATCGGTTTTATTTCAACATCAAATATCCGATATTCCCATTTTCATTTCAGTGAAATCTCGAATTCGATAAAGGGCAAAAATACAGGCCGGCCAGGGGCGTAGCCAGAATTTTTTTATGGGGGGGGTTATGACTACTGCAACTCATATATATGTATACGTGTGTATGATAATGTAGTGAAGAATATACATTTTGTATGGCAAAAAATTCCTCATGGGGGGTTATGACCCCCCTAACCCCCCCCTTGGCTACGCCTCTGAGGCTGGCGATAAGAAAATCCTGAGATCAATACCAGCTTGTGATGCTTTTGCTACTGCTTTCTCTCGGAAAGCTTCTTCTTCTCTCATCGCAGAAAAAACAGCTCCATGGTTTATTAGTCTAATTACCATAATTAATTAACGTATATCTCGGAACCTATCCACCGGAGCGCGTTTTTATTGATTCTCGACCCCCCCTAGACTCAACACCCCACCGATACTTAAAATTTCGACTGCTTTGACACCAAACTTAACCTTTTAATCTTACAGGCCCAGGGGGTCATACGAAGCTCCCCTATATTTTCAATTTGGGCATTTTAAACACTAGCCTCCTCCGGCGGCAACTCCAAAGTCTGGAAACCATCCCAGAGCCAATTTCTACATGTTTGCAGTCCTTTTAAGCCTCAATCATGGTTAATTAGTCTAATTACCATAATTAATTAACGTATATCTCGGAAACTATCCATCGGAGCGCGTTTTTATTGATTCTCGATCCCCCCTCTGGGACCCCCATCGATACATAAAATTTCGAATACTTTGACACCAAACTTAACCTTTTAATCTTACAGGCCCAGGGGGTCATACGAAGCTCCCCTGTAATTTCATTTCGGGCAGTTTAAACACTAGTTTTACTGGAGCAAGGAGAGAGAGATGCTAACTGCCCGAGAATTCAGCGGAGAAGAAACCCGATGAATGGGTGAAGGGTGTTTAAATAGTACGGCTTTCGGCGCAGAGAGAGGGAAAATTTCTTTAGTTGTTTTATTGATTCAAGATTCGAATCACTGATTCGAATCATCGAAGTAGTGAGTGAGTCGAGATTCGAATCAGTAAAATGAGTCGAACCGCCCATCTCTACTGCACTGTGTCAAACGAAACTAACTGAACGTTCCCGAAAAAAATACTGCCAGGCAGAATGAAAAGGGGGCTTCTTATTGGATGGAAGATAAAAGAGATAGGAGCGGGCGAAATTCAAATCGCCGTGAGGGGGGGGGTAGCGATGCTGTATTAGAAAGCAGCATCCCCTTTCCCCACAGACAACGCCATCTCTGAATAGTCCTTTCGAAGTCCGAACCAGACCTCCGTTCAACGGATAAAAAATAGCTGAGACCGAGGAGTATATGGAGGAAGTAGGTTGAGTTTTTTCCCGAGGTCAGTGAGCTGCGGAACGAATTACACGTCGGCGGTATAGCTTCAGCGGACGTTAAATGGAAGTCAAACAAAAATTCCCGAGTACGAGCCGATGAAATAGACAGTCGGCCAACTTTTTACCGAACTCTTTTGCTGCCTGGGATTGGACCAAAAATCGAGATGCACAACTAGATGTTACAACAATCTTATACATGAAATTTCATAACAGTTTTTGAGATTGGAGAGTTAAATATGCACACACGTACACCAAAAGCTTGGCGACTTTTGGTGTAGTTCTTGAGAGAGGCACGTGACCGTGGTCGGACCATTACATAACTTATATGGTAGGGCGGTATTGGGCTTGAAATGGATGAATGCCCCTAAAATTGCCATTGACCGTAATGTATTGGAAATATTTTGAGCGTTCCTGTAGCAGAACTATAAATGATAAAGACAATTTTTTAAATGAAGAAATTCATTTTCTAACTCTTTACAGCATATATCACTTCTGAGTCGATTGAAATAGCCCAATACCTCTAAAAAACGCTGTATTGAATTTCGGCCCATAGAGCGTAATGTATTTAGAATCTTTTGAGCCGCCCTGTAGATAAAATATGCAGTCGAATCGAACCGAAAGGGGAGCGGCACAAGTAGATGTTACAACAATCCTAAATATAAAGTTTCAACATTCTACGCCTAATTGTTTTTGAGATATGCGAGTTTAATGAATTTCGGCCCATAGAGCGTAATGTATTTCGAATCTTTTGGGCGGTCCTGTACATAAACTATCGATTCGATTGCGACCAAAAGGGGAGGTGCACAACTAAATCACAGAAAAATTTTAAATATCAAATCTCAACATTCTACGACTAATAGTTTCTGAGATATGCGAGTTGCATACATACATTCGTACGTACAGACGTCATGGAAAAACTGACCACAATAAACTCGCCGCTGGTCAAAATGAGTTGCAGACGCGTTTTTATGATCGTGAATGCTGGCTTACGATGAGATGCATCGAAAAAAAAATTTTAATAAAATTTAGAGGTAGTCAAAATCGGTTTTTTCGTCGAAATTTGGCCCCCAAAATTTTTCGGGATCACATTACTTCCTTATATTACGTACAAGGAAGTAAAAAAAATTGACCATTATAAAGGGTAAGTTGACAAAAAAAGGTGTTTTTTACGTAATATTTAGCTCTTGGGTGTTAATTTCAGGACAAAGATTTTTGTCTACCTGGTGAAAGGGCAAATCAAGTTTCAAGGGTTGGCAGATTAAACAAGAAAAATCCCCAGGTTTGCCATTTTGGATGATGTATCACGAAAATTGCCATAAAAGAAATAAGTCCCCGAAGCGATATCTTCCATCTTTGTCGAGTGCCCCACCAGTGGCCAAGCGCATAACGCGCTGCGCTGGGAGACGGAAATTGTCTGGTTCAAAAGCAGGTCGCGTCCGCCGACTTAGCCGTTCGGAATTTTCGTGGTTTCCTTCGGAACTTAGCGTAAATACAGGTTAGGACCCCTTAGAATGACCCCCCACGGATTGCACCTGGCCATTTGGCCTAGAGCCCACGTGTTGCTAATCGGCGGTAATCCCACAACACAACAAAATACAACCGTCTTTGTCGAGAAATTGCCTAACCCTATTGTTTATTTAATGGGAATATTGGTGTCTATATTCGAGTAAATAAAGATGAAGTACTATAAAGGTGAAGTAGAATATGCGTGGCGGGGATTAGGCGATTTTAACATAGATTTCAATTTTGAAGAACAAGAGGACAAATACGCGGGGAATATGATGCACATTCCAAACAGTATTTAAAAAAAAACAACCATAGTTAGACTATGCCTGAAGAATATTCTAAAACAGTTTTTGTAGGCGATTACATATATAGCCAAAATTTGTTTGATATTTATTTACTTATTTTCATTTGTTGTTGTTGTCGTGTCCATGGATAGACGACACTATCCATGGAAAGAGGGGTGCCATTGCCCCGAGGGGGTTGGACTTCTACTTGTTGGTCCCTAATTTTGAACCGATTCCAGATGAGGAACCAACCAACATCTGAAATCGGCACCCGCAGAGGTATCGTTTAATAACTTGGAGGACATTGGAGTCACGACGGATTTTACGTGCACCAGCTCCCATTATCGTACACGGTCCCCACAGCAGTCGAGCCGAGAGGGAGATGACCCTCCCATGCACTGGCCAAGCCGGATACTGCTTCACTTGCCGTGTTCTTATGGGAACGGAGTTTAGCGCCCAGGCCACTGCGGGACTATTTTCATTTGCATTTGTTGGTTTTGACAATATCTATTCCGTGTGAAGAACGGCTGCTTCAGCTAGTTTACATATATGAAGTGTATTGTGCAGTCAGAAGGGTCCCCTTTCCATTGTGCGCCCACCAGTAGTCAATCCTTCTCTGAGACACTGAGTTTATTTAAAATTATAAAATATCATTACCCCTCCCAGATTGCAACTCTAGAACCGCCCTTGCCCCTTATCCCCGTTATGATGCGAATTCTAAAAAAACCTGAAAATAATTTTAAGGCATTTGTGCTCACGATATTTTTAAGCAAGAATTTTAGGCTATCTCTTCTTCCTCTGACATATGAAGGGAAATGTGAAAAGAACGTCAACGTTTTGGCCCCTTATACCCACTTGGTGCGAATTCTAAAACATCCTGAAACTGATTTTTAGGCATCTTGTTCGCTACATTCAAAAGGAAGAATTTTATGACTATCACTATTTCCCTTTGAGATATGATGGCAAATTCGAAAATAACGTTTTGGCCCCTTATCCTCCTTTTCATGCGCATTCTAAAGAATCCAGAAAACAAATTTTAAGCATTTGTATTCCCTATACCTTTAAGCAAGAATTTTAAAGCTATCTCTTTTTTTCTTCTCATATATCAAGAGAAATGTGAAAAAAAACGTTTTGGACCCTTACCCCCGTTTTGATACGAAGTTAAAAAAAACCTGAGAATAATTTTTAGGTGTAGTTGTTAGTTGCATTTTAAAATATGAATTTTACGGCCATTTCTTTTTTCCTCTGAGATATGAAAGGAAATGTAAAATAACGCTTCGTCCCCTTACACCTGTTTGGGTGAGAATTCTAAAAAACCCTGAAAACAACTTTTAGGTGTCTGTGTTAGTTATATTTTAAAGCAAGAATTTTACGGTTGTCTCTTTTTTCCTCTGAGATATGAAGGGAAACGTGAAAAGAATGTTAAAGAACGTTTCGGCCCCTACTCCTGTTTGGGTGCGAATTCTAAAAAACCCTGAAAACATTATCTACGTTACATTTTGAATTTGTGTTACATTTTAAAACAAGAATTGTATGGCTATCTCTTTTTAACTCTGAGTTATGAAGGGAAACGGGAAAAGAACGTTTTGGGCCGCCATCTCCGTCTGGGTTCGAATTTTTAAAAATCGCTTCTTAAATGACGCCGGGCACAAAAGTTACAAGCTCCTAAAATTTCATGTCTGTACCTCCAGTAGATTTGGCTGGCCGATGATCGTCAGTCAGTCAGTCAGTACATCTTCCTTTACATATGAAGATAAAATGTTTAAATAATCCCATAATTAATGAAGTATGTAAATATCGAAAATAATAACCTTGTATCTTTGCCCCCTCCCCCGAATTATTTTTCACTTTTGTTTTCAAAATCCTGGGAGGGGTAATTACGCCCCCCCCTCCGTAAAACCGCCAATGGCGCAGGGACTAGTCGATGGCTCGATGACGTCATCACGCTGCATCTCCTCTAAAAGTCTGCTCACCTCTTCTTGCTTAGCAAACGGCAGCCGCCTAGGATGTTGCTTGATGGGAGAATGGCTGCCTGTGTCTATCCTATGTTGCGTTAAGCTCGTACGGCCAAAGTCACCCGAAGTACGAGAGAAGAGGTCTTCAAATTCAGCTATTACTTTCTCCGCAGCGCTTCTCTGTTCTGCCGTTAACTCCACGTCTTGTAATAATTCCTTCGTCAGGCACTCGGAAGATTTAGCTGTCGTTTGGCTGATGTTCTTATTAATGCAGGTAACAGGAGTGCATGTCGCCAACACTTCATTTTTCTTTATCACCTTCGACTTGTCCGTCACATTTGCTACTCTAACTGGAATTTCTGTTCTCGACAAGTCCACAAGTGTTGCTCCCACAAGTACTCCTCTGACGGAATCACTATTGTTTGGGTGTTCGATTAATCCAAAACGGAATTTATTGCTTTCTTTTACTGTTCCAGGAATTATTGAATCAGTTCTGGGAGGTAGAGTGATATCAGTCTGCGCTATTATTTGCTGAACAGGCAAAACAGTTTCATTTCTAATATCGAACGCAGCTATTTCTTCTGAGTCTGAACGAAGCTAATTATTCTTAAAGTCCAAGTTAAATTTGTGTGATTTTAAAAAGTCCAGTCCGAGAATAAAAGAGTCCGTAATATTGGTGACATATACCACATGGTCATATCTGGCATTTCCAAAAGTGATTTCCACTCTTGCCTTTCCGCCCACTTCGATCTTGTCACCTGTCACAGTCTGGAGGGTCAGCGAGGGCGGAGTCCAGATAGTCTTCAAATTTAATTTTTTAGCCAAATCTGTCCTTATGATGGTTACATTCACTCCAGTATCAATCACCATGTGGCATGGAGAACCATTAACGTATCCGAGTACAAATAGTCCATCACTGCCGCCATTCACTGATGAAATCTCTAAGACTTTCAAACGAGGCTTTTGAATATCCCTCAGCCTCTGTTCCTGAAAGTCGTCTCTTTTCCGTTTTCCTTCATGGGGTTCTCTGATGCATTGATAACTGCTATCTTTACGACGAGAGTTCTTTTGTGCGTCACAGTATTTTCGTAAATGCCCCTCGCTGTTGCACCTCCAACATTTCACTTTTCTTGGCTCTGACTGTACTTGTCGTTCCACCAGATTTTCGAGGGTCTTTAATTTATTCTCTAATCTCTCCATTTCTCCATCCGTAGGCTCCTGGAATGACACAGCTCTAACATTATGCCGCTCTTTTCTTACGGCCAGCTGAGTTGCTTCTAGCTTCATGGCGAATACGAAGGCTGACCTGAGATCTTCATAATCCGCCAAGATCAATGCTTTCTGAATTTCAGAGTCCAAGAGGCCTTCAATAAAATCTTGCACTGCAACTTCTTCTCGAATATTATCAGGATAACTGCCATAGGCTAGATGACACAGCCTATCTATGTCGAAAGCCAGCTCTTGGAGGGTCTCGCCAGGCCTTTGAATCGACTTAAATTGTATTTTACTATATTCTTTCTGGCACTTCTCTCCGAATTTCATTTCCAAGGCACTTGCGAGACCGTCAAAATCTCCTATCTTCGTCGCTCCAATAGTTTGCAATATGTTAATTGCATCTCCGCTAAGAGAAGCGGCCAGTTGGTTCGCTTTCTCGGACTCGCTCCAGCCATTGGATTTGGCGACGATTAAAAATTGGGTCTTGTAGGCTTCCCAGGGAGTCTTTCCGTCATAGGTAGTAAGTTTCACTGCTGGGCGGTGTGAAGATAACCTGATGTTTTCAGGTAACTTTCCCAGCTTTACGAGAGAGTTAAATTTTTCTTCAATTTTAGCTTCACATTCTTCATGTATTTTCGAAACTATATTTTCTTTCCAGTCCAATTTCTCCTCAATTTTATTCTTAAATTCTTCCCGCATTCTGCAAATATCTTGCTGCAATTCTTTAACATTTTCTTCTAATTTTCCTTCAATTCTTTGTTCATATTTCGTTTGATTTCTTCTATGAGCGGCATTCTTTTCTCCATTATCTCTTGATTTTCCTGCACACTCTTTTCGAATTTCTCTAATTTTCCCAAAGCAGTCTCCATTTTCTCCAATCCCAATTTCATTCCTTCTGTTCCGGCTTCAATTTTCTTCTCTAAATCCACTTTCATCTGTTCTTGTTCTTGTCCGGCTTCAATTTTCTTTTCTAAATCGGTCTGTCCGGCTTCAATTTTCTTCTCTAAATCGGTCTGTCCGGCTTCAATTTTCTTCTCCAAATCAGCTTTCAACTGTTCCTGTCCGGATATCATCTCTTTTTTTATGCCATATTGTCCGAGTCCGGCTTTCATCTCTTTCATCATCTCCATAAGCTTTTGTTGGAATTCTTCTTCCATTTTTCTGGTCCACACCATGCACTGGAAAATTAAAGTCTTTCATTAGAATCCCGATTTTGACACCAAATGTTGCAGAAGTACTCTGCTTGTTTCCGGGTTCGTCGTTCTAAAGTCCAGTTGGTGTAGAAATTTCTAGTTAAAAGTCCACTGGTCAGGAGGGAACACAATTTTATTGCTTCTAGAACTTTGTAGAACAGTCAGCTGTACAAAATTCACAAACTCAATTAAACAGCAATGTGCTTTTGACAGTCCGCTTAGATCTGAAGCTCTCACAAATGCTGTATTTCTCACATAAAATAAGTCACTTTCACAGGCAAAAAGTCAGTGAAAATATTCAAGGGATATCGTACACAATCCCTTAAGACACAGGAATGAAGAATTTGCACACAGCACTTTAAAAACCACTTAGAAAAGCAAGCCAAAGCACAGCTTCAATTCACAAAGCAAGCGTATTCACTCACAGCTTGATCAAAACTCTGCGGGTGCTAGCTCACACACTGAACTTGATCAACACTGAACTGGGGCTTTAAAGGCACTTCTATTTATAGCCGACGCAGAAGGTACAAGAAGCCTCCAGAAAAGTCTATTTCACGAAGATTCTAGATAAAGCGGGAATTTTGATTACGTCATAGAAGAGAAATGCTAGGTTATTATGTGTTTTTAATGCAGCAAAAGCAGCTTTACAGGCCCCATAGGGAAAATCGCGCCAAATGACCAAAATGTCGCCAAGCGTGGCGACTTTTGGCGAAATATCGCCAAATTTGGTGCCAAAAATAAGTCCCCAAAAGTGAAGAGATCGAAGCCCTAGGACCAATATTTCTCGAGTTTTCTAGAAACCCCATATATTTGAATGGGAAACCGAAACCTCCGTATCTCCGGTTCTAATTGATTTTGATGCAACAAAAAGCAAAATTTATCTATTTGAAGCGTAGAATACGAATTTTGAACTATTTTAAGCCCCAGATCAGCGGGTTGCCTCGAAAATTCGTAACATTACCATCACTATAGTATGATATCACATATCAGTAAATCTGATCTTGAAGATAGCACTGAAAGACTTATAAGATGAAACCTAACGATAAAGCCCTAAATTTGCCAAAACATTGTAGCGGGGCCTTTTAGCAGAGAAAGCCCTTTCCTAGGTATTTGCAATATAAACTTAAGCAAAAAGTATTTATTTTTTCGAAAAATGTTAATTTTTCGCTAAACTCTTCTTCAGTCGTCTTGGCGCCCCCTTTACCTTATCGCCTTTGTGCGGCGCACAACCTGCACATCCACTAGCGACGGGCCTGGCAACAAGTTTGAATGATTTCAGTCAGTTTGTCCACCCGTCCAGTGTTCTAACTGTCGTAAATACAGGGTGCGAATTGAACATTTTCTAAAGCGGGGGACATTTGAAAGAAAACATTCTCCAAAAGGGGACATTTGAAAAGAAAAAAAAAGGAGGGAAGGCGTAAAATGCTCCACTCACATAATATATTAGGTATTACATGACAAATGCAGTCGCCAACATGTCTGAGAAGGGACTTAAATTCAAATAAAAGTCGACCACCGATTTTCTATGCACAGCGATTCTCGTCCTACCATCAAATTCGGCTCGCCGCAGAGCAGCGCTTGTTAGATCATTTCTCAGTCTTAATTTGAAACCTGACCCCATTTGCAGAATGAGAAATGGCATCAGGCATGTACCAGGTGTTTCAAAAATGACCGGTATATTTGAAAAATCAATAAAAACTTAACGGGCAGCGATAGAAATAAACCGTTTGTTGCAATATGCTTGGGACAACAGTAAATTTTCAGACAAACTTTCAAAATTAGTTACAATGTTCCACAACAGATGGCACTGCAGTCGGTAAAAACCTAAACTACGATATTTTCCACATATCCACATGCACAGCAATAATATGGCCCATATGCGCCAATTCTGTTTATTGACGAAGCCGTCCAGGTAAAAATAAGCTTCGTCAATAAATCAAATGCTGCCCACATGGATATCGCCGTCATCAATCCTTTGCACCATATCGTTAGCGAATGTCTCTCCTGCATTAATGGAAGCAGCGATGAGGGGTTGCCGAGTTTGAATTTTGTATGGATAGAGGTGGAAACTCTGGCGCATGAGACGATACGTGGACGTTGCAACACGGCGAATGGAATCCGGAGGCCGCTGTTGGATCACCTGTTGCACAAGCTGAGTATTGCCCTCTGTGGTTGCCGTACGCGGTCGCCCTACCTTTCCAGCACGTTCACGTTCCCAGTCAGTTGAAAATTTTCAAACAGATCCTTTATTGTATCGGTTTCGGTCCTTTGGTTACATTAAACTTCCGTTGAAAACTCCGTCTTGTTGCAACAATACTGTGTTTCGGTGGAATTCCAACAAGAAAAATCCTCTGTTCTAAGGAATAAACCATTTTTTCACAGCAAACTTGCAATCTGTGAACAGCACACGCTTACAGCAGAAGGGTGACTAATAGGGTTATCACACTGAGAAAAATCCGACCAACTTTCCTTGCAAATCAAGTTTCCGGCCGATTTTCTCCGCCGTTACCTTGACGACCGCGAACTCCAACTTTTTCCTTTCCGAAGGAAAAAAATCCGAGTCGGACGAAATTTCGGCCAATCAGAGTACTTCTTCCTGCTACGTCATAAGCAATTTCGAGCAATGGCGACTACTTCTATGTTCGAAGCTTGGCTCGATGTCAGAATCACTTGTAAATAAAATTATGGCCGCGTTCAAGTGGACTTTGGAATTAGAGATTGCTGTCCATCCGATGATGCCAAAATGGCTGCCGATCCGATGTAAATATACCAACGCACGATAAGTAAAATAAGAACCTGCACGCCAAATCAGCGATGCGATGACTATTCGACGTCGGAGAGAGTTTGTTTACTTTTGAAACCCTTAAAGATAACCACGCCTTCAAGTCCGTCGGAAAAGTTGGTCCAGCACGAAGTTGCTCTGATTTTCCCTTTAGTGTGATAAGACCATAACAGAACGGCGAACTCAGACTGCGGTTTCTTCTATATCTTTCAAATCGCCTACAGCGCCATCAGTTGTTGAAAATTGTAACTAATTTCGAAAGTTTGCCTGAAAATTTACTGTTGTCCCAAGCATATTGCAACAAACGGTTTATTTCTATCGCTGCCCGTTTAGTTTTTATTGATTTTTCAAATATACCGGTCATTTTTGAAACACCCGATATATATCTATTTCAAAGAGATGTTTGAAACTTGCTCCTATTAGATTTTTAATAGGAGCAAGATGCAAAGAGATACAACCTGCTTTCACTGTGACAAAAACTAGAGTAAAACTTTATTAGGGAATTTAGATTAGAAGGAATGAAATGAATGCTGCCGCCATCTATCGGCAGAAAACAAAATGAATGTTAACACTACAGAAAAGTCATTTTCTTTAATACTTTCCCTTGTTAACTAATTTTTATTTTAGAATAGTCCCATTTGATCACACAATGTCAATAATCTTGACTTCGGTAAGGGTTTTGTTAAGATGTCGGAGAATTGTCTTTCGGTTGATACCTCTTCGACATTTAGTTTTCTTTCTAGTACTTTTTCACGTACAAAGAAATGCTTTATTTCAATGTGTTTGGTTCGTCGATGATATTCAGGGTTGTGTGACAGCTTTACAGATGCCCTATTACCCACGTGAAGTGTGGGCACTTCCTTTAATTTCACTATGCCCTGAAATAATCTATGAAGTCAAATCACTTCTTTAGCCGCTTCCGATGCTGCTATAACTTCACCCTCGGTGGTTGAAGCGGCAACAATAGCTTGCCTTTGGCTTCGCCAAGAGATGGCTCCCCCAGCATATATCATCACGTATCCAGAAGTTGATCGACCGGTTTTGATACATCCAACAAAATCTGAATTACTATAACACTGGAGTACGCCTTTTGTATCTGTTATACGATATGTGATTCCATATTTGACTGTAGCGGCTATATAGCGGAAAGCGGAATACCCTCTTTACTCGTACTACATCTTCTGCAGATGGATTTTCAAGTGACCTGGATAGAAATCCTACACTGTAGACTAGATCTGGCCTTGTTACCACCATGAGATACATGAGGGCACCCCCAGCTTGTCTGTATGGGAAGTCTGAGGCTTTTACATCTTGCTGTTGTGATCCTGAATCCTTTAACATAAGGGTTGCAAAGGGTTTGCACTCATCAAATCCAAAACGCTGAAGAATTTTTCTGGAATATCCTTTTTGACTCACTGTTATTGAATCATCACTGTGACGTTCAATCTCAAGTTCTAAAAAACAGGAGACCTCTCCAACGGAAATCTTGAATTTCGCTTTTAGCTCCTTAATGAAATTTTCAGAGTCCTCTTGATTAGTTGCAGCAATTACACCATCATCAACGTACAGAACTATCAATAATTTTCTGCCTTTCCTTTTACGAATGTAAAGGAATGGATCCGCTTCACTTGATTTAAAGCCGAGGTTTGTCAGAAACTGACCGAAACACTTGTTCCAACAGCGTGACGATTGTTTTAAGCCATACAGGCTACGCTTTAGCCTGCATACTCTGTCAGTGCCATCCTTGTAACCTTCTGGTTATTGCATATATATGGTTTCTTCTAGATCTCCATAAAGGAGATCTAGAAGAACCTAGTTTGATGTAAGCAAAGGAATGCTGTTGATACATCAAACTGTGTCAGGTACATCTTTTCTTCAGCTGCAATGCTTCCCAGACAGCACATAAGCTTAAATATAGCTTGACATTTCCTTGAATTTGACGTATTAATGCAAGCTTGACAGTTCAACTCATTTTAAGCTTGCAGGAGTCAAGTTGAATTGTCAAGCTTAAATACAGCTTGATTTAAGCTTGACAAGTGATACTAGCTTGATTTTAGCTTTCAAAGTGCGCAGTGATGGCGCCATCTGTGAAAGAGAATGGACATTAATTGTCTAGCGTCCTCAAATTTGCTGAAAATTCGTAAAAGATGTGTTTTATTTTATTGCCAGTGCCATATTACCGGCAGGGCAAACGGAGCAACTGCCCAGGGCCTACAGATTTTAGGGCCCAAACATCTTACATCTTACTTTTGTAGTTTTAAAATAAAATTACAAAGGATAAAAAAAAATTCAGAAGTTAAATAATTTTTTTAATTATAAAGTATGAACAATGAAAATAATTCAAATTTACATTTGTATAAATTAATTTAAACTTATTTTTAATTCTTCGAAATGCTCTATATCGATATAGCATACCAATATGTAGGAAAATAACTAACCACATTTGTAAAGAGAATTTTTAGCGTTAAAAAATAGCTAAATTTTTCAATTATTTGTTATTTTAAGAAATATTTACAAAAATGACTAAAGTGTTTGTATTCCATACATGTTAGCAACTGTGATATAGCATTTCGAAGTAACTTTTAACTATCTGTTTCTTTGATTTCAGATTACTTAACACAAAATTTGTGTTAACCCAGAAATAAGTAAACCCATTCTATATTTCCAAATATGGAAATTCTTCAAAATAAAATACAATTATACTACGAAATTGATTTCAAAATCAGTCGTTTGTCTCGATTTTGGCCAGCAGTATTGCTCATGAGTGTTGCGGTACTGAAAGTTTTAAAACGTATGCTGCTCTTAAGTTTATATTATGTTTATTTCCCTATTTGTAGAGTCTCTAAATCACACATAACATTATTTTAATTTTGATGCATCCCATGGAAAAATAAAAGAAACAAATAACACATCGCCCACTTATCAATCTGACAAGAAAACGGCGTGATAAGTCACTTCAAACTTTAGTCACATCTGCGTGAAGCTTAGTAGCTGAACGGACAGCGAGCTGGACTCCCAACCGAAAGGTCCCGGGTTCTATTCCAGCCACGAACACTCGATGAAAACAGATTAAAGTAAATTGAAATTTCAGCGTAGAGGGGGAAAATGCGTGGCAAAGTAAAATATGTGGGGCAAGTTCGCCGACCGGCGCCCCGTGTGTTTAGGACATTTTTTTTTAGGAAAATTTTTTAAGCTTGAAATGTCAAGCTTAATGCGAGCTTGGCAAGTGTAAACTAGAACACTTGATTCAAGCTTGCATTTAGCTTACACGCTTGAAATTTTCAAGCTTAATTCAAGCTTATTGACTTGATAAATCAAGCTTGCTGCAAGTTTGATGAAAGTTTGCTGTGCTGTCTGGGTTAATACTGCACGTATTGTTCCTAATTGGGCGACTGGACTATATGTTTCACTATAATCAATGCCATGGCGTTGACTGAAGCCCTTCGCGACAAGTCTGGCTTTGTATTTATTTATGCTGCTATCAGGATTTGACACGAGTCTGTAAACCCACTTACAGGGTATTGCTTTAGCTCCAACAGGTAGATCAGTCAGCTCCAGCTCCCATGTCTGGTTCTCTTCTAATGAACTCATTTCATCATTCATGGCCTTCTTCCGGTTTGTGCTATCCTGGGCATTGACTGCTTCTTCATATGTTTCAGGATTGTCGTCATTATTAACATATGACTCTGCTTCCATGATATGATCCTCAAATCGTTTGGGTCTTTGGGGTTTCTTTTTAAACCAAAGTTCATATGGACTTGCATCTACTACTGATGACTTGCTCGTCCTGTTAAGTATGTATGATGAGAACTAACTAGATTGCCTCATAATTTGTATATTTGAATGTTCTGGCCATTTCAACTATCGTACGTGCTTCAAGTTCTGCCTCCATTCTGTTCTGGAGTGTAGGATGCTGTCATTCTTAGGGTGATTCCTTTTGAACTCAAGATTCTACGAACATCTTCTTTGTCAAACTCACCTCCATTATCACTGAGGAATTCTTTTACTGTATGTCCTAAGACATTAGCATGTGCTCTAACATCTTTTTAACTTCGAACTTCTCTTTTATAACATAAATATAGCGGAGCTTCGTAAAACTGTCTTTGAATAAAACAAGGTGCCGTTTCTTCTGAAAAGACTCAGCGAATGGTCCACAAACATCAGCTTTAATCAGTTCACCAGGCTCAGAGGCTTGCTTCCTGGTGCCAAATGGTAACCGATGTGCTTTTCCATAAATACATGGCTCACATAATTCATTGTCTAGTTTTATGCTAATGCCTAATTCTCTTTCAAGCATATTTCTAATGTGACGCTTGTCTTGATGGCCCCATCTTTCATGGTACAACTGTAGTAAGGAGCTGTCCATTTCAGCAGTATGCACTTCTGTTACTTCCTTGGATAGAAGTGGCTCAATATCTGCCTTGAATAAGGTACCATTTACACTGCGAGATCCATGAAGCACCACTTTATCATTGACTTTTAACCAGCACTCGGCGGAAGTTGACACAAATTTACTGTTTTGATTTTTGTCTTGAGCCGCAAGCACAGAGAATAAATTTCGACTAATTTTTGGAACGTACCACACATCTTTTAGAAGAATGTCCTGGCATTTTCCATTAATTTTAGCTTGGATTTTAATTGTGCCTTTTCCTACTGCATCCAGCATTTCATTTCCAGCAGCTTTAATACCGCAAGGAATACCAAATTTTATAAAGTCAACAAAGTACCTGTAACAGTTCGTGACGTGCCTAGTTGCCCCATTGTCGATCCAGTATGTTGTCAAACTGGTCTCTGTTGTGCAGGCTTCCTCGCATATAGACATCAGTGCTGCATTTGCTGAAACTGCATTTGACTGTGCCTTTGATGGTCTTCCATCAGAAATCCACTGTCTACAGTTCTTTACCCAGTGGCCTTTTCGCTTGCAGTAATTGCAGCTATCTCCTTTTCTTGATTTCCACTTATTTCTGCTTTCTTGTGTTCGCTTTTCTGATTTTGCCGCTACCAGTGCTTCCTGAACATCTTTGCTACTGTATTCAGTTTTTGTGAAATTCCTTTCAAACATACACAATTGCACAGTTAGTTCTACAAATGATTTATTTTCATCCTTAGCCAATAATATCCAGCTAGATTTAAAAGTTTCAAACTGATTTGGCAAAATATGTAAGACTTTGCATACCAACATCAAATCAGGTAATTTACTTTCCTCTCTAGCCTCAAGGCCGTTATTTAGTTCATTCCAGACAGGACCGGCCTTCTGTTTGAAGTGGCCCGGTTGCAAACATTTTTGTGGGGGCCCCAAACGGGGGTCACGATTATAGATGCTAAAAATTCATTAATTAATAGACTCATTTATAAAGCAAACATTAAGAATGAACTGAAACACCACTAATACCACTTTAATGGTCGTGGTAATTAGGGTTGAAGGCCAGCTCTAAGGTAGCTGGCACCCTGAACAAGCTAATTTTTGGCGCCCTTTTTAAATAAATCTAACTCGTTTATGACGACTCCTTATTTAAGAAGAACCCAGATTGAATGAGGAAATCGGAAATACTTGGCTGGTACAATGTTAAGTTTATGGGAGTATAACTCGCTTTTAACGAGTAAAACCTGGTTATATCGAGGAATATTTTTGTGATTTATAAAATTTCTACTGACTTCCACCTCACCAGCTCAGATAATCCTTTCTTAGAAAATATCTTTTAACATTCCAAAGTCAATAAAGACGACGATGATAGCGAAGAATAGGAAGAAACTACAAAAGGAGCTTACCTGACCATGGGCAAGTGGGAAAGTCTGACGTTCGATAAACCTTCAAAAGAAAAAGAAAAAATCCGTTCTCTCTCCTAAGATTATGTTTTCATGGCGCCCCTAAACATAAAGCGCCCCGGGCAGCTGCCCGAGTTGCCGGTACCTTGAGCTGGCACTGGCTGGAGGTCTAACCCGCATTGAATATGTATGCTAAACCTGTGGGGCCGTTTATCACCCATTTCAGTTAACCTGTATTACCAATACTGAAAAATATGAGAAAATATGAATCTATTCACTCTGGAGATCCACCGACCACTGAGAGTGACATTAATTGTTTCAGAGTAGTTTAGCTAGTAATGAAGACAGTAAAATAAATATTTTGTTGACCAACTACCTATTTAAAATAGAAGCCCACAATGGAAGTGGGGGAGGAATGACTTAAAGCTTAGGTTAAATTAAATAAAATCAATAATTTTATACTTAAGTTAAATTAACCAAAATGTATGTTTGAATATTTTTCTTCACATTAAGTCCATTAATTAATATAAGAGGACATTTCATTAGTCAGTGCTGCCAATTTAAGAGATTTGTCGCTAAATTTAGCAACTTTTCACTGTATTTAGTGAATAAATTTTTTGGAAAGTGACATTTTTGATGATCTTGCTCTCTTATTTAGAGATTCAGCGATGAATTTGGAGTATTGTTTCAAACTTTCTAAGATTTTAAAATCTAATCAGTACTACTTTAGAAATGAAATGAAGCGATGAAATGTTTAAGAATGGATCGTGGATGAACAGACATATCAGGGACGTAGCCAGAGAATAGGCGATGGAGGCTTCGGCCCCTTCCGAAATTCATACTTTTCTTAATTGGATGTCAATAATCAAGCTTTTTTGAAGAAATGCTATCTTAATTAGAAATGCCTCCTTTTGGGCCCGCCCCGATTTATCTTTTTCTTTCTGGTTATGTGCCCGAGACGTAAATTTCAATCATCCAATTTTATGTGTACTTTTATCCGCTATTATACAGTAAATATTCAAATATAGTATGAGTGCTATTTTAAGTATGAGGGTTCTATTAGAAAATAGAGCTATATCCATTCGAAATCTATTATTAATTTCAGTTCGTATTTTTTTTTTAATTAACCCCTCATTGGTAGGATATTTTTTCGAAATTATTATTATTATTATTTTTTTTTTTTTCATAGTTACTAACTCTTACCGAACACATCTAACCGCTTTTTGGAAACGGTAAATTTTTAATATCTTTTCAAAATGTTAACCAACCCACACGTACATTTGGAAACTAAATATGGTATTCAGTTGTCCACGATCTTTTCTATATTCTAACATAAAAATCACTGTACATATAAAGTGGTTAATTATATTCCCTAAATGTTATCAACTGTACGTCGCATGGCACGCGCCGCCGACTGTGCGGGCACAAAAACGCCGAAAGTGTGAGTGCGACGTGGAAGAAGAAGGGGTTGAGATCGATTAATGTGTTTGAAATATTTTATATTCCTAATTTCCAATAAACACAGATTTAAAAGTACTGACTTTTTCTACTTCAGAATAGCTGTTTCATCTGACTGCAGAACTTCGCTTACTCTACATACTCATTTATTGCTTAGGGATTAAATCGCGTAAATATAAGTTACGGGAACAATCAAAATGCATTTAAAACTTTTACAAATGTGAAACTTGACACAATTTAAAACTTTTTGACGAAAATTATCTAATTATTTGCAATCTCGGCTATTGTAAACAAAATAACGACTTACCTTTTTTCAAATGTAGAAAACGCGATGATAAAATTGATAAAGCTTAATCCATAATTTAGGTCCGTGAAAGTCATAAAATTCAAGAAAAATCTTTCAAAATATATATAACATATGCACAAAAGTTAATAGACTCGTACAAATAAAAGCAGACACTTTCAATCGCTCAACTTTGGTTAGTAACTTTGAGAGAAGAAGTAGCTGCAAAATAGGATTTGACCAACACATTTGCACAATATTAAACGGGGAAAAAAATGTTCCCATGCTTGCAAAGGTACCCAAATGCAGGTCATTTTTTATTCTTTGTGTACTCTTATCTTCAAATTAATGCCAGACGCGTGATTCGTACTTCGTATCAACATAGTTTAGAGGGGGCCCCCACAGGTATTAATCAATCAGTCCTTGGTTTTGACAACAAAAAGGCCGCTTCCGCTGTTCTCTGTGTTTCGGTTCTTTTCAAAGAATTCGCTAATGAGCGGTCGTTATGACCAATGGTCCAGATCTGATAATTGTATTTTTCTCTAACTGATGTTTTCGCTCTTTCCACGGTGAAAGGTGCGAAGGTAAGTGACATTGGATCAGAGCTGGGGTGTACTGTCAAAGAATACTGTTCGTAGAAAGACACTTTTATAAATGATGTTTAGCTCTGATAGATGCAGAGTAGTCACACAACACTATCAATCTAAATATATATATCAATCTAAATATACTTTAATTTAAATATATCTTTTATATATTTCACGATAAGAGAGAGAGACATAATAAAAAATATAGCACGGATTTGGGGGCCCCTCTGAAACCGGGGCCCAGGTGCCTTGCATCCGCAGCACCCCCCCCCCCCCCCTGTGGCCGGCCCTGATTCCAGAGACTCCTTAGCGTTGCTATACGTGTAAAATATCCTCTCCTTGGTCCCAGCTAAATGCAAAAAATTCTGTGCATATTTTAAACAACTGATCTTTCAAAGTTGCTTCGAATTGCTGTTTTAGGGATTCCCAAGCTTCATAGGCCGTTTCTTTATCCATAATCTTTTGATATACTGCATCGGTGACCGTACTTGCGATCATAGATTTGGCGTAGCTGTTTGTTTTGCGATATAAATCACACTGTTCTTTATATCGTTTTCTCTCTGGCTCTTGTGCGCCGGCATTAATGGCTTCTGGTTTCTTTAGTTTGCCATCGATGACCTCGATTGCGCCCTCGTGATAATCCAGCAGGTCACGTATTTTGCTTTTCCATATCGGCCAGTCAGCTTCTTCGTTCAAAGGCTTGATATGTCTGCTTAAATCCATGCTATTTTTCGGAAATTCACGATCCAGGGAAAAAAAAAAAAAAAAAAAAAAACTGCACCGTAGTTCACTAAAAGTCCAGTTTGACAGGTTCCTTAATCTAATAATTGGCAATAAAATTCTTGGCTAAGCAACAGCTTTTCTTCGTTTCCTGCGCGATGTTTCAAAGATGGCGGCTCACTCACGTTTTCTTCCCGCCAAATTGCCGGTCGGCGAAACGATAGTTGCTTCCAATAAAGAAATTATTTTTGCCGTATATAAGTTTAAAAACTCAATCTTTGATCCAGGGGCGGATCCAGAGAAACCATCTGGGGGTGGGGGGGCTCCGTTTTTCATTAGGATAATACATTGATTTCCCAATACTTTTTCTCCCAATGTATACTTAGACATGGTATATCACAACTAAATAAGTATGTTGTCTGTTACAAGAACCGTCCAAAGAAAACTTGGAAAGGGCGGGGGGGGGCAGAGCTATCGTGCGCCCTAAACCGATCAAGTTAACCCATTCATGCCTAGCGTCCCTTTTTTGGGACGGCATTTTCGCTATCAGTCGAAAGCGTTATTTATTTTTCCTAGCCTTTATTCGCGAGTATTGAACCTCAATTCCACAAAATATTTTAATATGGCCAAGTAGGATGTTGACATTTCAATTTTTATACGTAATAATTTTAAATGAAATCATCCCTTGTTCAAAAAGTTGACATCAGAAATTTATCAATTACTGCTGGTGTTAGCAAAAATCGAAGAAAGTCGCAAAAATATCCAGGCACGAATGGGTTAAGCCGATGCTCATAAGCCACGTGTTTTTTTGCGTTTCAATGGACGACGGGCCTGATACGGGAAAAAAATGTTCCGTTGCTCCCTCCATTGTGTGGGGGGACAGGGTTGTCAGTTTAACAGATTAATCTCTTCGTTGGTAGATCCCGACTGGTCATTAAAAGTCGTAAATTTCGCCAGAAAAATATCGCCTTAACCACTGTAGTGACGACAAGACGTGGCTAATCAGCAACGACCTTTATTCAAGTTGTTCGCGGGACCTACCCATTAACATTTTAGTGTGTACAGCGTATAATTGCTGAATGCATTATTGAACACATTTCACAGCCACCATGCAATATACAGTGTTCACAGCATGCATTTTCGCATTTTAGGATGGCATTACGTTTTCCAGATTAAGTAATTCCCATCCTTTTCTATGAGAACTGTAGTAAACCAACCTCAATTGCTATTTACAACTAATATCAGTATTCTGCTATTTACAATTTGAGCTTTCTTTTTTGAAACCAGACCAGCTATACATTGCCAGGTACTCGTAATGTCTGATATCTCAGAATATGTTTTACTTTTATAATGAGGATTTGTACCCATACGTCTGGGTGGTGTGGCCAACTTATGAGAGCAGTTGAAAGAATGAAAGCTGTACAAATTGCGGAGGGTTGGATTGTTCGTCTATGCGAATTGCCGCTGCGTTAACGTGACTGCAGTAAGTAAGAGGGCATTCTCGTCGTGAATCTTTCGACTTTTTAATGACCATTCGGGGTTTACCGATAAAAGATTTCTGTACTAAACCGCAAACTCCGTCTCCTATAAAATGGAGAGAGTAACGGAAGATTTTTTCCCTGTATCAGTGTCCCGTCTTCCATTCAAATGCATTGGAACCCGCTAAAGTGACTAAGAGATCGTCTGTCTATCTCTATAGTGATCACTTTTGTGCAATTTCGCTTTACAACCATCACACTTTACCACCTTTGTAATGTGACCATCTTTATAAAGTGACCAGTTTTGTTCTTCCCAAAGGTAGTCCCATTAGACATATTCCACTGTACAAATAAAACTGGGAACTGTGTTCCAGCCACTGTGGCGATAGCGATGTTTAGTCCAGAAGAGTTCAATAAGTATGGAAATATTCTTGGTGTATATACATATATATAGTTGGCCGTCTGTTTAACGACTTTCAAGGAGCCGTGAAAAATCGTCCTTAAATAGAGATCTTCCTTAAACAGAATTTGTAAAAGAATAACATTTCCCTTTATACTTTGGAAGGTGCCTGGTTCAAAACCAGTTCGCGTCCGCCGACCTAACTGTTCGGAGTTTTCCGGGCTTTCCTCCGAAACTTAGAGTAAATAAGGGTTGGGACCCCTTAGAAAGACCCCCACGGAGTCCACCCCACCCATCGGCTTAGATTCCATGTGCAGATAATTGGCCGTAATCCTACATCACCAACACCAACCCTTTACACTTTATATTCTTAGGAATGAATATTTTTCTTGACATATTGGCGTGTTTAAAGATGTTACTTTTATTATCATTATATTATTTTATTATTCACAAAAATTATTTTAAGTTACCTTAAAAAAAAGGTAGTAAAAACAAGCAATACAATAAAATTAGGTTTCAAGAAAATCAAAATGAGTCATTTCATTTTTTGCCTTTCCGTGATTCTTTCTTTCAGATTTTCTCAAATGTGAAATGCGTCAGCTTCCATTTTTCTAGCTACCAGCCGAAGCCTGAAAATTTTGCATTCCAAATTTTTCTGCCAGAATAACAGCACTGCAGTAATTGCTTGATTTTATTTTATTTTGGTAATACGAGCAATTATCTAAATGAGGGATCTAGGCCGAGTACGGGGCGCCCTACGTGGGGGTCTTAATCCGTACTTACGAGAAGTTTCGGAGAAAACTGCGAAAGACTCCGAACGGACGAGATTGACGGACGCGACTTGAGTTCGAACCAGGCACTTTCCTTTTCCCAGTTGCGAGCGCTATGCGCTCAGCCACTCGTCGGGCCTCCAGAAATTGGAGTTATGTGTTATGTGGCAAGCCTATACTAGAGGCATATGCATTCTGGGCGGTTACCTTGGTCGGGGGATTTTTTTAGAGGTTCTAACGCGTATTCATGTTAAATTCTGGAGAAAACCATCTGGAAAAACTCCAGATAGTTAGATCGACAGGCGCGCGGTAGGCCCAAACACGGGACCTTCACACTTCAGCGGCCTATCATGTCGAGTGTCTTATCCGCTCGGCCATGGTGGGGCCCAGAAATTAGATGTTGAATGCTCGTGCTTCATGCAACCATTTGCATGCAGAAGTGCTTTGCCAAGCTTTTCCAATCGGCCACATTGACTTCTCGGCCGTTTGGATTTGGATCCCGAAAAAAAAATTTTGTGCTGCTTCAAGAATTTTCTCTTTGCTTCTAAAATACCTTTGAGAATACACTCAGGTAGTTAAAATTGCCTGGCGAATTGCACTTTTGACATTCCCGACACTTTTTTTCCACTCTTAAAAAAATTTTGCCCTGTTCCTGTAGCGTAAGATGAAAAAAAAAAAATCGCTGTTAACCAGAAACGACGTCGTCTTTGAATAGAATTTTTTTTCGTTGGAGTTGCTGGGACTTTGAAATATCGTCTTTAGAAAGAGATCGCCGTTAAACAGAAAGTCAACTGTATATACAGTGCTACTTTTTAAAATTTCAGTTCCTGCGAAAATTTACAATTTTTTTTAAACTTTCCTAATCCATAGTGTATTTCTAGCTCTGGGAAAGGGGGGGGGCTCGAGCCCCCCCCCGTGGATCCGCCACTGCTTTGATCTCTTACGCGCATATTTGGGCTCGTGCAGGCGCGGATCGAAGGGGAGGGCGGTGGGGGCGATCGCCCCCTCCTGAGCGAAGTCCAAAAATCCGTTAAAATATATTATGAAAGTATAATGAAAATTATGTAGCCTTTTTCTAAGGGGTGTATTGCGGGTACTACTCCCTGTCCATTTTAACCATCGCTCATATATAGATTTTATCAATAAAATAATTAGTTACATTAATTGGCATAATTGATTATATTAATTAATTATAAAATGATTTTGCGCATTCTACCCCCCTGTTTCAGGTACAAAATCGCCCCCTCCTTGAGTAATTTCTGGATCCGCCCCTGGGCTCATGCAGGTACCCATAACCTATTAGATTTTTAGTTAAACTTATAATGATGCAAAAAGATACAACCTGCTTTCACTGTGACAAAAACTAGAGTGAAACTTTATTAGGGAATTTACATTAGAAGGAATGAAATGAATGCTGCTGCCATCTATCGGCAGAAAACAAAATGAATGTTAACACTACAGAAAAGTCATTTTCTTTAATAGCTCCTTTGCCTAGTAAACAAAATGAATTTCGATTCTCAATGCTTAAAATCGTTAGGTACTGAATTTGTAAGGACAGAGACTAATTTTACCATTTCTCCAGCAGGGAATAAATAGTATCCCTAGGCAGGGATATTACATTCTTCAAACGGGGACAATCCCCGGCATCCCCCCTCCCGTCAATTCGCATTCTGCGTAAATATACACCGATATGTGCAATTTTTTTTTCTATGTACAGTACCATGTACCCTATTGAAAATAGTGTAAGTAGCATTTATAGCTCTTTTGCAAGAGAAAAAAAAATCAAAATACATTGCCCTCTATGGGCAGTCATTCTTGAAAACATTTTAGAATTCGGATTTTTGAAAGAAAACAATATTGGCATACATAACATTAAGGCTCTCAAAACAATACTCTCCATTGAAAATAGTGTCTGTATTAACTAGCCGCCTTTGGCGACTAGTTTTGGCCGCTTCTTGGCCAAAATGTGCAACCTAGAGGACACGCGCCGCTTCGCGACTGGCTTGTGCAACCTACGGCACACGGGCCTCTTCGCGACTGAAATTTGCATCATACTAAAATAATTCGATAGCTAACTTTTTTGTTTAAAATCGATACTTTTCTTTGTAACAATAAAACTTTCGCTCGAACATGCATTAGTACTTAAATAAAATTAGTGAAAAATTAGTAAAATATAAATTATAATGAATGGTTTTATAGTTTTTTTACCATAGTAAATTAATAAATTTGGTTAGTCAAAATATGGCCTCGAAATAATTTTGCGCAATGGTAAAATTATTTAATCCTCTTGAAACGGACATTTTTAATGATTTAGTTCACAATATAATTCATAGATGTCTCCACCAAACAATCTGTTGCGCTTTTTCTCGCATCATTCGCTTCTGTATGACGCACCCGCAGCCCCAACCAACCAACCGTAAAACTTCGCGGCACTTATATGTACAGCTAACTTTCCAATTTGTTGTTCTCTTCTGGATCTCGGAATCCGCTCTAACGAATTTTTTACAATTAATATATGATTTTAATCGGTGCCAAATTCGATGAGTGACGTCGCCGGTTAAGCTAGGAAAACTCGTTTTTTTAATTTAATCCAGTTCAAAGAGGGAACTATTTAACCCGCGTAAGGAAATACGGAAAATGATCTCGTTTCAAAGGCGGTAAACAAGACAGGGAGCAGGAATACAGTGCTGTAGATCCGTGACAAGATTTGTACAAGTTACCTTATATCCTAAACCAGTTCAGTCGTAGACAGCTGGTACGATGCGCTTCCAGCTTCCTCTTTCTGATCAGATTAGTTAGGTTGTGTACCCGATGTTGCACTTTTGCGAGATGAGCTTTGTGTTACTGTCGTTTTTGTTTTATTTCATTTTAAAAAATAATAACAGATTATTATATACTTTACTTATTTTTTCTGTAATTTATTTTGCTATAATTAATAATTAAAAATAGTTAAGACATTGAATTAAAAAATAATTAATTTAAGTATTTTTTGGTAACACTCCTTCCTAACTTTTTCTTTAAGTATTTTAATTACTTTAAGATTTTCGTTTCCCTAGTATTTTGATAGCTATTTCTAATTAAATTAAGTCTTTATTTTTCTAATATTATTAATTCTATTTAGAAAATTCAATATGCAATCAATATTTCAATGAATTTTTTTTCTCTTCAGAAAGCTCACATAATTAATTAATAATTATTATTTAGTATTCAAAAGAAAATAAATAGTAGTTTTACGCACAAACTAGTTTTAATAATAATTCTTTTACTCTTCATGTATATATAAAATTAATTGAAATTATTGAATTATAATTTTAAAAAAACCAATATTTTTTTTCTCAAATCTTAGGTTTTTCTCACTTTTATTTTGTATTCCTTTAAATACCAGATTTAAAATTTTGTTCAATACTTTTCAGATAGAAATTTGATTAATTAATCTAAATTTATACATGCAC
The DNA here is from genome assembly GCA_038373885.1 of Cheiracanthium punctorium. Taxonomy (NCBI): domain Eukaryota; kingdom Metazoa; phylum Arthropoda; class Arachnida; order Araneae; family Cheiracanthiidae; genus Cheiracanthium; species Cheiracanthium punctorium. The sequence goes on from JAWZYV010012456.1 coordinate 374,172, forward strand.
TATATTTTGTATTAGACATTTAAAGGCCGGAGATGGCATCTAAAACAAGATGTTGTGCCCACCCAAGCCGAGTTGATACGATACTGAAGATGGTAGATAACTGAATTATGAAGGTCCAGGGTTCTGGTCTACCGGATGGCTGATAATCTAAAAATTCGGAGTTTTGGACGGTTTTTCTCACGATGTAACATAAATACGCTTCAGAAGCAAAGAAAGTCAACCGCGCAAGATCCTTATTCTTAAACTGGTAGTTCATCTAAACGTTCTCTAAAAAAATGAAATTATCAACTGATAAAAAAATAAACAAACATAGTATGAAGTTAGTTTTCTAAAAAGCGACATAAAACCAATTATAAACAATAATTTTTTGAGTAATTTTCTATTTTATTAATGATTATAGTCATTAATTAATTTAATCGACAATTTTGAGATGTATCATTAACTTAGTTAAAAACTTAGTGTATCATAATATAGTTAAAAATTTAACTTAGAGATAGGTTTAAACTGAAAGCAAGCATTGCATTAATAGATTACATTGCATTAAAATAATAGAACGAGTAACTAGATTATCATTAATTAAGAACGAGATTATTAAATTAATAATTTTAACGAAACTTAACTTACGGTTATCGTTAAACTGAATGCAAATTAATGAATCACAATGCATTAAAACAATAGAACCAATAGTTATATATTGTTGTTGTTATTCTAGAATTACGGCCGATTAGCTACACGTAGGCTCTAAGCCAAGACGTGGGAGGCCCTCCGTGGGGGTCTTTCTAAGGGGTCCTAACCCGTATTTACGCTGTTTTGGAGGAAACCACGGAAAACTCCGAACGATTAGGTCGGCGGACGCAACCTGTTTCGAACCAGGCATCTTCCGTCTCTCAGTTCAGAGCGCTATGTGCTCGGCTACTGATGGGGCCCAATAGTTATATAATTATAGTAAAAAATTAACTTACGTTTAGCATTAAACTGAATGCAAATTTATGAAATAAAATCAAAGATGGTGGCAGGGATACCAATCTGTACTCGACCCAAATTATAAATAGAAAATTACTCAAATTATTGATTATAATCAGTATTAATGTCTCTTTATTATAAAATTCTAACAAAAATATGTCAATTTTCTGTTACATGTTACAGAAGAACTTGCTGTGACTTTTTAATCAAATACTCTGATACTGCACGAAAACAGGTTTGTATATTTATTTACATAACTTAGTGTCAAGCAAACTTCCGAAATTCGCCCTTGAAACTAATTTATTATCTTCTGACCATACCCTTAAAAAGTAATGATATCCCCATGCAAAAACCCTTAACTGCTAAAAAATTTGTAACGCAGCATTTTACTTAATAGCTCTATGAATTTTAAATATGGGTCTTAAAAAATGATATCAAATTTTGAGTGACGCCCTGCTGGGAATTTTAAAGATTTGTTTTTAAATTCCATTACAGTTACTTTCGTTTTATTTTCTAAAGAAGATTTACGCATTTAAGCAATGCTTTTAATTATGAAATACACTGTCAAATATATCACACTTTCACTGAGTCTATATAATGTATTCAAATGAATTTATTTCAATAATTTAATTTATCTTTTGCGTCACGCTATCCAAAAGGGCAAGTAAAATTTACGTAAATATTTAGTTAGTGTGATAGTAACCAAACTAAGTGAATTGTATATGAAAATTTTGCTTGCCCTTTTGGATAGCGTGACGCAAAAGATAAATTAAATTATTGAAATAAATTCATTTGAATACATTATATAGACTCAGTGAAAGTGTGATATATTTGACAGTGTATTTCATAATTAAAAGCATTGCTTAAATGCGCAAATCTTCCTTAGAAAATAAAACGAAAGTAACTGTAATGGAATTTAAAAACAAATCTTTAAAATTCCCAGCAGGGCGTCACTCAAAATTTGATATCATTATTTTTAAGACCCATATTTAAAATTCATAGAGTTATACAGTAAAATGCTGCGTCACAAATTTTTAACCAGTTAAGGGTTTTTGCATGGGGATTTACTTTTTCAAAGCGCGATATCTCACTAGATATTTACACTTGAACGTAGGTAGCAGCAAGTTAAAAAAGGTTTAATATTTTAGAGATCTTTCGAACTGTACAAAAAGTTTTTTCTTTTAGTTAGATAAAAATGTCGTTTTTATCAAAATTTCAACATGGCCACAGATGGCAGATGCACCGGGAGCGACGAGTCGATCCCGGAAGCGTTATCGGCAAGACTTATTATTTAGATTTAGATAGTTCTTCTACAGGAACACTCAAAAGAATTCAAATACATTATACAATCTGTGGCATTTGAGAGACACTAATACATTTCTAGCACAAGACAATGAGTATAAAATTTTTAGATTCTTCAGTTTAAACGATAGTTTGTTTTTTTTTTTTTTTAAATCCTAATCTTTTTTACAGGGTCTTGTAAAATTGCATTTATAGTGATGATACAACATTCTCTTATCTAAGAAATCTTGCCAGATTTAAGGAAAATACATTGCCAAATTTGGCGCAAAAGTATTGATGTGTAGGAAAGTGTTTTATAATCAATGCGTTTTGCGTGATTTATCTTTGTTTTTTAAAAAATAATATCAATAACTGCAAATCGTCTTCAGATTGTGCTCAATAGACTATTGCTTCTAAATCTTTTAGATACAATAAAAATGAAATTGTTTACCCTTAAAAAATTTATTACTAGAGATTTTATGTCATACCTATCTATAAAACATTTGTATTTATTAAGAGGCATTGCAGACGCAAATTGGGCAGGTCGTTCCCATCACCATCTCAGAATTTCATGATTTTCTTTTATTGTTGCCTTACCCAAGGAAAGAACAAATCTGAAATATTTTTGATTTACCTCTTTTAGTTTTGGAGTTATGGGGGGTCAAAGTACCCCAGAGGAGCAACGTCGAATTAATTTAGGTCCATTTTTGCCACTTTATTGTCTCGACTGTGACTGGCTCAGAGGTGCTTCAGAGATTTTTTTTCATTTTATCCTATAATATACCTTGTATATTAACATCTCAAATTAAAAATTCATTCGAAACTTGTCAGGGCCCCCCAAAATACCCCCAATTTCATAAAAAATACAGATTTAAGAATGCTTTAAATCTTGGGTCTCACGTGATACAAAAAAACTTTTTGCACAGCGCAGTTATATATCTTCATATAAAATGAATCCAATGTTAAAAAATTTCTAAGGCCCCTAGGGCTCCACGGTAAGGGCCCCAAACATGGACCTTAGCGCTAATTTACGCAATTTCGAAGCATTGGTGCAGCTGAAGCCGACTTCCCACAGGAAAACTATTGACATGGAGATGTAGTATAAACATTGTAGTTTGATATTATGAAAAAACATTTCTTGAAGGTACAACTGTTTCCAAGAAAAATCCCAAAAAGTACCTCCCTATTTGGGACATTCCACTGGCACGCATGGGGGCATTTCAGCGTTACTTTTAGAAGTTTAATGGACAGTGGCAATATTGAAAATTAACTTATTCTTCATATATCTCAAATACACCCCCCATATATCACAAATAGTTATTTTACAGGGGCACTCATAAGAATTACATTATGCTGAATGGGGATCTCTGCAACTAGTGAACCGATTCGAATTTTTTTTTTTTTTTTACTGATATAATACTCAGGAATAGTGTAGCTTTCTAAGCTACATTTCAGCATGTAGCAAAACTAGTTCTTTTACAGGGACACTCAATAGAATTCCAGCACATGACGTTATATAGACATCTCTGTAACTACTGAACCGATTCTAAAGATCTTTTCACTGAAAGCTACACTATTCCTGAGTAACATAGCCTAAAATTCATGCATGTAGCATAATTTACAGGAACACTCAAAATAATTCGTAAACACTGTAGTAACTGTCTCCATTCGCCACTTAAATTTATTCAAATTTTTTTAAACTCCCTTCAATTTTTTGAACAGTGCAATTATATATCTTCATATAAAGTGAATCCAATGTTAAAAATTTTTGAAGGCCCCCAGGGCCCCGACGGTTTACTTTTTGAAAGCATCACCGTTTTCAAGAAAAATTTAACACAGTAATAAAAAAAAATATATCTTTTCATAATATGAAACTACTATGTTGAAACTACAACTCCATGCTAATAGTTCTCATGTGCGAAGTCAGAGCGGGCTATACCTATGCTTCGAAATTGCATAAATTAGCGCTAAGGACGATGTTTGGGGCCCCGTATCGAGGGGCACGGGAATTTTTATTTTTTCTCTATCACGTCAGAGCCAAGATTTAAAGCATTCTTTAAAACTGCATTTTTTTTTATGAAATTGGGGATATTTGGGGGCTCTGCCTATTTTCAAATGAATTTCCAGTTTTAAATGTTAACATTCAAGGTATATTATCAGATTTAAAAAAAAAAAAAATTCTCTGAAGCATCTCAGAACAAATCACTGTCGAGAGAGTAAATGGCAAAAATGGCCCTAAATTCGTCACTCCTCTGGGATACTTTGACACCCCATAACTCCAAAACTAAAAGAGCTAAATCAAAAATATTTCAGACTAGCTGCTACCCACGACTTCGTAGTACGCGTCGGCTTAGAATTAGGTCCCGAGAGAAACGAAGCATGTGTGAATAACAAATATGTTTGCGACTAAAGAAACTGCATTTAAGTATTATTTGATTTTTACTTATTTTAAATGAAGTATAATGCATGGTAGTATACTTCATTTAAAATAAGAGAGTATGCAGAGTTACTAAATTTAGATTTTTTCAGTCATTTGGCGAATAGAGACAGTTACGACAGTATTTGAGTGTTCTTGTAAAATAATTATTTATGCTATATGCATGAATTTTAGCCTATGTCAATCAGGAATAGTGCAGCTCTCTATTAGCGAAAAAGTTTTAGAATCGGTTCTGTAGTTAAAGAGATACCCAGAGAGCGTAATGTATTAGAATTATTTTGAGTGTTCCTGTAAAGGAACTATTTCCGCTACATGCATGAATTTTAGCCTATAATACTTAAGAATAGTGTAGCTTACTATCAATGAAAAAAGTTTTGGAATCGGTTCAGTACTTACAGAGATACACATAGAGCGTAATGTAATTCTTATGAGTATCCCTGTAAAAGAACTATTTGTGATAGGTTCTGTTCTCAAAACTGGAAGGTGGGAGGTGCCAGGTTCAAACCCCGGTCGCGCCTGTCGACCTAGACGCTCGCAGTTTTCCGTGTTTTTTTTCCAAAACCTCGCGAAAATACGGGCTAGGATCCCTTAAAAAATTCTACATAGAGGAATTCCCCATATAAGCCTAGGACCCTAGTGCAGTCAATCGGTCTTAATCCACAAACAAACAAACAATAATAGTCAGGAATAATGTAACTTTCAATCAGTGAAAAAAGTTTTAAAATGGATTTAGTAGCTACAAAATTTCCATAGAGCGCAATGCATTAGAATTATTTTGAGTGTCTTTGTAAAAGAATTATTTATGCTATATGCTTGAAAGATTGCCTGTATCTTATAATCCAGGGCATAAGCTATCTTCATTACAAATTTTACCAACCATTTTTGTGTGATTCAGTCAAAAACATCCAAACACATAAACGTATACATTTATATTATTGGTAGGATTTGGAAATTTATGAACTTTAAGAAACACATCTGGACTTTTCTTGGTACTTACGTATTATTCCGGCGGTCATTCCCACCAAACTGTTTTTTCGCCAAATGAGTTGCCAATCGTATTCAAAACCATTAATAATTTCATGTGCCCGGCATTTATCTCGGCAAAAAATCGCTCGTCTTGGCGGACCGCCAGGATAATACGTAAAACACTTTTCTTTACTTATGCTTTTTAATTTGGCGTAAAATCAACATAATTTCCTTACCAATTTATGTTTTCCAAAAGCATGTGATTTTGCAAATAGAATTTCTGCTTTATTTCAAAAGCATAAATCATTTTGTGCGGGCGATAAAACGGTTTTTAATTAATAGTGAGAAAAGTAATTGAAATGTCAAAATTCAGAGCCTCCGGTACACTTTACCGAAGTCATGGGCCCGGTCATGCTCAAATTTTCAAAGCTCTGCTTTCTGTAGATTTGTCTGGAGAACATTCATTTTTACTATTAGAGATAGATAGATTTGGCATAAAACTGGCCTAATTTTCGTATTATTTAATGTTTTTCAGATGCACGTGCTTCTTCATTGAAGTAATAGCATTCTTGTTAGCTCAAAACATGAATCACTTGATACGGGCGAAACTCGCCAAGCATGGCAACGTAAAAACGGTTTTTAATTAATAATTAAAGAAGTAATTAAAAATCTAAAATTCTAAGTAGCCTATAACCTTCTCCAGGGTCCCATCTATATCTAAAACCAAAATTCATGATAATTTATTCAGCGGTTTCGGCGTGAAAGCGTCATAAACAAACAAACTCACTTTCGCATTTATAATATTAGTTAGGATGTGTTCTTTCCTTGGGTAAGGCCAAAAAAAAAAAAAAATTCATCAGATTCTGAGATGGTGATTGAAACTTTCTTCTTTTTTTTTTACCTGATTTGCTCCGATACCTCTTAAAATGTGTGGAATGTAGAGTCCGCAAAGCTGGGGGCTTTCAAAAATATTTAACATTGGATTCACTTTATATGAAGATATATAACTGCAATGTTCAAAAATTTGAATAAATTTTCAGTGGCGAGAAATGATTCAGTGGCGAAATGATTCATAACCATTTTCGTAGAGACAGTTACGAAAATGGTTATGAATCATTTTGAGTATTCCTGTAAATTATGCTACATGCATGAACTTTAGGCTATGTTACTCAGGAATAGTGTATCTTTCAGTGAAAAGATCTCCAACTACTGAACCGATTCTAAAGATGTCCAAATAGCGTCATGTGCAGGAATTCTTTTGAGTATCCCTGTAAAAGAACTAATTATGCTACATGCTGAAATGTAGCTTATAATACTCAGGAATAGTGTAGCTTTCTATGAGTGAAAAAAATTTTCGAATCGGTTCACTAGTTGCAGAGATCCCCATTCAGCATAATATAATTCTTATGAGTGCCCCCGTAAAATAACTATTTGTGATATATGGAGGATATATTTGAGATATATGAAGAATAAGTTAATTTTCAATATTGCCACTGTCGATTAAACTTCTAAAAGTAACGCCGGAATGCCCCCATGCGTGCCAGTGGAATGTCCCAAATAGGGTGGTACTTTTTGGGATTTTTCTTGGAAACAGTTGTACCTTCAAGAAATGTTTTTTTTATAATATCAAACTACTATGTTGATACTACATCTCCATGTCAATCGTTCTCCTGCGGGAAGTCGGCTTCAGCTGCACCAGTGCTTCGAATTTGCGTAAATTAGCGCTAAGGACCATGTTTGGGGCCCCGTACCGGGGGGCCTTCAAAAATTTTTAACGTTGGATTCCTTTTATATGAAGATGTATAACTGTACTGTGCAAAAATTTTTTCTGTATCACGTCAGAGCCAAGATTTAAAGCATTCTTAAATCTGTATTTTTTATGAAATTGGGGGTATTTTGGGGGGCCCTGACAAGTTTCGCATGAATTTTTAATTTGAGATGTTAATATACAAGGTATATTATAGGATAAAATGAAAAAAAATCTCTGAAGCACCTCTGAGCCAGTCACAGTCGAGACAATAAAGTGGCAAAAATGGACCTAAATTAATTCGACGTTGCTCCTCTGGGGTACTTTGACCCCCCATAACTCCAAAACTAAAAGAGGTAAATCAAAAATATTTCAGATTTGTTCTTTCCTTGGGTAAGGCAACAATAGAAGAAAATCATGAAATTCTGAGATGGTGATGGGAACTTTTTTCTATTGACCCGCCCGATTTGCTTTTGCAACGGCTCTTAAATCCAACTCTCACTGTGGTTGTTGATATTACAGAATTATTCATACTGGATAATTATACCCAGGTTAGTGGACAGATTCAATACACAATTTTTTAGAACTTTTATCATAGAAAATCGCTTTAAAATAGTGCAATGGTATACAGATAATTTCAAAATATTGTTGTGTAAAAATTATTTTGTGTGAAGCATATGCCAAAATTTTAATAAGTGTCTATCTTTAACATAAAATTAACAAGCTAAATATCAATTTCTATTAAATTGAACAAAAACTTATTTGTCTGTTGCTAATAAGAATTAAAATTATATATATATATATTTCATATCTGAAAATAGTCTGCTTCCTTTCATTTTTATCTTATTAAGCAACTTTATACAACGTGTTATTTCGTCTAGCTTTTTAGTAGAGGCATTGCAATTAATTTTTTTTTCATGATTGTTCATATTATTTCTTCCTCACAGATAATTCTCAGACTCCTGTTTAATTTAATAAAGAATAACACAATACCAATACAAAATCTTTTTTTATTAATAACATGTATTAAATGTTGTGTTTCAATACAAACATTATCAAATCTGTTGAAAATTCATTCGTGTAAAAAATATTAGTTTTTACATATATAATTATTGCCATTATGCAATTCTTCAAGCAGTCATGCTGAGTCTATGAATATAAACAATCCACTGTACAACTTATCATACTTTGATTATAAAATTTAGACTTAACACCAGAAAAAAGACCGGGGTGGCAGGGGAGAATAAATTTCTCAACAACACTGAACAATAAAAACAGAACATTTTATATATTAAATATTAATCAAACATTGATTGCAATTTATTATTATTAGTAACTTAAAAATAAACAAAAGTGTTTTAAAGTAATTTTAAAATCACTGCTGTTCTAAAATTCAGAAACAGAATCTGTGATTGCAAACATAACATTCTCCACTGAAGTAAAGCCATAATGCAGCAGTATAGTTTAGAGATGTAACAAATAGTGATTTGGCCGAATACTGAATATTCGGAGGCCAAATATTAAATTTTCATTTTAATTGTAAATAAAATGTAGCTTCTCAAATTTGTCATTAAGTACTAAATAAAGACTAATTAAAATTTATTTTATATTATTTGTAGGTACTTAAAAACACACAACAGTATATTATCTGTAAAAAATCTTGGTCATGAAAAAATATCTTTTACAAAGTTAAACACTAATAGCAGCCTATTTATCTTTTGAGATATTCATAATTTAATAAATATGCTATGGCATATGTGACTAATCTGTTAACTATACATAATCACATTATACTTTCGATTTTACAGCCTCTGGGCAAACGTATGTAGCAGCTTTTCAAAATTATAGTTGTAATTGAGGATCTGAAAAGTTTCCTCCTACTCCCATCCCATAAAGAAGGCTGAAAACTAAGTCGAGTAGTGTCACCAAGTAGAAAAATCTGCATTTCTGTAATATTATTAAATACATTAGATTATGTCTTATTCAGCTTAAAATTCAATGACTTAGGATTTTTATAGTATGGAATTAACATATTGAAGTATAACTAAGCCATATTATTTGTAAATACATTTAAAAATACATGTTAAAAATACCTTTTTTCTTTTTGTTCAGAAATTATTCAGCTGAATATGTAGCAATATTTGGACACAACTATTTGGCCGAATGTTCATTACATCCCTAGTATAGTGTACTGAATACTTTATTGAAATTGCAATGCAATAGCAGATTTAAAAAAATTAGCAAGAAAAGAAAGGTAGCTGGAAACTCAGTGGCATAGTGCGGGAGATGCAAGGAGATCTATCATGCCCTGGGCACCAAATTGAACCCAAGACAAAGAAAATTTGACGAAAATAGGAGGACATGGTGCCCTCCTATAGGATAGGATGTGGCCCAGGCACCAGTTTTACTCGCTATACCACTGTGGGCACTCAGTGGTAAAACAACTGATCAAACAACAAGCTTAATCCTAGTCCTAGTAAAGAAATTAAAAAACTTTGTAAAAAACACACATAAGAAGTAATAGGTAAGAGGATACGCACGTTTCGTTCAAAAATTGTTTTGAACTTCATCAGTCCAAGCCCTTCGACGTAAAGAACACAGGGAACTGAAAAGAGATAAACAAGCAAGATGTTGCCACAAGGGGCAAAGAAAAGTAACAAAACCACGGAGAGGGGAGAAAAAAAACCCTTAAAATATGGGATAAAAAAGGAAAGGAAAGCACAAAAAATACAGAAATAAATAAAATAAAATAAATAATAATAATAAAAAAGGGAACACACGAGTACAAACACACACAAAAAAAAGAGAAAACAGAACAAACAAACAAAAAACAAATAGCACACTTGACTGCAAATAGCACGAAGGGCTTGGACTGATGAAGTTCAAAACAATTTTTGAACGAAACGTGCGTATCCTCTTACCTATTACTTCTTATGTGTGTTTTTTACAAAGTATTTTAATTACTTTATCTAACACCAGTATTTTGAGTGATTTTCCTAGTTCTAGTACTTTTGTTATCTATTAGTTTCTCATAAGAGAATTTAATTAAAAATATATATTGTTATTGTCAAACCAATATTTGCTATATGCACTTTTTGAAGATTTAAAAATTTTGACAACTATGACTAGTTTACTAACCAAATTTTCGTATAAAAAGACTGCTATGTGAGTCTAAGCATTATACTTTAGATAAAATTTAACAGAACATTTTTATTCAATATCTGAAATTTATACTTTTTGAAGAGAGCAGATATTAGTTTGACAACATCGATATGCAAGCAGAAAAATTAAATATTAATATAGCATATTAACTTACAAAATGTTCCCTTTTTTGTTTTAAAAATCCACCCCCTTTTTTTTAACTAAAAAAGATGCAGAAATTTGCTAAATGTGTTCAACCCCAAGCCTGTGGAAAATGTGCCAAAAATGGAATTTTTTCTCTCTAATTTTGTTAATTAACTCAAGTCAAGCATTTTAAAATTGGCACATTTGCATTACCTGAACAGAGTTCAGGTGTCAGAGGCAAGGGATTACAGACTATAGTTAACACATAACAAAATACCTTACATTTGTGTTTAAAGAGTTTTTAAAAAATAAGAATTATATAAAGAAAATTAATTTACTGAAGAGTATATTACTGCTGGTTTATTTATTTACAGTAGAAGACCTGAAATCTGTACAGCTTGTTTCCGGATCTTGTGAAGATTCTAGAATTTTGTGGATTCTGGGTCATATGAAAATTATTACCTTCCACCCCCACTTAGATAATAAAATATAGTAAAAAGCAAGGGAAGCATATCATATTACTTATATTATATAAAACTTAAATTCATAATATAAAAATATAGAGGAATAATACTATATACAAAATTGTACGATTATGTACAAAATATTTAAACCCTTTAAACATTTGTTAGTAGTAGTTTGAGTTGGGGATGCTCTATTATATAGTTTATTTTATTATTATTTTTTTTAATCCTGCCATTATTTTTTGTTCTGTAACATAGCTTCGCTACTCTACAAATCAAAGATATTTCTCTCAGTGGCAAACCTTCATCAATCTTTTGTCATCCTCAAAGTTGTTACTGTAGCAAAGTCAATCTTTTGACTGTAATTCATTATCAATTTTCTGGCTGAGTCATCTGAAGGTTATTAATAATACCAGCATAGTTCACAAATTCTAAAAAATCATTTTCTTCAAGTGGGAATTGATTATTTTTACTCTGTGGATATATTGCTGTTTTCTAAGCATATTTCATTGTTTACACTGAACAGACTGCAGATTTTAGAATCTTGCGGATTTTGGACTGGCAGATTGGTCTTCTACTGTATTTATTTTTTTGCATTTCAAAGTTCTTTACACTAATGTTAGCAAATGAACTATGAAAAACAGCATGAGTTACTTTGCTTGGAGTGGTCAGTTACCACAATAAATTTACTAAATTACATAATTCACATACGCAAAACACGAGTAAAATACATACCATGTATATTTCAGAAAAAATAAAGGAACACCTTTCTTCAGGAGCAGAAAATTCATAGACCCACAGGAAAGCGAATACAAAACAAAATTTTGTGTATGTGTCATATGCAAGAAAATGTAATGTTTTGTGCATGTATATTTAGGAAAAATTATTTTGTTTTCAAACAGCATTTAACACAAATATACGAAGTTTCCAAACTGAAAAAGCCAGATTTTAAAAGCCAAATAGCCTTAGATTTCTTATGCATATATTTTTATTGTACAATCACGCAGTTATAATGGTTTAATACTTTTTTCAAATGTGATGTGTGTGCTTACAAACCTAAATGAGCATATCTGGAGTTTTAAATAAATTTAAATTCAAAATTTATTAAGAGAAATATTAGAAAATACAAAACAATGGTCAAAATGTATATTGATTAAACTATAGACCTAAAAATGATGTAATAAATATATGGATGGCCATTCTTAAAAATTACTACGATTTTCCATTTTAATAAGGATTTAGAAAATTTGCTATTTTGGAACTTTTAATTATTGGCTTAATTTTATTCTGCAAAACTTATCAAAATTTGTACAACTTTTACACTGTGAATAACAATTGATTTTTTAGCTTAAAAAGGATTGTTATTTTACAAATGTTAGTTTATCTCATATGTACTAAATTTTATGAATGTACATCTGTGTCTATTAATGTATCAATAATAAAAGATATAAATAAGAAAGGGGGGGGGGGAAGTAAATTTCATTGAAGACAGGGAACATCATTTTGCCACTTTTTTGAGAATAATCTATATATATTACTACAAATTGAAATAACTAAGTTTTTGACAAAAACACTTGGTTAATCAAATACAATTTAAATACTTTAGCCTATTTCTAGATAAAAGACAGAAACAGATGAAGGGTGTAACTATTACTTAATAAATATGCAGAACACATTATACAATAAACATTAGTTTAAATAATTAATTCTTTAAGCAATTTTGAATATACATTGTTTCAAAATCAAATGCTGTAGTTATCTTTGCTTGAAAAGGTTAGGAGCTTTTTCATATCAGCTTGATGACATAGGTGCCGACTTCATTGGGCTTCAGCCCTCCCCAATATTTTCATTCAAGGGGCCGAGTCCCTTCAAAAATTTCACTTCAAATTTTTTACCGTCAAATCATATTTCTTCCTCCAAATTGCTTAAACTTAAGAATCCTAAAATAGAGAATGTATCATTAGTTTCTTCTGTCACCCCCCCCCCTCCATTTTTTCACAAAAGGGATTCAGAAATTATGTTGGGTGCCTCTAATGCCGTAGGCACGGATGTCGACCATCTTAATGAAGAGCACAAGCACAAACAAATGACCACCAGATAGATAGGTGCAAAGGAAGTAAAAGCATCTGTTTTCCCACACAAGAACCCTTCAGTTTTCACACTGTGACACAATTGATGGATTCGAGAAGGCTACGCTTTTTTTTGAAGGGTGTTCTCATGTAATTTTCTTTTCTTTCTTTCTTTCTTTTTTTTTATCAGTACAGCAGGAGCTTTCACTTTAGTTCTATTGCGAGACGCAGACTCTTCTGTAGATGTCTGACCATATGGGAGATTTTCCCATTGTCCAAAACTGTAAAGGATAGTGAGAATCCCATTTCCCACCAGTATTAAGTTTCAATGCTGAAAATTAATTGTCAAATTTAAGTTTGAAGATTTCAAATCATGAAGAACCTTGTGAGATAGATGAAAAATTGATACGGTTGTGGATACAGACAGTAGTCCTTTCTTTACACGCTTTATGAAATAATTACTAATATCAAATGCTTGAAGTTTCTGATTTAGCTACAGTTAAGAGCTAAATAAAAAATGATTTCATAAAAATCTTCGAGGAGCACAACTTCTCGATTATATTTTATAATTGTTTTCTCTTATCTTCTGTTTTTACAAATAAAACTCTTCCTCCTACCAGGGGCGTAACCAGAGGGGGTGGGGGTGTATGCGGGCTGAGCGCTACCTAGCAGTCTTCCAGCCTCCCCTACGATTTTCAAAGATTTTTGTAAGTTTACTCATAAACACGAACATTTAAAAACCGTGAAATTTTACATCTTTAAGAAGACTCATTGTTTAGGGCGAATTTCTCTTTATAATTGCAAGGTACATGAAAATAAAAAACTTTTAAAAGTAACATGACAGACTTCGGATTTCATTCATTTTTTTTTTCCATTTTTAATATTATTTTATTGAGTATTCTTATTTTAATGTACAGTAAAAATGTAGTACTATTTAAAATTGTCTGTAAATATCTACAATAATTAAGAGAGAAAATTTTGGCATTGCATATCTGTTTGTGTTATTCCACTTTTAAATGTAAAACAGGATTATATTTTATACAACTTTTTTACGTAAAGAATAAAAATTAATTTCAAATAACATAATTTATTATGGTTTTAGTCAATAAAATGAATACTGTGTGTCCATTTAGCCAGGAGCGTCTCTGACTTACCAATTGTTTGTGTGTTAGTTTAATTTGTTTTGGTAATTGTTAAGGTAATCTGGAACGATTTTCCTACAAGAAGTGCGATTTAAAGTGCAAGAGTTTTTATATGTCAAGTATATGCTAAGTCCCCCATGGAAGGTAATCTTCCCCCCCCCCCCCCCTCAGACTAGAGCTTAAATCACTCTCGCAGATAATTGGCCATAACAGCACATTTCAACATTTTATTTTGTTTTCATTTTTAATGTTATTGAAAGATTATATGAGTATTCTTAGTTTAATGTGAAATGAAATTTTTCAGTATTAGCATGTTTATGAATATCTAAATTAATGTAGACTCTCAATTTTGATATATCGTCACACTTGAATTTCTTTGTTAAATCATTTTTAAATGTTAACAAGGATTATGTTTATTGAAAATTAATTTTGTTCCTGCAGTGCAAATACTATGAAAGTGAATAATTTAAAAGTATATTTTATTTATTTATTGGCAATCGGGTGCTATTTCTTTCATGCACGGGATTTTTGTCTACGCGGGACGCCGTGGTCATTTTTCCTGTTTGATCCCCGTTTTCTGCAGAGTGATTTGATATTGTTAACGGAAACATGGACTATCCCTTCAGATGATTTTCAAATACCAGTATTCACTTTGGTCGAACGGATAGACAGTGGTTTCCAAAACAGAGAGCCATCTGGAGTTATGATCATTATAGAGGAAAACTTTATGAAAATCACTTTATAAAAAGAATATGAAACACTTTACCTGTGCCTACACGAGCCAGATCAATGATGTTCAAATGGTCATAGCATATATTCAAAATAAAGTGGGATTTGCAGTTACATACGCTAGTCCTCGAATTTCTTATGAAGATAATTAGACGCTATATTCGAAACGTTACTGAAGGAGGATGATTGTAAGACTGTTCTATTGGGAGATTTTAACATAGAATTAAATTCCGATCCAGGGTCTGATTTCATAACTAAAATGGATACTCCAGATTTTCCAATACGCACTAATCCAAAACATTTCACCACTAGGGGCCAAACAGCAATTGATGCAATTTTCAGCAACAAAATTATGCGAACAGAAGTTTATATGAGCACTTACAGTTATCATTTTCCTCTATATGCAGGCCTCTCAATTGGTACTCCTTTTTTAAAATTCCTACCTTCATCAAAGTTTTATTTATATAGCCTAGTATTTTAATAGTTTGATAGACAAAACCTTAACATCTAAAAGAACATTTAACAACTGTTGAAGAAGCAGAACATTTTACTTTATTTTTTATAGAGGTAGGAATTTTAAAAAAAGAGGGCCAACTTAGAGGCCTGTATATGGCAGAATTGATTGAATAGATTTTTAAAAAATCCAAAATTCTTCCAGCCGAGTGCATAGATATAATCTGGAAGAATTTTAGATTTTTTTTTTCCTTTATTTATTTTTGTTTTTACTATTACAATTACGGAAATCTGTTTGATTCATTTTAATAGAGGGAAAGGAGATATTTATTACTTCGTTGCTTATTATTGTTATTTTTTTTTTAGAATTTTAAATGTAATCTATAAAAAGTTGTCAAAGAAATGCAATTTAAATGTGATCAGTTTTTTTCTGTCTTCAAGTAGTGCGACATTTAATTTAAGTCGATTCCGTTTATGGGCATTTCATCATATAGTAAAATAAAAAACTGAATTTTGGAATTTTTCTCATTTTTACTTCTTTGACAGGGTACTTTGAAATATTAACTGGAGTAATCTTTTGCAGAATAGTTTTTCACACATGACATGTATTTTCTTCTCTCCTATGAAATTATGATTAAATACATTTCGAAAAAGGATTTTATTTGTTATGCTATTATTAACTTAATTAAACTTCATCTGTTCTTTTAGAAGATTTGCTTTGTTCATATGTGTACTGAACCTGATTCGATATCCTGAGTTCAAATACTTAATTTAAAAAATGAATTCAAAAAATTTTTGAAAATTTTATTAAATGGAATTCTTTTTATAATGCAAGTGTTATGTTAAAAAAGCCCATTTTGAAATTTCAATTCTAAAATTTCTGAATCTCTTTATTCTACTGACTTAGGGAAGAGTTTTGTGCCCCCCCCCCAATAATTTTTACAAGTCAGCGGCTTTGCCTGATGATAAAAACGGTATAGGTGTTAATTTGTCAGTGAACTCTTAAAAAGCATGGGTTCCAAATAGGATAAAACAGACAGATTCAAGACTTTGTATGCCTTTGTTAACTTTGAAAATATATCTACAGTAAAAACAAAAATTGATGTACTGGCTAATTCAAATAAATGGGAACTACTACTGCTGCATTATTGAAATAAATTAATAGAATTTTTTATTGATTAAAAGAAATAAAAAAAATTAATAGTTCTTAGCAACCCCCCCCCCCCCAACTGAAAAATAAATAAATAACAAAGACATATCATTTAAAATAATAATCTCAAACCTTTAACTAATAATATCACTTAAGAAGTTGAATGAATTTGAGAATTTTTGTTCAAGATAAAGAAATATTAAAGATAATACTACATTAAAACAGCATCAGAAAATTAATTATTTGTATGAAGTAAAGAGAGAAAACACAATTATTGTATAGAAATAAAACGTTAATTTTTAGTTTAATAAAAAATTCCATAACATTCTTATTTTTATCAATTTTTGGACAAATATTTCCACATTAACATGATCACCACAGCATTACAAAAGCTCCACAATAAAATGCACATGTGTACCTAATATACCAATTTTATCAAAACACACTCACATATCACAATTTCAATTTATTTACTAAGCTATTTTTGACACAAGTTTTTTCCCCAGCCTTGAATAACAAAGTTGATGAAAATTTTGAGAGGCTTTCTAAGAATGATATGTTGCAATATCATAGTTTTAAGTAAACCTATCTCCTAACAAATAATACTACATTAATTGAATACATTTGCACATTACTCTATCACAATGCAGACACAGCTCGAGGAGAAAAATGAGTATAAATAACAATTGTAACTTTTGTAGACATTTTAGAGTAAAAAAAGCTAAACATTTACAGCAGAATATTAATTTTATATTTTTCACAAATATTTCCATGAAAATTTACTATTTTTCTTTGAAAGTATGTACATATATTTATACAGCATTTAGCAGATTTCAGTTAATATAATTTATTAATTCCCTTTTTTCAAGAAAAAAAAAAAAAAAAAAAAAAAACCACATTCAGTAACTCTAGAAAAACTAACAGCTAATTTTTTTTTTAAGGTGGGAGAGAGGTTCTTCTTGACCTTTTAGTTATACATTTAATGCATTATGAACCGATTGTAGCTTCAAGTAAGGTATACTAGAGAGGTTGATTTCTAAATTACAAGTATTTTCAAACTATTTTCAAAATTGTTCAATTCATTTTACAGTAAATATTTATCAAGTACATAGTAATCATTGTTCGCTGTACTAAAGTTTGTAATCATAATTGACATTTAATCTTTAATGACATGCACTGGTGTATAAAATGCATAATTTGCAGTAAATAAGGTTAATTGATATTACATGAGATTTAATATAGTTAGTGATTAACATTTTTTATGTATTATAATGTATTTTGTTTTTATTCAAATTCAAGGAATACTTAAAAAGTTACGATTACCAGTTTTTTCCCCAGAGCGTGAGATTCTCACATTTTTATCGCATTAAATAATTATTACTGTGAGAAATTCGTGCATGCAACAAATCAGTTAAAAAAAAAAAAAAAAAAGAATGAAAATAGTTTAAGGCAGTGTAAAAGTGCATTCTGAAGAACTCCTAAAATCTATATAAAAAAAAAGGGGGGGGGGGTTCCCCTAGGGACATGGTTGTTCTTCATCTGGGTTATTTTTATTGCAGGCAACTGTGCTTGACTTAAGACTTTTGGAGGTCCACTTACATGCAACAAAAATAACTAAAAATCACAAATACCCTGGTTTTGGGTGTTTATCCGACATAGAAATTTAAACCCATTTATGAATACTACTTCTAGATATTTACCCAACCCAAATCTGTAGTAAAAAATTCTCACACATTTTTAAAAAATCTCACTCAGTTTTGGGAAAAGGGGTGAGAAATTCTCACCCATTTTATTCCCCGTGATGAAAACCCTGATTATCAAACCTTTCAGCATAAATATTGTTCTCTTTTAACTTATTTCTGTTTGCTTTTTTTCTTGGGGTACAAAATATACAATGTGTGTGTTAATATAATAAATGTGTGCAGAAAGGTTAAGCTGCAGTTAAATGAAAGCTAAAAAATTTCATCTACAGCAGTATCTTTCTTTCTTTTTGAATTCAACTTTAAATAATATAGATATGCTTACATTTTGCAGCCTTCAGTTTATATATAAGCTTAATTTAAAAAAAAAATCTATTTCCTTTTTATAAATTTTAAGCCAATTAATAAATCCTTTTACAACAACTAGAAATAGTATTAATTTGAAGGTACCAAAATAAAGTGTTTTCAATAACATGGGAGAGAAGTAATTTGTTAAATTAAACTAAATTAATTTGCCTTTAATAAAACAATAAATTTAAATATAAGGGCAACTTAAAAAAAATAATTTCACTACACAATCCCATATGTAAAAAGCTTCAAGTAAATAGAACACACTAATAAAGCAGCATACACTTTATGAGTTGGATCTGAATGGTCAAGACCCATGACCAAAGCAAAATTCAAACTTACAACCTGGTGAACAAGTCAGGTCTGTGACAAACATACCTTTCATACCTTGCAACTAGTACGCACAATATTATCCTAAACAAAATATTTTTAAATTCTCATCTTTTTTTTAATATCATCAAGTACATTTAAATGCCCTATCCTTGAATCAATTCCTTTTCAAGACAAACTGAATCCTGCCTTAACATTAGTACTATAGGCAAGATTCCATATTGCTAATTACCATCAAGGCTAAGGCAAACAAATTTGAGGAAGTTCTAATTGTTTAAGCATAAATGGTGATGATTCCCCCTTCCTCTTTTTAAGATGTTTCTGAACCAGCAAAATGTAACATTCCACAAGTATCTTACTATGTATAAAGGGGAGGATGGTGTACACTGTAAAGAAAGTATACATTTTATCTGAAAAATGATGTGAGGATGCAACTCATACATTTTAAGTCTTAAAAGTAATACTGACAGATGAAAGTAAATTTTCTTTCAAAATAAAATATAAATCAATATACATTGCAGCATTTTTACAGATATACCACTGCCTGAAGCATTCAAATTAAGTAGATTAATTAATGTACAATGGAAAGCTGATCAACAAATATTTTAAATACATTGCAATTTTACAGAATATCTTTAAAATACATTCTTTAACTTCAGTTTTTAAAATTTCAGTAATAATGCAGTATGCAGCAGAAAATCTAATACGTATGAGTCAACATGAAAGCAATTTTTAATAATTTATAATTTTTTTGTACATATAAACTATGTTGATAAATAAAAATATTATAAATAGATAACAATTAGAAGACACTTTAAATTTGGTAAATTGCAAACAGCAATAACAAGTGATATAAACATACATACATATATAAACCCAAGAAATGGTCTCAAATTTTAGTTTTATTAAATATTATTAAAATATACGAAATATCAGTTAAATAAATTTATTTTTTAAACTTTAATGCAATTAAAATTGTATAAAATTTCAACCAAAAGAAACATTCAATATGAAGTTTAAATTTAATAGAATTTATTTTTTCTTTTTACCTCAATTTCCTCAAAAAATGAAATAACCATAAAAATTACATATCGCAGGATGTGAACATTAAAACATATTGTATACTCATAAAACCTATGAAAAACAATAGAAGTGTATAATTTTATTAGCATACAACATTGATTTTTTAATTATCAGTGATTAGTTGTTTATAAAAATTTTAACAAAAACAACTTTTTGTCTTCATATAATTACTTTTGATAAATACTAACAGCTTAGTAAATAAATCATAATACTTGTAATTTCTAAAAATCTTTTAAATTAAAAAAGAAAACCAAAGCCAAAAGAAAAGCCAAATTTTGTTTAGCCAAGTTAGGTTTTGGACTAATAATTCTGTAATATAATGCAAAGCACATTAAGAATTAGATTAAAAGAATTAACAAATATGATTTTTAATTACTGATAAACAAAAGATTATAATAGAACACATTCTGAATAATATTTTGAAGAACTGCTATTTTACAGATTTGAGGCCTACAGATTATACTACAAGCAGATGAATTATAATTTTGTTTCAGTTAAGATTTATTAACTGAATTGAAGACTAAGATTTATTTCCATATAAATGCAAAACTAAAAAATAATCTATACACAGTAATATACTTTCAAATAACAAATCTAACTTTTTAAAAATATAATAATTCCTACAAGAAACACTGCTATTAGCAAAAAATGAAAATAATCATTTAAGCAAAAATAAAACATTAATAGCATATTCTAAAAACACCTTGGATTTGTCTTACATTCAGATTATGTTAAAATATTTGAATTAGCAAGTGCAATGCATGAAGGTTTGAATTTTAGAAATTTATTTAAAGAAAATGATACTGATACATGCTACTTTTAACTGAAAACAAGTGCAACTGTACATGAAGTAAAAAGGATGATGGATAGGAATTCATGAGTTTTCATGAAGAAACATTTATAATTTACAAGGGTAAAAAATTATCCATTGGGAAGCAACTGCACTGAACATATGCTTATGCAATTTCTTTAACAAAGCTGCCATAAAATTGAAATTAAAAGACTAAATATGCTTTGAAAAACAAATGTGTCTTGTGCACTTCAAGAATAAAAGGAGAAAAATAGCTCATTTTCCAAATTATAGTTTTTTCCC
Source organism: Cheiracanthium punctorium (assembly GCA_038373885.1). NCBI lineage: Eukaryota > Metazoa > Arthropoda > Arachnida > Araneae > Cheiracanthiidae > Cheiracanthium > Cheiracanthium punctorium. The sequence continues at coordinate 395,412 of JAWZYV010012456.1, forward strand.
TTTTAATAAAATCAGCAAAAACTAATAAGTCAGCAAATGCAACTGTGCATTATTAGGAATCTTTTGAATGAAAAATAAGATATAAAATTACACATAAATATAAAAAATTTAAAATCAAAACATTTAAAAAATGATTTGACATACTAAATGAATAAAACTATAAAGGAAACTATCTGTTTTAAAAGGTAGATGAAAGATTACCCTAAAGAACGGATGCGAGAAAAGTTATAATTTCCCAGAACTGAGATCAAATGAGAGACTAGAAATATTTAACAAGTACATCTATTTCCCTCCCTCCTGTTTAATTACAGATTTTCCGAAGTGCACTCTGCAGATATTTTAATTTCATCTGAAGTGACAGTGTTGGTCAAGCTGCCATTTTCCACTATAACTTCCTCTTTATTAGAAATTTCATCAATTTCTTTTGCCTTTTCTGTATCGCTGGTTTCTAAAATAAATTTTTCCTCAGGTACCTGTGCTACATTGGTATCATCATTTTTCTTATCATTATCAATAATTAAATTATCCTTTGTTTCATCTGTTATACAAGAAATGGGATCTACAATTTTCTGTTTACCTTTGCAGGCATCTTCAGGAACTTTAGATGTTGCATTTTTAGCTGTTGATTTCAAAGCCAGAGCTTTTGGCACTTCTTTTTTGCTAATTTGTGATTTAGCAACATTTGATACTTTAGTAGAGGTTTTATTATTTGCTGCTGTGATTCTCCTGTTAGCAAGAGTTGAATTAGATTCTATTCTAGTGGTAGTCTTTTTAGCCAGTATTTGCTTGTTAACACTATCTTTGGCTTCCTTTACATCTGCCTTTTTAACTATAGTAGAAATGGGTTTCTTCATACTTGCAAGAGATGCAGGTGGTGGAGGCTTAGATTTTGATTCTATGCCTCCACTGGTGGCTGGCTTTTGCAGTGATGATTTTGCAGCAGTAGAAGTCTTGGTGGAAATAGTATTTGTAGGCCGAACCATAGCTGTACGAGTAGAAAGTGTACCTGATTTGCTTGGAGCAGAAGTTTGACCTCTGGATAGGGTTGAAGAAGCAGTAGTTTTAATATTGGACTTAGTTTCCAGAACAGTGGAAGTTACTTTAGATTTTGCAATTCTGTTGGTTCCAATATTTCGATCAATGGCAGTAGTAGATGTAGCAGGCTTAGTTGCTGAAGCAGTGGTTCGAAGTAATGTAGCAGGACGAGCAGATTTTGTTGAAGTAGAGGAAGTTTTAGAGATCTCAGTAGTTTCTTTTTTAATAGTGCTCGTAGCTGCAGCTCTACTACTTTTATCTGTAGTAACTTTTGTAGTAGAAGAAACAGTAGATGATTTAAAAACCCGTGTCTTTATTTCAGGTTTCTTTTCTACTCCAAATTTTTTAGTTTTATCAATGGGTGCAACTGTTTTAAATTTGTCCACTGTAGGAGCACTTTTAGTTTTATCAGCCAATGCACTTTTAGCTTTATCTGCAGAAACATTTTTAGCTTTCTCCAGCAAATTACTTTTAGGTTTATCAACAGGAAGAGTTTTTACTTTATTTTTGGCATCCAATGTTGGTTTTGTCATTTTAGAAGTCAAATTAGATTTCATCTCATTCTGTTTGGTAGCTTTGGGAATTTTTTCATTTGGTTTAGACTTTGAGCCAGGTGCAGTATTTCCTTTCATGTAACTCCACCCTCCATCTTTTTCAGAATCCGAGTCAATATCTTCAGTAACACCTTCAGCTTCAGGAATACCTTCAGGAAGTGATTTCAGATCAACAGCCACTGTTTCTACACGAGAATCTTCTGCAGAAGGATCAGAAGGCACTTCAGCTTCTGTAGGAATAAGTTCATCCTTTATATTAATCAAAGAAATTGGCTCAATCAAACTGGAATTTTCTTTGTTTTCAACATTTTCAATAATCTGCTTCTGAATTTCTTCGCATTTTGATTTTATCTCAGCTTCTAGGATTTCACAAGTTAAACCCTTTGAAACATTAACTAAATCAGAATTTTGATTAGCCTCAGGCTTGGCTGATTCTTCCTTATTCTCTGATTTATGTTCAACAGCCAGTTCTATAATTTCAGACTGAGGTTGCTGCATTGGTAGATTTACAAGAGATGCTGATGTCTTTTCTATGTTTTCAAGCGATTTAGACACTTCAAAATCACGATATTTATCAATATTCCCAGTAACACACTTTTCAACAGTTTCATATTTTGATTCAAAGTCAGCGATAACAGTGGTGGTGCTTTCGGAAGTTAAGGCCATTGAAATATTGTTTAAATTTTGATTTTTTTCAACTGCAGATATTTCTAAGTTTGTTATTGAGTGAGTTACAAAATCACTTGCAGTTTCCACTTCAACTGTTTTAACTGGAGAAATAGGACTCTCGCATGAAACAGGGTTTGGATCAACATTTTTGTTTTCATTAGAAGCAGGCAATAAATTCACTGTAGGGGATTCTAAATTCAAATTTTCAAATTTTTCACTCAGAAAATCTGTAGTATCATTTAATTTACTGGTAACATTTTTTTGGAAATCAATACCAAAATCCTCTGATGCACAGACATTAGATTCTTCACAAGATATTTTTTCATGAGTTATATCGTATGAATCTGAACTTTTAATAGAATTATTATTTAGAACATTTTGCTCAGAAGTATTTTCTGAAACTGTTTCATTAGCTAACTGTTCTGGAAATTTTTCTTCAGAAACACTGTCTGTATCTAAAGGTGTTTTATGAGAAACTATTTCAGAAGATGACTGATCTATTTGAATGAGATTATCTGGAGAACTGTCAAGAGTTGATTGGTCCATTATCACATCTGAGATAAGTGCATCTTTTACACTATCTGAAATACACTTGTCAGCACTGCTTTCAGTGAGTAATTCTCCAGAATTTCCAGGCATTACTGGACTATTTAAATCGACATGAGGCTCTTTATGCACTGCATCGCCTTCATTACTGACAATAAAGCTATTACTCATAGAATCAGATTCTTCAGAATTAAAAAATGATTTCATAACAAAAGGTTTTGCATACGGGTTTAAACCAGATTTTGGAGATTGAACAGAGGCAAATTCCTGTACATCATTTGATAGACACTTCACAGCTGTTTCGATTGTAGTAGACACAACAGTAGATGCAATTCCTACAGCTACATCTGGAGAAAGTTCAACATCTGGATTTAGATTAGGATTACTTTGCACATCCAATAAGCTCTTATCGCTAACATTTGTATCACATACAGTTTGAGGTGAAACATCGACAGGTAGTGACACAGGTTCCTTTGATTCCAAATTCATATCTGTAACATTTACTAACTGTGTCTCTTGTGCAGAAGTCTGTATAGAATTATTGAGATCTTTATACAAATCAGTAGAATAAAAATTTTCAAACTGTTGAGATGCAAGCATATCATCAATAGGTGGAGTAGGCAATTCACTCAAAGCGGTAGCTTCAGGGGCAAAACAAGAGGCTGCATGAGCTACCTGAGGAGCATAGACAACTTGAGTGCTATCTATTACAGAAGTATTTACAGCCTGAAAAGAGCTATCTGCAGAATTTTCAACATATTGATAAGTATAAGAAGCACTTCCAAAACCAGCAGAGCTCATTACATTTGCAGCATTTTTCAGTTTCTTTGAAGATGCAGCATTTAATTCCAAAACAGTTGGTTTTGAAAAAGGAATATCTGAACTTGAGTCTTTATTGTACAAAATGTTATTCCCATTCATGGCCATAAAATCATGACTCTGCACATAATGCAATGGATTTGACAGAAATTGAGTGGTACTTTCTTTTATATCTACAATATTTCTTAGAAAAACTACAATAGCAGTAATATTATCCTCAGATCCCTGCAGCTTGGATTGATGTACTAATTTAGCAGCAACAGCATCTAATGCTTCATCTGAAGAGCTCTCTGCAACATAACGGTACAAAATACCAGTTGCATCCTCAGGGGATATTCCATCCCATAGGCCATCACAAGCTAGTATCAAAAAGTCTTCTGTTCCATCAAGATTTAAGATATCCAATTCTGGTTCACTACTTATGAAGGGTTTTTGATCAGGATCACCTAATAAGAAGAAGTATTCTTGTAAAAATACAGATTATAACATACAATATAAATTTCAAACGTAAAATAAAATTACACAAGCTGAACTGTTTCTCTATATTTTAAAATAAAAACATCAAATTTTCTTCAATTGCTTGACAGATTAGAAAAAAGCTTCATTGGAATTTATAAGAACTAATACTGTAAGTTGATGAAATTTATGTTCTTGCCTAGTTTATTCTTCAAATATTCTTTTCTAGGCTTGTAAATTACCCAGTATTTTTTTTTTTTTTTTTTTTTTTTTTAAATAATAGATTTGCCCAAAATGTAATCACAAAAATACTTCAGAATCAAATTGTCGAAAACTGTTTTGCAAAGTTCTGAATCTTCATAAGCAACACCTCTGGAACATTATGTTTCTGCTGAAACTTTAAATTTAACTTTATTTTGCCACTCAACTATAATGCCCTCCTCTTCCTTGTTTTAAAAATAATTAACTGTGAAAATTAACATTGAATCTCAACTGGGATTTGCTTTTTTTTTGAGGGAAGGGGAGAATTTAACACTCCAAAGAAATAAGTACCATAACCAAATGGATACTAGAATAACCAGCAAAAGATAGATGATTTAGATTTTTGAACTCATAAATTAATTTGACTAATATTTATGAGTAGATTACAAATAGTAGTATTTCACAAGATTTTGAAAATACCTTAACTATCATTTACCATACCTGCACTACAGATGAGTTCGGGTTCATTTTTTGAAGCCTGAGCCCACGGCCAGGGTCCAGACGCTAGTGTTCACCAAGTAGGGAGAATCTTGTGGTGATCAATCGTCAATCATCATAGTTCAACCTTCCCTAGTACAATGCAGCACCGATAATCCAGCATCGACGGAAATGACGCGGTGCCGGATTACCGATTTTTCCGGATTACAGATGTTTTGAAAATTTCCATTAAAACCATCGTCGATCACGTGCTATTGACCAGTGTATTATTTATCAATGAAAAGTAGTCTTAAGATATGCATACGATAGCTGTATAAACCGAGAAAAAAAAAAAAAAAAAAAAAAAAAAAAAAAAAAAACTACACTGGAACAAATGTAATTTAGTGTTTAATTCAAACTAAAAACTATAAAGCAGAAAAGATCGTTGATTTTGGAACATTTTCATAAAATATAACACAAATAGTAACTGAAATTTATTTAAATACTAATTTAAAATAAGTATTAAATTATTATCAGAATCTAATTAGCTTTTGTATTTACATTAAATACATCGGTTAATTTGACTTGCTTCTTTTTTTTCGGTATTTAATTGGTTAATTAACATGTGCACATTCATCAGTTGACTCTCAGATATAAAATCGAATTTATTAAATCTCTCCGTAGTTGGTATGCTAGAGTTTTATTTTGCAAGCTGAATTATTCCCAATTTTACTCTCTTCAGAGAGAGAGAGAGTCTCTTCTTCACAGTTTCTTAATTACGTCGAAACATACCAATTCCCCCTCTTTTCCCTCTTGCTTTTCGAAGCACTGGCGAAATCCTTCCAGCGGTAGGTGACGATTTCGCACGGTGACAGGATGTCTAGAAACAAGGCAATGTGTCTGGAAGGAGCCGAAGCCACGTGTTTTACGATGATGCGTAAACATGCTGTCTCATTTTAAAAGCTCATTAATGTTCTATGAAAACACCCGCATTATCTTTGAATTCTTCATTCAGCTACACTGCACCTTTGACTGCATTTAATTTAAATGTAATAAGCGAACCAAGCCGTATTTACTTTTGTTTTTATCTCGGTATTAGAAAATGCATTGATTCAAATATTTGCTCCAGTAATGGTGATCGGCAAAGATGTGGCCAATGTGAGGGCCGAAATGCAAAACAAAAAGAAAAATATTCGGTGAAAAACTATCTATTGAAGAAGAAAAAAAATTAAGATAGCCATACATTAATTAAAATCAGCGTTAAAAGTTCCGGATATTGAGATTCCGGATCCCTTTGGGGAGGAAAAAAAAAAAAAAAAAAAAAAAAACAACGAGACTAGTGCCGAATTATAGGTGCTGCCGAATTATAGGTTCCCGGATTATGGATGCTGCACTGTATACAAAAATTTCTGCAGGAGGTTTTATTGTGTTGTGGGCACTAAGGTGCCAATTAGGTGAACCCTACTTCGGATTTTCTCTTCTAAAAGATTAATTCTGTTATTGTATCTTCAAAATGGAACCTCACTTGCTAGTACCCCCACTAAGGTCTGACGGACAAGACAGAACGCTCTTCTTAATGATTTATTATTCTTTTTTTTTTATACAAGTGTGTTATTGTAATTAATTTATGTTTCTTGTATATAAACCCTTCATTTTAACAATGGGTAAATGTAAGTGTACTTTAATGTAAATCTACAAACTAAGTACACATTTATAAAGCAAAGAAATACTCCATCGGACATCGTATGGGAAAAGTGTTGCACTGAATTTAACATAGCCCATGGTGGTGACAGCGATATTAATCAGCATTTAAGATCACAAAATACATAAAAATTTCCATCTTGCTGCCACTGCAAGTTCTTCATTGACTAATTCTTTGAAGAAAACGGATTCATCAACTTTGAAAGATCTGGAAATTGCTGCAGCAGAAGGCACCTGGGCTTATCACACTGTGCAAGAGAACCACAGTTTTCACTGTAACAATTGTGTTTTATCTAAATTAATTCAAACAAACATGTTTTGAACAGAAATTTAGACAAACCCGGATGAAAAACAGAAGCTATTGTTTTGAATTTGTTAACGCCAATTATAATAGGTGAATTAAAAGACTGCCTCAGTAAGTGCCACTGTGTTGCTATATTAACCGATGCTTCGAACCACAGATCCAACAAAATATTCCAAATTTTAGTTTCATTTTTTTTTTTAACCGTACGAAGGCACACAAGTCAAACTTTTAGAATTCCAAGATCAACCTGGAGAAACATCAGACGTTATTGAGAGCTATCTCATGAAAGTATTGACTGGAAATAATTTGGCGTCTAAAATCGTGGCATTTTGTAGAGATAATACTAATTGCAATTTTGGTGGGATGAAAAGACGAGGCATCAACAATGTTTATGATAAACTAAATTCATCTCTCGGAAGAGCATTATTAGGAATCTGATGTGGAGTGCACATAATCCACTATGCGATTAAAACTGCTGCAGATTGTTTGCCTATAGACTTTGAATGTGTTATTGTGAAAATATATTGACTTTTATATATATAGTGTTCGTGTGGAAGTTCTAAAAGAATTTTGTGATGAAGTTGACACAGAGTATTAGAAATTGTTAGGCTATAGTTAAACTAGATGGCACTTATGCCTGCTATCAGAAAATTTTGAAACTGTACAAGCCATTGAAAATTACTTTTTGAGTGTAGATAAATACCCAAACATATTGAGAACCTTTTTTGAAAACACTTAACTCTGATTTATGACTCCTTTTTATGCATGCACAATTAACAACATTCCAACAAGCAGTGTTAAAGATCAAAGGTCAGAGTAATTCTGCAATTGAAGCAAGAAAGGAAATAAACTAAAAAACAATTTGACTTTGAAACAAAGTACTCAGTTTTTTCCCCCCAGTCCGTTCTCAATTTGATAGCCAAATTGCAAGAAAGTGGTTGCAGTGGTATTGACAAAGAATGCATGAAAAGTACAGCTGCTGAATTCTATCAAAAAAGCAAAGAATATTTGGAGCAGTGGACCGTGTTCTTTGACAAATTGAAATTATTTGAATGGGTGAATTTAACTAAAACTCCTACATGGGAAGAAATTCAAACAGTAATGGATGAATTGATTGCAAAAGGATTTATTGATTCTAAACAAGACGCTGAAATATTTTATGAGTATGCACTTATTTCCAAATATGTTACACGAGAAAAAGTAACAGAATGGAATACTGCAAATGTTTCAACCGCAAGTCGTTAGGTGGAATTGTTCAAACACTGTCACACTAATGAAACTTTCTTATAATGATTGAATACATTTTATGTCTGCCCGACACTAATGCACCCATAGAAAGAGTCTTTTCCCTTATAAACAAATTATGGACGAGTGAAAAAACTCAACTGAAAGTCCCAGTTCTCAAACTAATCTTATTTACTAAAGTAAATTTTCAGAAAAATTGTCCTGAATTTCATTCATCTATAAAAGCAACACCAAGTATACTAAATCAGATTGTTTCTCAGAGAAATATAGTGCCAAATAAGGGATTTAGTTTTATGTTTCATTTTTATTAATAAACAGAAACTATAAAAAAATGCAAGTTTTTTTTATTTAACTTAAATTTAAATGCACATGTAATATGTATTGTTTTCGGTCGATTGTACATAAAATCAAGAATGCCTATTTGAAAGTACACAAATATACATTTTTCAATCCCTTTGCTTTTTCTGCACATTTATAGGTACAATTTTAAAAGGAAGTTCTTCAAGGTCTGCTATTTCTCGGGTCAGTTCAGGTATGTTGAAGATACATTCATTCTTGTGGATTCTAATTGTGATGCTTATAATTTACTTTGTATTGTAAATTGTAGTGATTCATCCAGTTTACCTTTGAAGAAGAGTGCTACAATTCTTTACTTTTTTTTGATGTCCTGGTTTCTAAAAATCCTAACACTTCCTCTCCTTCTGTTTTTCGCAAAGCCTTTTCTATTTCTTTATGATCTTTGGGTGGGGTACGAATTGTTTATGTGTTTGTTCTTTTTTTTTTTTTTTTTTTTTTTTGTCAACTATTTCAATTTATTTAATTTTTTATTTGTTTTTTTAACTTATATTCTTCTTTTGCTTATTCCTCTCCCCTGTTCTCCACTTTATTTCCCCTTTTCACTCTGGTTTTGTAAGAATTTTATTTTTCTTCCACATGACAACTTCCTTTTTTCTGTGTTCTTTTGTTTACATTTCTCATTTTCCTGCCTTGTGTTGTATGGTGTTTTTCAAGTCAAAGAAGGGCCTACCCCTTGTACCACCCGAAACGTATGTCTTGCACTATTTTTTATAGTACAGGTGTGTTTTAACAAAGTCTTTTTTTCATTTTATTTTGATATTAACATTAACATCAGCTTTTTTACGTGTTTTTTTAACAACTAAAAGATTAAAATCACTCTCCCTACACTATTACCTTAAAAACAGTAGATGTCCTGTTTTGAAGGAAAAAATAAATAGTGCCGTGTTGCAATAAAAATATTAGATGTACATTAAAAATAAATTTGAAAGATTTTGCGTTGTGTTCTAAAGTTAACGGCAAAGCACCAAAAGTAATTAACCCGTACCCCAGGTTACGGTCGGAATTGCCTCAGCTGAAAGGAAATTGGTGTGTGTGAAACCAGCACAGACAATAAAGAGACATTTTTTTGCAAGAAATAAATCACATTTATTTAAAATCTGGAAATAATGGTTCAAAACTTAAAGAGCACTGTAAACGTTGGCACAACAGATCAACAGAAATAAACATGAACTTGTGAACAAAATTTGCTATGAAAATTGGCTGCAATTTTACACTTAGGCACCAACAGCTTAAATAAACACTTAAATGAATTAAAGCTTAAACGATCAATATGGGAGAATTACACATTTTCATTTCATTGAAATCGGCAAAATTATACTGCTTAAACAGAAATACATTTATGCACCTTGTGATACCCTGTAGTGCACATTCTTACATCAGTTTATCTAAGAAAATTAATCAGCGTTAGTGCCACAGATAACATTTAAAATTATTGAGATCATTGTTTGCAAGTCGTTATAGAATTTTATGAGAGGCAGAAATCAGGCAGAATCTCTAAGAAATAGTTAATGAAACAATTGCTCACCCATGTAGTTAACTAACTTGTACTCAAAAAAAATCATATGTGCTATTAATGACATTTTTGCAAAAAGCAAAAACAAGATTTTTGTAGTTTTAGTAGAATAAAAAAAAAAAAGAAACTAACAATTAAAACATGGATTTAAGAAAGAAGTGTATTTAAAGGTTAAAGTTGCTGGGGGCAGGTACTAATATTGAAACAAAGTTAAGGGGGATAGAGGGCATGACGCCCGTGCCAAATTGGCGAAAAAGTGCGATGTGCAGTGTTCAGCGAGCAGCTTCTTGGATATACAGTTCATCATAATGTCTCAAGGGCTTCGGATGGTCAAATCTCTGATGCAGGAGTGAGTCATGACCGGACGGGTGGAGGGGCAGGTAAACTAGTGCTTTAGATCCTCTTGGACTTCCATCGGTAGGTGGTTGGTTGGTAATGGATGTATATAAAAAAAATTTCACCTGAGATGATCAGGCGTCATTGGACGAATTTCGACTTCGGAGGAGATAACCGCGTCACCTGACAGGAGACATCACGCCTTGGCCGCCCTAGATCCTCATGACCTGCTCTGGTATTTTGGAAGGCTGGGATTTAATTATTGCAACATGGCCTCGATTTTGCTAGATGACTGCATCAAAACAGATTTTTGAGCTACATTGCTGAAGAGGGGTGAGAACCCCCAAAAAATTGACTTCATGTGCTAAGCGCACGCACCAAGCATCACCGCTGCCGCCGAAGTTCCAACTGACCGGGTCGCACACCGCGCGAGGCTAACTCACTCCAGCGCGTCGCTCTCTCCGCCAATCAGCGATCGCCAGCATGGTGGCGTCCTTCGAGAAAGTTCCAGACCAGACTTGCGCGGGAAGAATGCACCGAGAGTGAAAGGACGCGCTAGGTTATAAAAAATGGCGGTCGGCTCCAAGATGGCGAGAAATCAGATGAAGCGTCACTCGAAATGAAAAAAAAAAAAAAAAAAAAAAATGGAGATTGACCAAAACAGTACCTAGGCCATAAAAATAGTCAAATCGCACGGGGGAACGCTCAAAATTAAGAATTCTTCCTAACTAGGACCAAACTAATCCAAAATATTAGTAAAAGAATAAAATAAAAGGTAAACATTTAAATTTAAGTAAACATCTTAGGATTTAGCTTTAGAAGTAGGAAGGAAAAAAAAAATAACATGGGGTCACCAAATTAGTATCATAGAAAAACAGATTTAAGGCAAAAACATAATAAATAAAGTGAATTAAGCAAATATTAAAAGAAAATATTTAAGGAAGCATTAAAGATGTTGTATTGTTTTTGGGGGATTATGTTTTTACAAATCAAATGCAGTAATTTTTATTTTTATTGTTTTAACCTTTAATTATTTATTCTCTAATGCTTGTAATTAACTTGGAAGTTTAATTTAAATACCTTTTGTCAGGAGATATAATGGTCTGGATGACTCTTCTTGTATAGCTCAATAGCTTGTCTTTTTTAAATTTCTACAAATTACCCTTTTTTTTGTTGGGACTTTCTAAATAATTACCTTTTCTTTAAATTAATTCTGCCTTTGTTTGCCCTGTCTCAGGTGTAATTTTAATTATCATGTAAATTCTGCCGATTTTCTGCTGACTATTACGTTTCCTTCTCTCTTCAATAGCCTAACTCGTCTTCTTGCCATAATCACTTGTTCATGTCCGGTTTTTTAATTATTTTTACTCACTTCTAATTTAAATTTTTACTCCAATTTTTACCCAGGGTTGTCTCGGACGATTAGCTATCTCCCGCTAAAATTTTAGGAAATTTAATAACGTTTTTAATGCCTTTTTGATCAATTAAGTATTTTTTTTTCCCCAATTCAAGATGGCCGCTCTTGCTTCACCCTAGCCAAGATCGTTTCTTCTCCGCGTGTAGAAGCTTTTTACCGGTCGCTAGCCGCCATTTTCTTCATCTTCCTTTCCTTCCCCCCTCGTTCGTGTTTCGCGGGCCGGAACTCACTGGAATGTTCTCGAACCTCCGAGGCAGAGATGGCATGCTCTGATTGGTCCACGTCGCTGGCGTCTCTGCGTAGCCCCGCGTGAGCGAGGAAAAAGCTGGATGATTGGGAGTCGTGGTCTGGTGGAGTGCAGACGTGTGTGATTCGAAAAAGGACTTTTTTCGGTACAGCGCAACAGCTTTGACCTTTTTTTTTTTTTTAGCGCCCGTAGGCCAGGGGGCCAGAACGTCATGGAGATCACCATCGCAATTTGTTTAATTTCTTCTGGTTACATATTTCATTTAATGTTTCATTTCAACTGAGTTTTAACGATCACGCCATGCGGCGCATGCCTCTACAATGTCGGCTCAAGTTCCTCCTGCACATCCACCCGTCCTATGCCATGAAAAGTTGAGTTCTCCGTAAATCGTTTTCTGCGGCCTCATGCCCCTTTTGGCCTAGCGTTTACACCTTTACACACGGCGCTATTCAGCAACCTGAAATTGCCACGTCGATGTGGTCGTGTCATGATATCGTTCATCACCAACGCCTCCTCTGTGCCCACATCTACAGCTCGAGATGACGTCCAGTGTCCCCGATGCTTCGTGCCATAGCGACTAAAGCTCAGATGCACCACAACGACGCCCAATCGACGTGACTGGAGCACCCGACCCAGTGTTTCGGCTGATGCAACCGGTGAGCTTGTTCCAATTTCCTCTCTTTCCGACCATCCTCAAGAACTCTAGTACCACCAGGGAGTCAAAATTCCATCCATCTAACATTTCTAGCTAACCTAAAAATCCCAGAAGTTTTAAATAGTAAAATTACCTCTGTGAAATAATCATGTTCTGCTACCATTTAAAATCTTTGATTTGGGCTATTTTTTTGTAATATCTTGTTGCTGTGTGTGCTCTGACAAAATTTTGATATGACAATTTTTTTTTCAACTTTTTTTTTAATTTGGGAATAAAAAAAAAAAGGGGGGGGGGGAACTAAAGCACCTTGAAAATGCCTAAAGGAATCTTGGGAGGTCTGATGTTAATTTCTTTTTTTTGAATAAACTTTCTTTTTATTTGTTATGATCTAAATTCCTAATATTTAAGTTGCTAAATGTAGTTACAAGTAAGGGGTTTGAAAGAAAATTTTTTTTTTTTTGGACCTTAAGGTCCTGTAAGGGTTTGGCCTAGGGATTGTTGTGAGGGGCTCATCAGGCCAGTCAAATTTTGTTTGTTTTTTTTTGTAATGATGATTTCCATTTTTTTTTTTTTCACCTTAATGACGAATGTGCAAAAGGTCTGAATTGTTTATGTAAACATAAACTTGGGTACCCAAATTATATGTTTCAGAGATCCTAAGGAATATGCCACAAATCCTATGCTTATTTTTTTTTTTTTAATGAATATCAATTGTGCCCAAAATGCCAAGTTTCTGACCCTAGTGTATTGTTGTGTTGTGCATGAATAAATTGAGTTGGTGATCTTCTATTTGTCTCTGTGTTTATTTTACCACACTACTAACACGCACATCAGGCAAGGCTAGGAACTTTGGGTTATTTTAACTAACTACTGTAGACACAACGCATGGTCAAGTCTTAACTCTGTTTTGGTGACTTGCTTAATTAGAAATCAAAATTTTAACCTAGCTAAACTAAATTTTCACGGCAGTGGTAGCAAATTACTACAAATGGTGCCGTGCCCTCTCCTTGCCAATCTTGTGTGTGTTGAATATGGTGAAATGGATACAGACTATTTTCATTTTTTGATGCATTTACATCTCTCTTTGTAACTGGGGACTGTCTTGAGAAGCTTATTGGGTGGTAAACTTTTATTTTGGGAGTTTCAAAATTTTCTTTTTCCTAAGTCCCAGTATGGCCCTAGAAGAAGGTGCTAGGGCGGCGGCATTGCCAGGTCCGGCTTTTATCGGCATGCTCCCACCACTGTCTGGTAGAAACTGCTCAAATTTTTTTCACTCCCTTTCCCTAATTCAGCCCTTGGCGGCCTGGACGGATGACCAGGCCTTGGCAGTCGCAAAATTGAAAATGGAGGGTGCTGCTCTCCAATTCTACACATCTACCTTAGAGGCAATTGAGGGTCTTACGCTGAAAGAATTCAAAGACCGCTTCATGGCACACTTTGCAGAAGCGGGATCCTTGGCCCAGGACATAGAAAAATTAACGTCCTGTAAGCAAAATTTTGGGGAGACAGTGCGTGATTACGCCACTAGACTGGAAGGAATTGCCCATAAGGCCCTCAAAAATCCCATAAATTCCTCGGACACGATACCTCAGAGCTTCTCACAGGAGATGCTCCTTTCACAATTCAAAGCGGGTCTTCTCCCAAACATTAAGGCCCAGGTCGTTGTTGTAGACCCTAAAACTTTTGTCGAGGCGGTACAGGTCGCGAAACGTGTGGAAGTGGCACTCCAATTCCACCTGTCAGACATAAATGCCGTAACGGCACGTTCCCAGATGGTGGAAGGCGACTTTGAGAGGCTCCTTAAGGCCACTACGGACTCATATGCAAAAAGCCTTGAATTGCTCATCAGCCAGATGGCTGCGATGCAGGCTCAGCTATCACAAATGCAGTCGCAGAGTTTTATCCCACAATCTTTTCCTCCACAGCGACATTCCCAACCTGCCCGAACTCAACGTAACATAACTTGTTTTTATTGTGACCGCCCAGGACATTACGCGAGAGATTGTCGGAAAAAACAACGTGACCAGGCTGCTAGATCCCAACACAGGCCTCGTCAGGAAAATCAGACTCCTGCCAATGCTTCAGGCTCTGATCAGAGTGGGGTTAATGATGGAAATTTAAACTAAGTTTGGGGGAGGTTGGTCTGGATCGCAACACTCCATTAATTCCCTGTTTGATCCCGCTGTGCAACCTGTAGTAAGTGTGTCGAGTTCTTTACCCATAATTTCAGTTAACTTCGCCAATTTTAAGTTTCGTGCACTCATAGATTCTGGTGCCTGTGTTAATTTAATTTCTTCTAATGTTTTTAATATTCTAATTAACTTTAAGGAATTTGATAGTTCTCACCTCTCTTTAAAGGCTCTCACGGGTTTTGACATAGTCACCCCAAAATTAATTCAAACTGAGTTGCACATTTGTAACACCCCGTTTTCATGTAATTTTTTGGTTGCTCAGAGTTGTCTTTCTCCTAACTTTGATGTCATTTTGGGACTTGATTTTCTAAAGACTTACAAATTTCATATCGATTGTGACAACTGTATTTTATTTAATGATGATATTAGAGTGGTCTGGACGCATGAACATCCCCCGTTTTCTCTGAATGCTGTCGTGCCAAGTGCACATGATGATGTTGATCCCGATGTTGACTTTTCTCTTTTTGGCAAATTACCCGCTAAGATCATTTTACCCGCTTATTCTCAAAAGAGATTTTTTGTGACTATTCCAAACTGCGATCCCTCTTTCATTAATTCTACTGTAATAATTGAACCTAATCCTGATACAAATTTAACTTCCTTTCTTGTTGCCAATGCTATTTCCACCATCAATGATAATTGTCAGTGTTTAATTCAAGTTATTAATCTTACCCATGATTCCATTACCTTAAATAAGAATATGAAAATTGTTAATATTAACCCTATCCATTTAAATAAAGTTTCTGACGAAGTCAACTCAGTAGAACAACAAGCTGGTACAGTTGATTTTAGCCAGTGGGCTAAGGACATAGATTTATCCCATCTTGACGAATCTCAACGCAATGACATGATTGCTCTTTTGTCCAAATATAGGTCTGTTTTTTCATTAAACTCCTCCGACTTGGGCGCCTGCCCCATCATTCAACACCGTATACACCTTACAGATGACATTCCGGTTCGTTCTAAGCCCTATCGTGTCCCTTACCACCTCAAGCCTGAAATGAAGAGGCAGATTCAAACTCTCTTGGAGGCTGGCATTATCGAACCATCGACCAGCAGTTATGCTGCGCCAGTCCTTCTGGTCAAAAAAGCGGATGGATCATTTCGCCTGGTGGCCGATCTCCGTAAGCTTAATGCCAAGACCATACCAGATAATTTCCCCCTTCCGAATTTGCAAGAGATGATTGATTTTCTTTCTGGGGCTAAATTTTTCTCTTCCTTGGATTTGACGTCAGGTTTTCATCAAATGTTTATGCATCCAGACGATGCTCATCTCACGGGTATTACTACAGAGGAGGGCCTCTTTCACTTCAAACGGATGCCATTTGGCTTGCGAAACGCGAGTGCTAGTTTCCAACGATTAATGGGAGTGGTGCTGTCCGGACTATCCAATTTCCAAATCGGGGTTTATATTGATGATGTGGTTGTGGCATCAACTACCTTTGAAGATCATCTGTCTAGGCTCGAGCTCGTTTTTCAGCGTCTAACTGATGCAAACCTAAAACTTAAACCCAAAAAGTGTGCTTTGGCAAAAAGTGAAATTACGTATTTAGGACATAGAGTAACGGAGGGTAAGGTAATGCCAGATCCTAATAACATCAAATCTATTCTCAATGCTGCTGTTCCAAAAACCCGAAAACAAGTTCGCTCATTTTTAGGCCTGACTGGTTTTTATAGAAAGTTTATCAATAATTATTCCTTAAAAGCTCTCCCTTTAACTAATTTAACTAAAGACTCTGTAAAATTTTCCTGGGGGGATCTCGAACAAGATGCCTTTGACCAACTTAAGTCGGATTTAACGAAAGAGCCTTGCTTAAAATTACCAGATTTCAATAAGCCCTTTTCTATCTGTACTGACACGAGCAAGTTCGCCATGGGCGCTGTGCTCACACAAGAGGATGAAGCCGGTTTTCCGCACCCAGTCTGTTTTGCTTCCAAAAAATTTTCGGCCGCTGAAATAAATTATTCTGTTGTGGAGAAGGAAGCCCTTGCCGTGGTTTTTGGTATTAATCAATTTAAACAGTATATTTATGGCACTCATGTAACTATTTTTTCTGACCAACAGTCACTTTCGCAACTTTTTAAATTGAAGGATCCCACCTCTCGCATAGCTCGTTGGATTATGACGTTACAACAATATGACTATACTATTGTACACAAACCTGGACGGTTAAATTTAATGGCAGACTTTCTTTCTAGAGAAGTTAACGTTGTTGATAATGTTCCATTTAAGTGTGAAATTTTACCTTTGCCTAACCAGGACTTAATTAAATTACAACAGGAAGACTCTTTTTGCCAAAAGATGGCGAGTAATATTTCGCAAGATCCTTTTTTCATTCATAAGTCAAATAATTTTTTTTTTCAACAAAATATTCTTGTTTGCCAATCTACTGATGCAAATTTTTCCAATATTCGACTTGTTGTCCCTCACTCTCTTGTTCAGAAAGTTCTTCAAGCCTGCCATGACAACAGAACTGTTGCACATCCAGGTCTTTCTCGAACATTGCATCGGGTTAGGCAAAATTTTTTTTGGGTAGGTCTGTACCGTAATGTAAAGAATTATGTGATGTCTTGCCATTCTTGTTTACAAAGACGTGGTTTCAAAAAAGGTCAAAAGGCTCCCATCCAGGAGATCCCCACTGTTGATAGACCTTTCCAGAAGTGTGCGATTGATGCGGTTGGTCCCTTCATTACCTCTAAACATGGGAACAAATTTTTAATTGTAATTACAGATTATTTTACTAGATTTCCAGAAGCTTACCCTGTTAAAGACATACAAAGTGCCACTGTAGCTAGGGTTTTGGTGGACTTCATTTCCAGACATGGCATTATGGAGGTGCTGTACTCAGACAGGGGGTCCAATTTTCTGTCGCAGGCAATGGAGGAAGTCTATAAGGTCTTAGGAATCAAGAAAATGCACATGGTGGCCTATAATCCGCAAGGCAACGGGGTCGTTGAACGGTTGAACAAGGTTTTAGTAGACTCTTTAAGTCATTTGGTTAGTGAAACTCAGGAGGACTGGTGCGAACAGGTTCCTTTTGCTTTGCTGGCCTTTCGCACTGCCTACCACAGAACTATTCAAAACACTCCTGCTTTTCTCACCTATGGTAGAGATCTGGTGTTGCCTTATGACCTGATTTTTTCATCAAAATTCAGGACATATGCCGACACTAGATCCTATGCTCAGGAAATTGTCACCAATCTCCAGAACACTTTTCCATTAATTAAAGATCGCCTTGAAGTTGCCTCTCATAACCAAGCTAACTCTGCTCCTACAAAATTTAACTTAAAAGACATTAAAGTTGGTGACACTGTCTTCTTACACACACCTGCACATAAACCTAATTTGTCGAAAAAGCTTTGTAAATTTAATAAGGGTCCCTATCGCGTTTTAAAGCAATGTTCTCCTGTTTTATTTTTGATTTCTCTTTTAACTAACCCTTCAGATGTTCAAAAGGTACATGTCAATAGAATTTTTAAAGTTGTTGATAGAGATGTTTTTCCTACTAGTAATAACAACTTGCCACACACTCCTGAGTCTGTTTTACCTGAGTCTACCCCTTCGTCTTCAACTGAGGATTGGGAAGCGAAGATGTTAAAAGAGTACCCAAACCCCTTTCTTCCTTATGATCCCACTTGGGATGACAGTTTTGGTAGTTTTCAAGCTTCTCCTATGCCGTCTGATGCAGAACCTGTTACTGATTTTTTTAGAGATACTGTTGTGTCCCCTGTTTCCTTTTTAAGTTCAAATGGTGATGATATTGATGCCGCAACCCCATCTTCGATTTCTCCAGGCCTGTCTAGCTCCACTAGTAGTCATGGGTATAATCTTAGGCCACGTGATCAATTTGGCTTTGTAATTACAAAGTAGTGCTGGGTCTTTTATTTGCGAATCATTTTTCCTTTTTGAATTTGGGTGTCATTTCAGTATTGTATTTTTTTATTAGTGTTTGCATTTGTGTTTACCTTTTTCGTTTACTTTTAGTTTCTTGTGGGTGGGTTGTTTTGTTTACTTGTTTGTTGGTATCAATCAAATTTTACCTGCACAATCTGTGTTATATGTTGTTACATTTTTATACAAGTTCCTATTGAAGTAAATATTTTGTTTTGGTTTGATGATTTTGTGTAAGTGTTATAATCTGATGTAGTACCCTTTTGGTAGTACAAATTGTGTATGGCTAAGGGCCATTGCAATAATTCATGTGATACATTTTTTTTTACCTTTTATTACTGTCTAACCACATGAAAGTCTTCTTAAAATACTTTTACCTGATTATGTCAAACAAAAACTTGTACTGGAATTGTCAAATCAGTGCAGAGATTTCTGGGTTCAAACTTTTGTTCTCTCTGTAATGGCTTGAGGAAAATTTTAGAGTTGTTAACTTTGCTGGTGTAGACAATCCCAGGGCCTTTATCTAAGAAACTTAGGGTTCAAATTTTTTTTTTTTTTCTCACTTTGTTTACAATAAGTAATTCTTTTTGTTACTACCAACCTTCTGGTTACCTTTTGTTAAATGGGGGGGTGTTTGCTTTCAGTTATTCATGCTGGTTTGGGCTGTTTTCTTAAAATTACCTTGTTTTGTTTTGTTTTCCTCTTTGGAGAAAATGATTAGTGTCCAGATGTGTTTCTAGAGCCTTCTTGGTCACTTGAATTAACCCCCATGTTTGGTGGTGATTGTTCTTGGGTCACAATTGGGCTGGTGTTTAGCCTGTTGTACTCAGACCAATTGCTGCTGGATGTGAGGCTATTCAGGGATCATTTCTCTCCTGTCTCCTAATGTTTTTACAAGCTTAACCTCTAAATTAATGCATTAATTGGGTTTTTTTTCATTCTCTATAAATTTGGGATTGTCATGCCCCTGTCAAATTTTTTTTTCTCAGCTTTCTTTGAAAGGGGGGTGGTTCAACATCCTAGGTACTTGTCCGCCCTTGCCTGCTAGTGGTCTTGTATTCAATACATGACACTGACTAGCTTTTATTTACTTTTGGAAATCTCTGAACTGATTTTTACCCACGCTTGTGACAACAAACTCCACGTAGTGACTACTTATACGAGGACTTTACAAAATTTTGCTACTGACCACTTCCTTGGACTCTAAATCATCATGGTCAGCATTGCGTATTACCCTTTTGTACCAAAGATTTTTTACCTTTTTGTCTTCGTTTAATGTTGTTCTGTCATGTTTTATGTCGTACTACATATATACTGTATGTTTTTGTTGTGAAGGAATGTGCAGGTAAAACTTTGCCTTTTGATTGATTTTTTTTTTCTTTGCGGAATATGTAGGTATAGGGTTGAAATTTTTTTTATGTGTCCTGACTTGCGACACGGGTTCTTGATGTTTATTTGAGGTATTTTGCATTATGCAAATTTTTTTTTCTTGCTGCCATGGCTGGTCTTCCCCAGGTTTAGTTGTCAAAATGGAATTATACACAGCTTCTCAAGGCATTTCGCCAGTCTGTTCCTGGCTTCTCAACGAAAAATTTTTTACTTCGTAAAAAATTTTTTGGGGGAGAAGGAAGGATAATATGTTGTATTGTTTTTGGGGGATTATGTTTTTACAAATCAAATGCAGTAATTTTTATTTTAATTGTTTTAACCTTTAATTATTTATTCTCTAATGCTTGTAATTAACTTGGAAGTTTAATTTAAATACCTTTTGTCAGGAGATATAATGGTCTGGATGACTCTTCTTGTATAGCTCAATAGCTTGTCTTTTTTAAATTTCTACTAATTACCCTTTTTTTTTGTTGGGACTTTCTAAATAATTACCTTTTCTTTAAATTAATTCTGCCTTTGTTTGCCCTGTCTCAGGTGTAATTTTAATTATCATGTAAATTCTGCCGATTTTCTGCTGACTATTACGTTTCCTTCTCTCTTCAATAGCCTAACTCGTCTTCTTGCCATAATCACTTGTTCATGTCCGGTTTTTTAATTATTTTTACTCACTTCTAATTTAAATTTTTACTCCAATTTTTACCCAGGGTTGTCTCGGACGATTAGCTATCTCCCGCTAAAATTTTAGGAAATTTAATAACGTTTTTAATGCCTTTTTGATCAATTAAGTATTTTTTTTTCCCCAATTCAAGATGGCCGCTCTTGCTTCACCCTAGCCAAGATCGTTTCTTCTCCGCGTGTAGAAGCTTTTTACCGGTCGCTAGCCGCCATTTTCTTCATCTTCCTTTCCTTCCCCCCTCGTTCGTGTTTCGCGGGCCGGAACTCACTGGAATGTTCTCGAACCTCCGAGGCAGAGATGGCATGCTCTGATTGGTCCACGTCGCTGGCGTCTCTGCGTAGCCCTGCGTGAGCGAGGAAAAAGCTGGATGATTGGGAGTCGTGGTCTGGTGGAGTGCAGACGTGTGTGATTCGAAAAAGGACTTTTCGGTACAGCGCAACAGCTTTGACCTTTTTTTTTTTTTTAGCGCCCGTAGGCCAGGGGGCCAGAACGTCATGGAGATCACCATCGCAATTTGTTTAATTTCTTCTGGTTACATATTTCATTTAATGTTTCATTTCAACTGAGTTTTAACGATCACGCCATGCGGCGCATGCCTCTACAATGTCGGCTCAAGTTCCTCCTGCACATCCACCCGTCCTATGCCATGAAAAGTTGAGTTCTCCGTAAATCGTTTTCTGCGGCCTCATGCCCCTTTTGGCCTAGCGTTTACACCTTTACACACGGCGCTATTCAGCAACCTGAAATTGCCACGTCGATGTGGTCGTGTCATGATATCGTTCATCACCAACGCCTCCTCTGTGCCCACATCTACAGCTCGAGATGACGTCCAGTGTCCCCGATGCTTCGTGCCATAGCGACTAAAGCTCAGATGCACCACAACGACGCCCAATCGACGTGACTGGAGCACCCGACCCAGTGTTTCGGCTGATGCAACCGGTGAGCTTGTTCCAATTTCCTCTCTTTCCGACCATCCTCAAGAACTCTAGTACCACCAGGGAGTCAAAATTCCATCCATCTAACATTTCTAGCTAACCTAAAAATCCCAGAAGTTTTAAATAGTAAAATTACCTCTGTGAAATAATCATGTTCTGCTACCATTTAAAATCTTTGATTTGGGCTATTTTTTTGTAATATCTTGTTGCTGTGTGTGCTCTGACAAAATTTTGATATGACAATTTTTTTTTCAACTTTTTTTTTAATTTGGGAATAAAAAAAAAGGGGGGGGGAACTAAAGCACCTTGAAAATGCCTAAAGGAATCTTGGGAGGTCTGATGTTAATTTCTTTTTTTTGAATAAACTTTCTTTTTATTTGTTATGATCTAAATTCCTAATATTTAAGTTGCTAAATGTAGTTACAAGTAAGGGGTTTGAAAGAAAATTTTTTTTTGGACCTTAAGGTCCTGTAAGGGTTTGGCCTAGGGATTGTTGTGAGGGGCTCATCAGGCCAGTCAAATTTTGTTTTTTTTTTTTTTTGTAATGATGATTTCCATTTTTTTTTTTTCACCTTAATGACGAATGTGCAAAAGGTCTGAATTGTTTATGTAAACATAAACTTGGGTACCCAAATTATATGTTTCAGAGATCCTAAGGAATATGCCACAAATCCTATGCTTATTTTTTTTTTTTAATGAATATCAATTGTGCCCAAAATGCCAAGTTTCTGACCCTAGTGTATTGTTGTGTTGTGCATGAATAAATTGAGTTGGTGATCTTCTATTTGTCTCTGTGTTTATTTTACCACACTACTAACACGCACATCAGGCAAGGCTGAGAACTTTGGGTTATTTTAACTAACTACTGTAGACACAACGCATGGTCAAGTCTCAACTCTGTTTTGGTGACTTGCTTAATTAGAAATCAAAATTTTAACCTAGCTAAACTAAATTTTCACGGCAGTGGTAGCAAATTACTACAAAGATATATCATTATTAACTTTAAAAAAAGGTAAAATACTCATTAAAAGATTGCAAAATTATTGAAAGTTATTGAAAAAGAAACACTTGTTGCAAAACTTATTATTAAAAAAAAGCAAAATCACTTGAAATAAAAATAGGTTGATACCACACATCAATAGTCATGTTAGGTATAAGCCTAATAAGCCAGTAAAAGCTTGCTTATAATGCGAACTTATTATAGTATATCAATTATATGATTGATATCGATATTTGGCATATCAATTATATGAGGATTTTAAATATACATTCCCAAAGAAAAGGTTGTTGAAGAGGAGGCGAAAAACATTTAAACAAAATACTAAGCTCGTATTTCATTCCCAAATTCAAAGTAGGTTGCTTTTACCTACTGCAATTATTTGTTGAATTATTTCATTATTTTCCTTTTTTTTTTTTTTTTTTTTTTTTGAAAGCCTTTTTATCAAGTTTCTCAGTTCCCTCCACATTACTTGAATCTTAATTTGCAGCATCATATGAATTTATAAATGAAGTTTTATAAATATTTTTATACACCCTAAACGATAAATATATTTCAAATAAGTATAGGGAAATAAACGGTGCAATTTAAGTGAACAAATCATAAAAGTAAATTATTCAAATTATTTCTGGAAATGAGTCTCCACCAGCAGAACATTGTTCTACTGATTGATACAACCCTAAAGGCAAACTACCAAGAAAGCATTTTTGCCAATTTGTTACGAATGGTAAAACTGGCTATTTTTAGATATGCATAATTCTATATTACTTTTAGATTTTAATAATTTTTTATTCATGTCTTCTTAAATTATGTTTTGTTTGCATTATTTTAATGTGTCTTAATGAAATAAAGAAGCGGTTTATTAAACTAAAGCTTAACAATTGTACTTTATATTGACCCTAACCAAGATAAATTAAACAAACAAGCAAAAACATATAGTGTATAAATGTAATGTAGGTAATTTTTATAAGCTAAGTTTAACAACTTTTAAGTAAAATGATAAATAATATGACCTCTTCCATTAAACAATATTAGAGGACTGTAATACGTAAAGTTTCAAAAGATTTGAGAATCGTCGAAAAAATTTTCTTTTTTATCAGTTAAACTTTCTAAATATCATGAACATTTTCATAACGAATGAACAGATTATACATGTATGAATGCATCTATTTATATGTGTGTATTAGGGTGGATCGAAAAAAACTTTTTTTCGAAATCTTTATCTCCTGGGGTGTTAAAAGTTGTATATTGATATGAATAAGACGTGTGTAAAATTTGAATGTTCTACGACAACGTCTTGGGGTTGCGTATCGAGCTTGAAATTTAGAAATTTTTGAAAAATATGACTTCTTTAAAAAAATCGACCAAAATAATTCTTTTCCGAATTATTAGGCTACCGAGGTTTTGGGAGTTGAATATTGTTATGAATAACACTTATGGAAAATCTGGAGCGGCTACGACAATTTCGAGGGATTGCACATCTAGCTTGAAATCTATAAATATCTGAAAATTGTGTGTTTTTTGAAAAATTTATGTAGAAAGCAAACTTTATTTGTTAAAAATAATTTGGTCCTTTCATATGTTAAAAAATGTTCAGAGAAGCTCAGGAAATCACAAAAAATGGCTTTACGAATAGTTTGTCTGTACAAACTGTGATCTAGACAACTAGTGCCGGTTTGCCTGCCGAGTGATGGCGATGCACGTGCGTTTGGTTAAACCAGGCACGAGATATTCCATTGTTGCAGGCATTTAATTTAAAGTTTCAGATAGATGGTGCTTTCAGTTTACTCTCAAAAAAGCTAAAAGGTGCCCAGCAAACACACACTGGTTCTCTGAACGTCTATTAACATTCAGAAAACGTCTTCTGAACGTTAATAGACGTTCAGAGAACCTGTGTGTGTTTGCTGGGTGGCTGCCTTGCACTGCTACGATTCTGAATAGTGACACTGTCTGCAATCAGACACTCAACAAAATCGGTGTTCTTAGAAGAGCTGGGAATGTCGAAAGAATTACCTTGTACCAAGTTACCAAACCAAAAAGACATACTCGTACTCTTTTGTACTTAATATTACTCTTTTGTACTTAAGAAGAAAAATTTCTGAATAAAGGGCAGGATCCCCCGGAAGGAGAAGTAACCTTATTTGTGGCTATCAAAATTCATGAAATTTGGATCAAGGCCAGTATCTTTACCGTTTCAATCCAAGGAATTCCAGAGATAGTTAGAAAAGATCATGATCAAGTTCAGCAGCTAAATAAATCTTATGTTAGAGAGGAACATAAGGAATTGTTTATGAAGAAAGTGGGAAAAACTCTCCCTTACCGAGCTATTGAATATCACACTTACAAATGTACTGACTTTTCCCGGAGCACGTGTTGCTCAGAGCCTCACATACCTCACACAGTACGGGAGTCATTAGCAGAGCAGAGGGGAATTAGATTTGTGACAATCGATGGGATTGTAAAGAAGAGAAGTTTATGGAGAATGAGAGAAAATTTGAAAGGTTGGAAAGAGAAAATTCGAAATTGGTGGAGAAAAAGGTGAAAGTTCCAATATCCAGTGTATGCCTCCAACTTTAGTCATTGATTTGGAGAGCGAAAATAAGGAAAGGGAAGTACGAAAGACTGAAGAAAACGCTGAATGCCTATCTACTGCCAATTTGGGAGGTGCGTTCACAAATGACCAAGTTAGAATAAAAATATCAGTGCTTTCACAAGTCTGAGACACAAAGTTATTACAGACTGGGTAGCAGAAACTCTGGTATCAAATTTATTTCACAACCTAGAAGGCGGAATGAATGCAGATGGAGAGAAACCTTCTCAACTGATTCTAGACCCATATAAAGTTAGAGGGAGGCTGAAATTACTCGCAGTGAAAGAAACCGAAGAAGGCTTTAAAATTTTCTTTGGATTGTTTTTTGATAGGAGGTAGAACAAAACCAGATACATAGAAAAATTTGGTGACGGCAATTTACACTCAAGTGTTTGTCACAAAGAACATATCTCGCTGATAATGGAACCTGATTCAACATACTTTGGCCATATGTCACGATCTAATTTTAAGAATTTCACTGGAAATTTGGGAGAGTTTAACACGAAATCCATTGATCTTGGGACCCTCACAAGCATTGGTGGAGGTGGCAAATCATCGAATCCTGGAAAGAACAAAGGCGTCATCCGAAATCTAGAAATGCAGTTATATAATCTAACTAAATCTCCCCAATGTTGTAGTATTTGCCAACTTGACACCGTAGCAAACAGCCACTCCGAAATTGGCTGTCTATCCATCTATCAGATGGCGGTTTCTTACGATCTAGATTATTACACTAGACATAAAATGCCACAGTTTGATTTGTCGGGCTTTACATTATTCATTAAAACGCATGCTCCAGTAATTGGATGCTTGGGCTCGCATGGGCAAGACTCTGATCGCAGGCAAATCAACGAAGTGGGCATCTTGGGTAATGTAGCTACGACTGTGGTTGTATTACAGAGGAGCTGCGAACGTCACTAGCTATTTTTCAACATTACTAGTTCATTAAAAACATAATTTTTGCTTTCTACATGTTTTTGTCAAAAAAAATGCATATTTTTCAGATACTTATAGATTTTGAGCTCCTTGTGCAACTCCTAGAAATTGTCACAGCCTATTCAGATTTTACATACGTCTTATTAATAAAAATATACAACTTCTAAAACCTCGGGAGCTTAATAATTCGGAAAAGAATTTTTTTGGTCGATTTTTTAAAAAAGTCATATTTTTCAAAAAGTTTTAAATTTCAAGCTCGATGTGCAACCCCAAGACATTGTCGTAGGACATTCAAATTTTACACACGTCTTATTTATATCAATTTACAACTTTTTAGACCTCAGGAGATAAAGATTTCAAAAAAAAAAGTTTTTTTCGATCCACCCTAGTGTGTATGCACGCATCAGTGAATGAAAATGTGTACAGGGCCGCCTGCCTACTTTGACTGACTGGGGATGCCAAATTTCTAAAGCTGAGCCTACTGTTAATATTGGCTATTAAACAAGACCTAATATGCAATAAAATTCAAAGTTTGACTTTTATGCATTATGAATATTAATTGAAGACAGACAAAAAAAAAAAAAAAAAAAAAAAAGAGAGAGATCAAACTGGGGATTTATAGCCTTACTTACTTCATCTCTGGAGAGTAATCAGATGGTGAAATTTATAAAAGGCATTACTTTTCTTACTATTTACTGTACGTGCCAACCTAGAAAACTTTTACACTTCGAATTTCCTGCATCTTTACATTCAGTCCCCCCTCCCCCTGTCTGTATACTTCTGGATGTTTTTCAACTTTAATTAAAAAGCTGTTAGAGTAAAAAAACAGGCATTCAGCTAGAAAATGCAGGGTGGGCGAAAAGTCCTTGATACATTTCAGAAAATAATACATAAAATAGAAATTGCCATAAAAGAGTTCAGTTTGCGATCACTTCTTTAATAGAATGTTAAGTTTTTTTTTCAACAGAAAATTTTGAGTTGCTGCCGAATGAGGGTGCCACGGGACCAAAAATCCATAGAATGACATTTTATATGAAAAACTTTAATAGTTACCCTTACAGAACGAGTTTCTTGTTATCAAATTTCGATATGGGCATCTTTCGTAGCTCGTGTCACATCTAGGCAATACTCGATCTCATTCCACGTGCTTGTCAACATGGACTGTGGAATATTCTCAATGACTGATGATCCGTGTCTTGAGCTGTGTAATGCCAGTCATTTTCAAAGCGAAGACTTTGTCCTTGACATATACCCACAGAAAAAATCAAGAGAAGTTAAATCTGAAGACCTAGGTGGCCATACCAGTGGATGTGGTGACCATACTACTGATGCGTAAAGGACTTTTCACCCACCCTGTATATTAATATACATAAACTAACCTATTGCTCTGGTGACAGCCAACAATCCATTAACACGCCAAGTTCCCATATGAGAGATGTGCCCTCCAAGTTTTTCAATTCTTTGCCGTTCATCCTGTTAAAGATAAAATTAACATGTTTAATAACATAGTTTTTGGATTTAAACAGCTTGCAGCTAATAAATAAAAAAACTACAGAATTTCAGTAATCTAGCTTAGCAAAAGAGCTAATAATATCTCTCTACAAAGGGACACAATCCTGCTAAGAAAGAAAAAAGAAAGTTGTGCAAGTGATATGCAAACAGATCAAGTCATAACTTGACAAAAACAATGCTTACAAAATGTTTGACAACTATGGCTAAGGGTTGAAATGACTATCCCTGTAGTAGATCAACATATTATTTTGATTTTAGTAACTTTTGAAAGAATTTTTTTTATTTTAAATTGATCAAACTTTCATCATTACTTTCAATTGGAGAAAAAGCAACATAATCAGGCCAAAATGAAGAAATCTTATACAAACTTGTAATAAGTAAGTTGACTGCAAATTTATTAACTATACCCTAAAAGATCTAAATCATTTGTAAATGAGAGCAGATTCCATAAAAAAGGGAAACTTAGTGAAAACAATTATTAAGAGTGAGTAAGCTGTAATCATACCTCTCTATCAGGCTTATGAGGATTAGTGACTGTTACAGGCACACCACCCTTCACTAAAACAGCTTGTGAATCACCTACCCAAGATAAAAATATCCTGTCGTCTCTGACAAAAGCACAAATAGCAGTGCACCCGCTTTTGATATTCTAAAATTAAAGAAACATACATAAATATATACATATATCACAATAATCCGTAAAACACTGTGAATACTTTATTTTTAAAAAGTCATAAAATAATGTCAATAAAATATAACTCTGAAATGACAAATTTATTCATGAATGCTATTCATTATGTAGTGCACTAATCATTATTAAGTAGTATACTTACAGCTGTATTCACGAAACAGCTTGTAACTGGTCAAGCATGAAATCAGCCCTTGACTGTTACAGGCAGTACACATACCAATTTCCTCAAAATGGTGTTCACCAACTTGTTAAAATCATTGGTTTCCTGATTCACAGTTGATCACAAGAAGACACGTCCTACTATGTAAGTTCATCTGTGATTGGTTTAGGGCACTGGCTATTCAACCAGCCGATTGCTGACCCTTAACCCCCAGTTGTTCGCAAATGCAATATACTTTCTTTAAGTTTAAGAGGATTCGGGAAAATAATCAGAGAAAAATGGTTCAAAATAAGCAGGGGTGTTAAATATTTTCAGGGATTTTATACAGGGTTTCTACAAATTTCACAGCTTTTGCTTCCTTGACAACTATCATGATCTTCCCTGACTTTTTATCTAGCATGCTTTCCTGAATTTTGCGTTTCTATTTTCAATATTACATCCTTTAAATTAATAACTTTTTATTTTTTTGCCCCTTTTTTACAAATAATAATCTATATATATAAAAGAGAAGAGTTTGTTTGTTTGCTATACACGTCCAGACATTTCGACGGATCTGGACCAAATTTGGCACGCTGACTAAATAGGACAAGAGAAAGCTAATGCCGTAAAAATGAAATTAATCGGATTAATAGTTTGAGTTATTTTATGTCTTGTAAGGTTTTTGGCCATTTTTCTCGCATTTTACGTTATCGCAAGCTAAATTTCTGTCCGAATACTATATTTTTTATATCATCGGAATCTACAGAGATTTCTTTTTCAAATACAATTTGTTACAAAATCGTACTTACATTTGCCGATTTTTGGGAATTTTTTAAAGGAGATCCTGTTTCGAAGAAAATGTACGGCTTTTAAAAATATGCTATTTTTAAACTGTCACATCAAAAAACCTAACGGGCAAGAATTTTCCATCTTTCTACCGCTTATTAAACATTTACTTTTCCCTCCTTTAAATTTTGAACCGTGCAGAAATGTTTATTAGATTTTTTTATATGAGTTTTTTTTCTGAAAAGATCGCAGGTTATAATTTTCTGTGGACTGCAAATTCCGCAAAATGAAAGTCGAAAACTTCTCCCTCTGGTTTTCAAGGTCGCTTCAACTGTGAGCACGCTTCGCGGGAGGGGGGAATTTGTTCTGGCGTCCTGAAAGAGAGAGAGAGAGGGGGGGGGGGGGGGGAGAGAGGTGGAGATTATAAGGTGACCATATGTCCTCGAAATTCGAGGACAGTCCCCAAATATAGATCGTTTTTTCAATTTGTCATCAAAAATACTTTGACTTCTTGGGGACGCCAAAAGTCCCCAAGAAAGTACTTTTACCCTGAAAGTTTCCATTTAGTTTATTTATTTCAGAAAAAAACTGAAGAAATAAAATAAAATAAAACTACTAAAAGTGCCTTCTGCTCAGAGAAACAACAAAATTCGATCTCTGAAAAATGATTGTTAGAACACAGACAGGTAGAAGAGGAGAAATCTAGCCATGTTCAGTTCCCGGAGCCTCTATGCCATCGGGTGCTTTGTTCTTTTTTTTTCGTTTCTATTTTGCAGCGTGAAGTCCCATGTCCTTTTTTTTTTATCATTGCAGCGGGAGGATTCACATTCATTCCCTTTACAATCTATATTTAAGGTAAATGGCATTTCTCATTCATTGCACGGGCAACGCCGGGCCACTCTGCTAGTAATAATATAAAAAAAATGTAAAATTCTTCCAGATTTTATCTATGCACTCAGCTGGAAGAATCAGATTTTTTAAAAATCTATTCAATCAATTCTGCCATATACAGGCCTCTCAGTTGGTCCTCTTTGAGGTCCTCAAAAAATGAGGACCAATTGAGAGGTCTGCATATAGAGGAAAATGATAACTAAGTGCTCATATAGACTCCTGTTCGCATAATTTTGTTGCTAAAAATTGCATCAATTGTTGTTTGGCCCCTAGCGGCGATATGTTTTGGATTAGTGCGTATTGGAAAATCTTAAGTATCCATTGCAGTTATGAAATTGGACCCTTGATTGGAATTTAATTCTATGTTAAAATCTCCTACTAAAACAGTCTTAAAATTAACATCCTTCAGCAACATTTTGAATATAGCGTCTAATTTATCTTCATAAGAAATTTGAGGGCTAGCGTATGCAACTGCAAATCTCTCTTTATCTTGAATATACGCAATGACCATTTGAACACCATTGATCTGGCTGTGTAGGCAAGGGTAAAGTCTTTCATTAAGTTTTCCTTTATAAAAATCATAACTCCAGATGGCTTTCTGTTTTGGAAACCACTGTCTATCCGTTCGACCAAAGTGAATCCTGGTTTTTGAAAATCAGCTGAAGGGTTAGTCCATGTTTCCGTTAGCAATATCAAACCACTCTGCAGAAAACATGGATCAAACAGAAAAGTGACAACGGCGCACCGCGTAGACAAAAATCCTGTACTTGAAAGAAATAGCACCCGAGTGCTAATAATAAAATCAATATACACAAAACTATTATTTGACATCACTGGATTCAAACAAAAACCATGTCTGATAATAATTTAGGAT
This sequence comes from Cheiracanthium punctorium, assembly GCA_038373885.1. Lineage (NCBI taxonomy): Eukaryota > Metazoa > Arthropoda > Arachnida > Araneae > Cheiracanthiidae > Cheiracanthium > Cheiracanthium punctorium. The sequence goes on from JAWZYV010012456.1 coordinate 426,444, forward strand.
AAAATTAATATTTCAACTGAACAAGATATGTTAGTAAAGGACACATTTTAAAATTATAAGGTTAAATAAGAAAATGAAAATAAAATAATTTCTACAATTAGGTTCAAACAGGAAGTATTTTCTTGATTTTGCCGCAAAATTAAAATATTCTTGCACTTCCCTGACCTTTCTTCATATTTCCATGACTTTTTTCCCAAATCCCTGACCAAAACTCATTTCCCTGACTTTTCCTGATATACCCTGACTTTCCAGGTCTGTAGAAACACTGTTATAATCAGAAATGCTTCAATTATTTATTTTTGGGATTTCTGTTGACTTTCTTGCAATTTGTAACTGATATTTTATTCATATATATATACATATGAAATTAAAAGATATATTGATGATTTTAAAAGATAATAGTTTTAAAAGGCATTCAGAAGGTTTTTTTATTTTTATTTTTTTAATGTATCACACAGTCAAAATCAGTACAATTGTTTAAAAATTTGTTAATATACATTTAAGAGCTTACTCTGGTGATATTTTATTTGTTTTACTGTAAGATAAGATATGAATTTTTGATGAGTATTAATGATTATAGAATTGCAAATGCATAAAAAGCAAAAATTTTCATAACATTTTAATGCAATTATAATGATTCTCATGTTGAAACCCACTGGTGACCATAATTTGGTCACAAAAATATGGATTATAGAGCAGTTATGTCAATATTTTGTAATATTATACAGTAAACAGCAAATATATACATGAATATTAAAATGTTATTGTGTTGAAATAGTTCTTGCTGGGTCTTAAATAATGATTTATGAGCTAGTCATTAAACAATTTTTACTTGAAATTATCGACTAGGCTGTCTCTTGATTTTTCATATTAAGGACTAGAAATTTTCGGCAAAATAAATAAATAAATAAATAATAGTAATAATAAATAAATAAAAAAATAAATAAAATAAGACTTTGCTGATCTCTACTCAAAACTGCATGAATTTTTTCCCACATTAAAGACCCACTTTAATTGCTCTGTAGTCAGACATTGAAATAACAATTTTTTGCATGCGATTAATTTATGAGTAATAAGATAACACGAAGTGTAAAACTTATTTAAATAAAATAGGAACGGGGTGGGGGGAAATATTTTTCAAATTTAAATATTCATAGTGAATAATGCTTCTGTGTATTTTTATTTATGATATAATGCAAAAATTAAGAATTATATTAGTTGTTGCTCAGCATTTTATTTTATCTGCTGTATATAAATAAATATTTAATAAAAGTTTAAAAAGGACTCTTCATTACAAATTCATATTTTTTTTTTCACTATTGAAACAGTTAAAATTAATGTCAATGGATTTTGTCTCAAGGCTACATGTTCCTGTTTTTGCAAGGCCGTAGTAGGCAGATAAAAAATTCGGGTGGGGGGATAATTAGCCCTGAAATTTTTTTTACCTTATAGTTGATCTCCAGAATCTAAGCAAATAAAAAACTACTAATGCATTGACTAAAATTTCGGCGGTAGGGGAGAATCAAATCCTCATGATCCCCCTTCCCAGAGGCAATGGCCTTGTGTTTTGGGTAATATGGAATACAGCTAATATGATATGATTAGTTAAAGAAACCTGTTCCACTCCAGCTAACCATTGCTAATTCACGTGGTTTTGTCTATTAAATTTTGCAATTCATTTAATGGGAAAAACAACAATAAATAAATAATAAAGTACCAGGTTACAGAGCCATGCTCAGTATCTAAAAATTCCTTAAGTGTAAAACAATGGGTATGTAAATGCCTTGACACTTATCAATAATCTTCATGATTGCCAAAGATCTACATTGCTGTTGGATCACTCATTCATTATCAGGTAAGCTTTGATTGGCTCCAAAAATCCTATCTCATAAGACTAATTTTGCACTAGACCAATCTCTCTTTGCAGACTAATCTCATGAGATTTTTTGACTAATTTTCTCGCCATTTCACAATTGTAACCCCGCAGTGGAAAGAGGGAGAATTTGGCATATCTAGGTTGCCATATTTGGCAAGTTTATTAAATTATTCAGACTCTTGAAGTAAAAATAAAAGAATAACGATTTTTTTTGGTTTAGATTATTTGTAAAGTTATTTTTTAATTAAAATATCGTGTGCATGTGAAGTCAGAGCAGGAATGAAATGTTTTATAGAAAAATAGGATTAGGAAATTTTCCGAGACTAAAATGTGCAACTTTTTAATTTGGCGAAAAATAAAATGGTTGATGTGCGATTTTGAGGAGATGATTCTAAAGCTTGGTGCAATTTATTGTAATTTTATCGTCTGCTACTTGGATTATGAATACACCGGAGAATAAGTTTTTGAAATTTTCATTCAGTTGGAATTGTGCATTTTTCTGTGCAGCTTTTCTCCATCTATTTCTAATGTATTACATTCAGAAAAAGGATGTTAGAAATATCAATTTTAATTTTGTTTAATCACACTCATGAATAATGATATACTTTCCAACTTAATGAAATAAGCAACAAAAATAGGGAAGACCCACGAATTATAATAAGCTTTTAATATATAGCACTTTACTGCATATTTAAAAATCTGAAAGTTTCAGATTTTCTTGCTCTTTCCCCCCCCCCCTTTCCGTTTTTTGATAAAGGTCAATATATCCAGAAGCTCTTCAAAATTAATATGGTACGAAAATAATTTGTTCCTTTTTGTAGGTTTTTATCATTTAACCATCTTATTTTTGTAACCAGGGGCGGCCTGACACAGTAAGCATCGCATGTGGGCGCCAGCTTCGAAGGGGCATCATTTTGAACACAAAAGCTAAGTTGAGCATAAAAGGCAGTGGCGGCTCCTTCATTTGAGCGAGCACATGAGCAAGTGAACCCCCCAGAGGAGAAACTAAAGAATAAGCACATCAACAAATTAAATTTAAAAAAAATATATTAAGTACACTTCTAGATTTTTGTGAATTTAAAACATGAGTTTTACTCTCCCCACCCCTCACTATTATTAAATGCGTTTATTATAGCTAATACACTGTATCGTAGGTTAATACTGCATAGTCTTTTGTCGCTCGCATGTGCGATCGACCGAGTGGACTCCTTAACCAGTCTCTGAGGAAAGGCGGCGACAGAGTTGCGGGGAGAAGCGAGGCGCTTCCGTTAGCACAGTTTTATTGTGCTCACGAAAGATTTTTTGCTGTTATCTCCTCCGGATTCTGTTTTGTTTTGTTGTGTTCAGTTAGTTAATCCTTTTTTTTTTCATTTTTTTCATTATTTTTATCATTTTTCACTTCAGTATTTTTTACGAACTAGTGTAAATAAGATGAGAGTCAAATAAGTGTTTTGGAGCAAAAGCAGTGACATTTTTCAATATTATCCTTTGAAAAAAAAAATTGAAATAAAAAATCAAGACAACACCTTTGCTGATACTCATCTTGGTGATGAAATGTAAGACAAAAGATGACTTGTTTTCTTTCATTCGCTTGCATTGTTTTTCTTTAACTGCTGGAAAATCAAATATATTTTAACGTGTAAGGTGCATCGTATCTGCATATTTGATTTTCGAAATTAATTTTGTGAACTTCCATTTAAATAACCCACGAGCCGCCACTGATAAAAGGGGGAGTCTTTTTCATATTAGCAGGGAGTGACACTTACCGTATTGCCACTCCTGTTTGTAACCATCTTAATTTTAAATTCCATTCAGAATCTGAGAGATTTCAGTGCCAAGGAAGCCGGTGAGGAACAGGATTCTCTTCGAACAAGATTTATTAAGATGGTGAACCAACTGTTTGCCGGAGGTGGCTAGTATATGATAATTCTTTACGATTTAAATTGTAAATTTCTCTATAGTGCTTCAATTTGAATATAAAATACTTATTTTCTCTAATTCAAAGAAAGTACATCTTACATAAAAAAATTCTATAAACATAAATTCAATCTTCCTCCATTAATATAGATGATAAAAAGTATAATCTTACATAAACGTGCCCCCAAGGCTACCCATAGGGTTACTTCATTTTTCTCCCCATAGAAGAGCATAGCGGCCAGAAGAAAAACCAGTTACAGTTGTGGCTTCACTTTTCTCTTATCTCATGCCCACTCCATATTACACTCTCCTCCAAGGGAAAATTAGAAACTGGAGCACTAAATTTTAATTTTTTTTTTTTTCACATTTGCTTACGTGACTGCCTTAGTAACAACAAATAAATAAAAAAAGGGGGTGGGATACGTTTTATCTTGAAATTAATAAAATGTTGAGTTTATACTTTTTAAAGTATGCACATTGTGGCAGACAAAAAAGCACATTTCTGCTATGGTTTGTATTTATACAAGAAAACGGCTTTTAGTTTTGCAGGAATTTAAAGCTGTGTTAAAACTGTATCATCACGTCAAATAATTGTAGACAGTGGCGGATCCAGAAATTCTCTTTTGGGAGGGGCTAAATTTCGGAAAAACTTATTTCACCCCAAAAAAATATACAATAACGCAAAATTTTAATCTAAACCAATGTAAAAACTTTTGGGAGGGGCTAAGTGATTAAAAAAGATCACTTTATATATTCAAAGTGCATAATGAAGCAGAATGTTACTTTTTAGCAAACTCTTTTGGGGGGGGGGGGGCTGAAGCCTCCTAGCCCCTCCCCTAAATCCGCTACTGATTGTAGATACCGTTTGTGTTAGTCTGATCTACATTATATATAAATACTTTTTAAATGTTTTCTTCTCTCCAATGGCTATACCAGTAGTTTCCAAGTGAGGTGTTGTGCCATTTATATCATCTAATATGAAACAATGATGGCTGATCATATACCTCAAATTTAGCAGTCAGCAGTTGCCAAATGCGACCATTTAAAACTTTTTGGTGACCATTATTTTTTGTGGTGATCGGCATTGTGGCTACCAAAAGTTTCAATGTATTTTCAAAAATTAAACTTTGTGGGGATATTTTCTAATAATCCCGATCGATTGTGCAATAAATCTTTGTAACTTCGCGAACATACTATGTTTTACCACATGCATAGGGGCACCATCACAAGTGGCCAGTTTCGAGCGGACAGAGACTGGCTAGAGCCAAAACACTCTAATACGCCCACAGTGGTAAGTGGTCTCTGAATCAGTTCAGATGATCCGAGTTTTGATTGGTCAAACCGTTTTTTGTGTGAAATGGCAGGGAATTTCGAAGCTGGACATGGCTTGGTCGTGGGTCTGATCTAAGACTCCCTGCTCTTAGAGAACAATGAGAGTAGGGACATTTTGCTGGTAAGTGTCGTCCAAAGAATCCTCGACTGAACTCTCTTCGATTATTTGGAGTTTTATAGGGTTATCACAGTAGAGCTTAAAATCCGAACAACTTTCTGGCTGAACAACTTTTAGATCGATTTTCTCTATCTATTTTCTCTAATGGAGATGACTTTTGTTATCAAATTTTAACGGTGCAATTAATTTGTGGTGGAAGAGCTCAACAGACTTTGGATGTTCCAGGCGGCAAGATTTTTGACTGTAATGTTTTCTTTTTTTTTTTTTTTTTTTTTTCAAATATTAAAGTTTTTTGGTATTTCTAAATGTTTACTTTTTTCTATTAAGTTTTTCAATTCATATATATCAGTTGCTGAAAGTAGGGATATGTATGTAAATGTAAGTATTGAGCATGATTTTATCATTTTTGGTACAGTAATTATGTAATTTTACAGCATTAGCAAATGGCTACCATTTTTTGAAATCTGGCTACCATTTGTCGTTGCTCTTCATAGCCATTTGTTATCATTAAAACATTTTAATTTTGACCTATAGCTGATCAAGTGCAAAATTAATATGAAACAATTTAGGAATCAATCTGGAGTTCCACATCGTTTCATCATTAATTTGCAGTATGGTTGTAACGTAAAAGTAACTAATTGAATATTTATTGTCAACGTTGCGGAACATGGGGGTTTAAAGATTCAACCCGCTGTTGTTTTAAAAGATACTTGGAATTTTCATATTACGTCAGAGTATTTTTTCCCCCCGTATACCACAGCAAAAGTGTGCCATTTTATTTAGTTATTTTGTTAAGCTGAAACACCCATGTATTTTTGAAATTCTTTTGTTATGGATCAACAAAATACATGAAAAATATTTACAGTACCTAATAGTTTTAGTATCTATGTGAAAACACATTTAGATTTAAGTTAGTTATGAAAGGGTGGAATAATAAATGCAGGCAACTACGGTTTTACTTATGAATTGGAACCAAACCTACTGTTTTGATTGGTTGAAACTGGAGCGATGGTTTTAGTGCTGATTCCACCCCATTAAATTCAAACCAAAACTGCTGTTCTCATTGGTTGTGATGTATAGCTCCAAAGAAAATCACAATGGAATATATTTTTTAAAAACTTATTATGCTAATATTTAAGAAAATACCTAACCTAAAAATAAGTAACTTTTACAGGGTGTCTACCAAATTTCTGAAAGTCAATTTCCTGACTTTTGGGAGATCCTGGAAAAAAAAAATCCTGAACAATGCATTTTACTTTGGGAAATTGCACAATGCCCCTTTCTTGTCTTTACAGGGTGTCTACTACAAAAAGTAAGCTGGATTTCTTGACTTTTTCTTGACCATAACAAATATGAAACTAATATCAAAAATACATCATGCCAGGGATGCAGAATATGTTCTGTCCGGCGATCTACGATTGGAGGAAATTTTAGCCATCTGGGGAAATTTTGCAGAAAAATATACAACTGATTTTGATTTTAACAATGAATTAAAAAATTCTTCTAGTTTTTCTTTTCCCTGCCCATTTTTAAAGTGATTTTTTTCAACTTTTTCACTGATCAGCCGTTTGCTTTCAGTTAACTTGGACCAATTGCTATTTAAAAAAAAGAAGATTTGCAATGTAGCTTGCACATTGCAAATCTTTTTACATCTATGGTAACACAGAACTTATGGAAGTCTATAATATATCATAAAACTTTGGGGAAATTGAAGTTATTAGCTATGAAACATGGGGGATCAGTGATAATTATAATTGGAATCCAAGTTATTGTTTTTAAAAAAGAAAATGTGGAAAATAATCAAAACACTGAATTTAACAGGGAATGAAGGAAGAAAAAAAATTACTCTAAAATGCAACAATTTTAACCTTTTTTTGAGGAGGGAAGGTGGATAACTAATATACTTTCCTCAAGGTTAGAAGATGCATACTTGCCAACTTTTGAAATTCCCAAGGTGTAAAACAGCACGCCGTTGACATATTGAACTATTGTCAGTTCACTATACAACTATTTGGCAGACATCATTTTTGATGATTTCTGCTAAGTAACATGTAAATGACATTTTAAATGAATTTTATAAATAGCAAACGAACAGTATTTTAAAGTTTTCTTATGAAATAAACACGTGAAAAACTGTTAAGTTTGTCTGTTTTCATAGTTTAAATAGTATAAAATAATAAAATTTACATAACACACTTAATATATATTTCTTAAACAAAAAAGAAAAAAAAAAGAAGCCACAGCGAACGGTTTTAATCCTTGCCTCAGGTCAGGAGGGATAAGAGTGGACACTCAGCAGATGCCCTCCTCCACTCACGCACCATTGATACGAGGATAAACAAATCAACTTCCTTTCTCAAAGGAAATCACTCGTGAAATCAAAATACAAATTAAGGAAGTTAAGAAAAGATACATAAAATAATTTCTCTCAATGAACTTAAGCACAAAAAATTAGAAACTAAGAATTTGAATGAAATGGAAAAACGTAGTTGAGTCGCAAATCGTGACCAAGTGCTTCATTTCTTGACCTTTTCTTGACTTTCGTGACCTTTTTCCCATTTCCTGACTTTTGTGACCTTTGCATGATGGTAGACACCCTGCTTTATATTTGCATATTTTGTACAACTTCTTGAAATCAATTTTAACTGAAGTTTACAGGATTAAGCTTTCATCAATTGAGAAACAGAAGTAGTCGCATTTTCTGATAGAACTAACTGTTCTTGGAAATACGGCCCTAATCCATAAGTTACCAAGTAAGCTAATTTGTCTTTTACTCTATCGTCATGACAGACGAGCCCCCATATTTCCCTCCTTATACAAACACATTGCTTGATGCTTTCGCGGTCCGAAAAAATGCGTTACATTTGCTTTCGGTTTCGAGTCTGACAATTAGAGAGAAAGGGTTAAAAAAAAGGACATGAAAAAAAAAAAAAAAAATCTTTTGGTGAATTTTCTGGACCCATTTTATCCAATTTCCCAGTTTTTTCCAGACTTTCTGGACCATTTTCTGATTTCCCGGCTTTTTCCAGACTTTCCGGAGCGGTAGACACCCTGTTTTACATAAAAGGTTTTTTTTTATTCTCTCGTTTTTTTATTGCACAGACCTGTAGTCACGTGTGCGCTTACAAGGTACATACCCACCTCACTTCAGAATTCCGTACACAACTTGCCTCTAATACATGAAAGATGAATTCAAAAAATTAAAATAAAGTTGCAAAAAGTTGCAGTTTACTTTCCTTTGGTTGCCTTGAAACTACAATTAATCGGTTACATTTTTTGTCAATGAATTATTGTTATAGTCGATGAGTTAAACAATAGTTTTCCTTTACTTTTATTTCAGTCTAAAGTTCTTTGAAAGCCATAGATTTTATTCAAAAATAGTGCCTACCTAGGTTATTTTCAGCCCCACCCACTAATTCAATCTTGGATAGAGACCTGATATTGCAAATCAATTTGATTGCATGATAAGACATCGAACAAAAAATATATCCATCTGTTTTATGTATCACTTTATCAAGAATGTTCAAGCATAATTTTTTATCCTGTCCCATGCATATTATAGACAGAACTGAAGTAGTATATAGCTGGATATCTGGTAGTTATGATTCAGATATCCGACGGTATTTCGGATATTGAAAAATCAGCCGGATACCAGATATCCATTACATCCCTAGCCGCAACTAGAGTTTATGTCTTTCAGGAGAAACCTTAATTAGAATGCTCCCCTCCCATGGAACTGCACCACCATCTCATGGAACCATAACTGATTGCACTATGTCTTGGGCATGTGCCCTGCTTGCCCCCTCTAGTTGCAGCCCTGGCAAGAGATATAAATCATGAAATCGCACAGTTTCTGTCAAGTCAAGTGAGTAGGGCATGATCATGTATTGTCTCTTTGATACTGACCTTCAAAAACCAAAATTAGGTTCATCAAAATATAAATGAGAAACTGACCTCAGCTTATGACAGGGCCACAACTAAAGGGAGGGGCAAGCGGGGACGGGCACCAGGAGACGTGCTAAAGGGAATGCCAAAATCAGTTATGGTTTCGAGCAATGGGGGTGCAGTTCCATGGAAAGGGACACACTAATTAAGGTTTGCCCCTGGTGACAAACTAATTGCAGCATTGCCTGTGAAAATGACCTCTTTTTGTCCACTATTCAGAGCATCAGGTCCTTTTTTTCTAATGGTTTAATCCAAAATAAGCTCAAAATCGCTGCTCCTTGACTTTTGCAGTCCCGGGAAATTATCTAGCTTGCCCATTCTCCAGTCGGCCGTCGGCCCTGTTGGGTTGAAAAGCATTTGTGATTCTATTCTTTTGTTGATTTGGCAAGAAAAAAAAAAAAAAATTTAGAATTTGATAGTATATGTGGATTTATAAATGCATGATCGATGTTCAAGATCATAACTTTGCCCCTGACTTTTTAAACTAGGGGGGCAAAATTTTACAACTGCAGGGGCAATTGCCCCCCCTAGATTCTGCCTATGATCAAAGGATTATGTATATGAATATATGGATAACTGCTTTCATGGCAACCTTACATGAGCAATAATTATCGATTATGAGAATGTAAGTCACAAATAATGAAAAGTTGCCATTGGTGGAAAGATATCCCAGCTGTTTCGTAGTTTTTAGCAAAGAAAACATATATGAAGTACTGTTTTCTTAGAAATAATTATTAACTATATATATAATATGTAAGTCGCCAAATTATGAAAAACCGCCATGAGTGATAAATACACAAGGTGTTCTATAACTTTAACATAATTAAAAATAGTATGAAGTTTAAATTTTTATGTTCCAAGGAACATGCAAGAACCCAGCATATGCAGCTTGGTAACATTCTATCAGATCCAATCTTTTGGTTTTGTTGGTGAAAATTATGCCTTTTATACGAATAAGCCTTATTACGGCCGAATGTGTTACATGAAAAGCGAGCTTAGCGAATTTAGGAGCCTTGGCTCCTAGTATTCAACAAAAATTTAATCATGTGTACATTTTGCATGGGTCTTAAAAGACTAAGGATGAATGTAAATGATTAAATTTTCTTAGCATATTTTATTATTTATAGTGTTTACATAAATTTGTGAATCAACAATTTCTGTATCTTTATTGCACTTTGCAAAATTACTAGCTCTAGAGCAAATTTTGGCTTCAATGCTATGCAATTATGATAGGAAAAAAACTTAAATTTTTTAAAAAGTTTTTAACACTCCCAACTACTTTTATGTCTATTTTTTGTACAAAATATCTGATGTTAATTGTTCTTCTGATTGTGTAAACAAGTCAAGTACTTTCATTCCTAATTTAATTGAATAAATTCATAATTAAATTGGCCTTGAAACAACATTTCTAAAGTATAAAAAATTATGTTAAAATGTAAAATAATAATAGTTATATTTTATTTATAAAAAATCTAAGGAATATCTTACCCATTTGTTACACTTATTTAAAAAATTTAAATCCGTTATCTGAAACCCTTCGATTATTGCCTTAGGAGTATCAACAAAAAAATCGGGATGTTTTGCAATATTCACATGCAAATGAGCAGAAGCATAGCAGGCTGCATCTATACCCGAGTGACCATCAAAAACTGCATAATAACTTTGATACGGTGCATCCTAATAAATGAAACAGTAATCATTAATTATATGTACACCATTGAATATTTTATGAACAGCAAATAAAAATGTCACAGCTAAATAAAAAGCAAGTTTTAGACTTTGGACCACACTATAACCCTAGGAGCAGAATTACAGTATTGGCCCAAATATAACACGACCCTGAATTTTTTTTATCAAGGTAATTAGAAAAATCTTACATCTAGGCCTGAAATTTAGCATGAGCCAGGTTTTTTACGGGCAGCGATCAGTCAAAAAACATTGCATTATATTCGGGCCAATACGTGCTGAAGTACACTGCAGGCATTTTGTCCAAATCAAGAATAGCACGGTAAAATTCAAAATAAGTACAAGTAAAGTGAAGAGAAGGCAGAGCATAAAGGGCACTTTGCTTTAACTTTTCTGTGCAACATTGCTTTTATTTTATTTTTTTCTTTTGAAGGATGAAATGTTCTGCAACGACTGATTATTCTGTGTCACACATATCGCACTTTCTACTTGCGGGACTATAACATATTATTTAGGATAAGAAAACAAAACAATTAAATAATCTAATTCTCATCAAAGAGTAGTAACACTTTTTTTTTAAATACAAAAATTGAAAAAAAATAAAAGAAGAAAGAAAGATTTAATTAACAGGAGAAAATTTGAGCTCAATTTTTATAATGAGGATGCAACAAATATTTGGCTGCTTTGATGAATATATGTGGTCAAATATTGCTGCATATTCAGCCCAATAATTTCAGAACAACAAAAAAAAAAAAAGAAAGAAAGAAAGAAAAGAAAAGAAAAAGAATGTGCTTTTTTAACATCAGAAACTGCTAGTGACTACTGAGATGACTTGTGCGGGAACTACAGATTTAATGTGCAAGCACACTACATGTACATGATAGTTTTCAACAGTAAGTTGGTAATCTAACATGTAACCTCTGGGTTACTGGTCTAATGCCCTCTGAATTCAGAAGTCCTCCATCTTGTTATGATAATCTAAATTATAGCAGAAAATTTCCAGATGTGTGCAATTCAAATGCTTGGTCAAATTTTAGGGTCAATGCAAACAAGAAAAAAGCAGAAAGTGCTAAATGTACTAGATATGATTTGTGATGCTATGTAACATGCATCTTTTGAATTTGAGTATAAAAAATATATATTAGTAATCTCTAACAGAGGTAGTTTTTCTTTATGGATGGAGGGTGTGTGCGGGAAAAACCATGAAATTTATTAATTTTTGAGGTTGTTACGAAATATCTCAGAAATGGTTGAATTTTTAAATTTCCCCGTAACTTTCATAATAACTTTTTTGTTGCATGAATAGTACAAGCATGTTATAACGTCTTGAACATTATTTTTCTTAACATGATAGAGCAAATCAGAGATGAGATGTGAAAACTCATTGAAGAACTGGGAAAAAGAAGAGACACAAGACATATGCGTTGCAAGCTATCTGGTTTGGGAAAATATACCCTCTCCCTTTCGCACAAAGATTTCCTGTCTAAATATGTCATCTCAAAACATTCAAAAGCTGACCATATTAGTCAGTTCAGTTCGAGAAATATCCCTACAACTTCAGTTGATATGTTTTGTTTTACAATTTCATTCCTGAAGATGAGTGAGCTTAATCAAACTGTTTTATTTATGAAATTTGTTTAATGAAGTTTACACCTTTTTCCTTCAAAATCTTTATTTCATCTTCAATCAAACTGATTTCCCAAATAAAACAATTTGGTTAAGCTCACTCATCTTTAGAAATGAAATAAATTATAATACAAAACACATCGACTGAAATAGTATATACTCTCTCTAACTGAATTGATCAATAAGGGCAGCTTTTCAGTTGACTCAATGTATTTGGACACAGAAAGTATTTCTCAAAGCCAGGTGGCTGGCAATGCCTTGTGCTTTTTCTTTTTCTCAGTTCATGAATGCATTTTCACATGCCATCCCTGATTTGTTCAATCAAGTTGAGGAAAATAAATTTCAAGAACTGTAATGCGCTTGCTATTCATGATGCAAAGAAGTTGCAATTATGAAAGTTATAGGAAATTTAATCCTCTTTAAACTTTACAAAATTGATAAATTTAGCCATATCTGAGATATTTCAAAAACCACAAGATGTAATAAATTTTCGTGTTTTTGTTGGCAGCTAAAAGTTTTTCCATGGCTGACCATATTGCATTATTTGTTTTCTTCATATTATCATTAATATATGTAATGAAGAAAATCTTCTATCCCATCTTTTGCAAGGAAAGCCCTTTTTTTCAATACTTATTGACTGGACTAATTTTACTGAAATCTAGGGACATAATGGTACCACAGTACACTGCCATGCCACAGCTTAAAGCTTCAGTTTATCCTGGTGCTGGGAAAGGGTGATTCAGCCTTTCATCCCTTAAATGGGTCGATAAAATGAAAACCAAGCTTTGGTGGGAATCTCCTCAAATTGGACGGAAAGTCGAGTTGTCAACTTTTCCTGCCTTGAGAGGGATCTTTAGGGAGGAGCTAAGAGGCTTTTATTATTGGCTAAACGAGTCGAAACCAGTCAATAACTAACAACTGAGTGAGAGAAGTAGATACCTTAACAACTGACTGGCAGCTAACAACTGTTGGAGAATTCCACCCCGTGATTGAGAAACAAAAATAGCAGACCATACACTAGGTTGGATAATGCAGGCCTTGTCGTTTACATACAGTCTAGCAGCTCAGTACTTCGTCAATGTGATCAGAGATGAAGACACACAACTGGTGGATCCAAAGGATTTGAAGTCAGCTCTTGCATATAGCATGAAGTACATACCACTGAGTTTAGTTAAGTTACATCTTGCAACTTCAATACAAATGATATAATCTCTTTCGAATAATAGCCAGCATATACAGATTAAAAAAAAGCAACAGAGGTTAAAAAAGTATCTTTTGGGATAATGTCATTTGTCATGCGTACCAATTAATTAAAAAAATTGACTTTCAGTTATTGATAGGATAATTATAATGAGGCTTTTGAAAAACCTACTGAAAACAAACAACAATGCTTTTAGGGATGTGCTGAATATTCGGTTATTATTTGGTATACCGTCTATTCAGCAAACAAACCAAATATTCAGTTTGGATGAATACTTAAATATTGTCTAAATTGTCTATCACATTCATTTTAACTAAACCTATCAGCTAAATTTTAAAAATGTATATCATTTAAAATGATAATAATAGTAATTATGTAAATAAACTTACTTTTAATTCTAGAAGAGTATTTAAATCATGATGGATTACATGCCTATCTTCCATTTTCCTCCTTTTATTTTTAATTGCAAATACAGACGTAGAATATTTTATTGAGCAAGTGGATTCCAGATTAGCTTGATTTGAAAATGAGTTACATACAGCAGGTATCTTTCCAATGACTTCCGCATACAGTTCAGCTGAACTGGAAGCTAAGAGGAGGGAAAAAATCTAAATATTACTTTAAAATTTAGCTAACTTTTATGAAGTATGTGTAAAACAAAAACAGTAACACTAAAAATAATATTTTGTCACTCATTGAGAGGGAAAGTCTGTAAACTTTTAATGTATTACAAAGTACTGTCAGAGTAACAGTTTAGAAAAATTATGTATAAGCTGTTTCTGAATACATTATTCTATTTTAATTCATTCCCTGGTATGTTTAACACTTCTGCTTCCTTACCTTGTGATCATAAACAAAAACCAAGCTTTTGAAAAACCTACTGAAAACAAACAACAATGTTTTTAGGGATGCACTAAATATTCGGTTATTTGGTATACTGTCTATTCAGCAGACAAACCAAATATTCAGTTTGGTTGAATACTTAAATATCTGGTAAGTGAATAGTAAAAAAATTTAAATATTCAACAATTGGTAAACAAATATTTTCCATACCATGAATGAAAGTTACAGTACCGTACCATAGTAAAAAATGAAAATTTAAATTGTTACTAACTAATACCACATTCAAGGTAATTTTAGAAGAAAACACTCAGTTGTTAAATTTAAATTTTACTACTTTTCATTTTTTTTAATCCTATGACACATTAAATTAACCTTATTATTACTAACTCATTTATATATGAAACAGTAATCTGGAAAAAACTTATAATAGTACTTATGTATTATCCCGGCGGTCTGCCAAGACGAGCGATTTTTCGCCAAGGTAAATGCCGGACACATGAAATTATTGATGGTTTGGAATGTTTGCCAGCATATTTGACGAAAAAATACTTTGGCAGAAATAACTGCCGGCATAATACGTAAGTACCCTCATAATATTGAGTGTTCATAAATATGTAAAGTCAATGAACTGCTTTTTTATAAAATAAAATATGCAAGTAAAAAAAATTATTTTACAAATATTTAAAAAGGTGATTAATAATATATAAAGGAAGCACTTGGATGTCAAATTTTGCAGTATTTTAATTTCTGAAGTTTTACACCATATGAAATATTAAAACATTGTTTAAAAAGAAACTAATTGAACTAATGAATGTAGGTCAAAGCTTAATAATGGTTTAATAAGTTAAATATATTTTAATTAAATATACAGTATTCAGCCGAATATTCAGTACATTCCTGAGTGTTATTAAGGAAATGCAATACTGGTTAAATTATAATTTGATCTACATATATTGCAACTTATTATTTTAGAAAGGTTTACAAAATATTAAACCGTATGTTTAATCAGTACTACTACTTTATTGAATGAATGAAAATCTCTGGAATACTAGTTGCTGATTATAGTACTAGTTACACGCCCCAAGTAAGGGGGGGAGGGGGGCAACTGAGTTATTCTCAGGCTAGGATGGGACCACAGATACACCACCAGTGTTTGATCTGCATCTTCTTGTTGGGCTTCCGCAAGTAATTCCAGTGAATGGACAGAGGAGCCCAAGGATAAATCATGTTGAGGAAAGGATGATTTCCTTGTTCCTATGATTCCACCTCATTTTCTCCCTGGTGGTTTCCCGCAAGCCCTTCGGGAGAATGGACATAGGGCTCCAAGGGTGAATCAGGTTGAGCAAAGGACAATTCCCTTCTTTCATGTTTTGCTCCTTCCTCCTAAATTGCCCTTGCACGCCATTCTGGCGAATGTAGGAGGAAGCTAACCGGTGAAACATGTTGATGTTGAGGGAGGAACAATTGTCTTCCATCCATGGTTACAATTTCCTTCTGTCAAAGCACAAGACCATAAGTCGGGTTGAGTTGCATGAGTATGGCAGGGGAACAATTTCGCTCTGGGATTCCAGCTGTGTGATGCTCAAAATTGAGTGACAGAAAGTATTGTAGTAGTCCAATTACTGAATTAAACATAAGCTCTTTGAATTAAAAGTAACTTTGCAACAGAAAAACATCATTCTATTAGGCTTCATAAAAATAAGAAACATATAGATATGGATAATCAGAAGAAATCAGGTTATACATCTTTCTAGAATATAATATTTTCGACCCAGTGATTCTAATTCACACAGCTAATATTTATATTTACTCAATACCCTCAGTGTTAATAATACTAGTGGCATAATCCTTATACCAGATCATTTTACAGAGGGATTGCACTCATGTACTATAGTACATATTTTATTTACTTTTTTCTAAAACAAAACTGTTTTCTTTTAAATCACTGGAATGCTAGAAGTCACTTTTTCAAGATCTTAACATTACTTCAGAATCCACTTTCATTCCTAACGCTAAAATTAAAAGTATTTTCATTAGTTTCTATTGGAAAAACACAGAAATTTAGAAAGACTGGGGTGGCAAATTGAATAACTCCACCTGCCATTGGTATAGCTCTTGCTACAGCAAAAACTTTGGTGGGGGAAAAAAAATACAGCAATTTACAAGCAATCAGGTTTATTTTCATGAAGCACGGATTACCACTAATAAATGTTGATATGTTTCTAATCCCAGATGATATAGCAAAGCTACACCATCTCCAAAAATGTTCAGAAGGTCCAAAAATAAAATCACATCCCTTAAAATCTCAAAAATGGTAAAATTTAAACAATTAAGAATATGATCGGGGGAGCCTTGAACAGCCAATGACACTCCGAAAAGAACCTCTCACCCTGTTGAAAGGCAAGGGATTTGATATGGCCACACAGAAAGCATGAAAGAGCCGTCTGCCGTTTTCTCGATATATTGAGCTCGTGGCACCAACGAGGTCTTTTGCCAAAGTACCATGGGTGAACAGGAGGAACTCTCCAAAGTGTACTTAATTCCTTCCTTTTGATTGAGAAAATTTCCGAATAAGTTAATTTAGCGACCTCATGCAGGCTATCAGCAGAGGCAACCTTGGCCAAACTATCAGCAATCTCATTACCATTCAGTCCAACATGGGAGGGACACATTGAAAGTGTATAGAGTGTCTTTTAGCAAGCTGATTCATAAGTTCTAGCATATGTAGGCTCATCATATCCCCAACAGTCACCCAATGAGAGAGGTGCTGTATAGAGGCACGACTGTCTGATAAAATCCAAATGTCCTTGAAGGCAAGTTCAGTGGTCGTGTAAAAAAATGTAGTCCCTTGTATATTGCCTCAAGTTCAGACCTGAAGACGGAACAGCCATCAGTATTTCTAAACATAAAATATGGGATCTCCCGAGGAAGAAGAAGTAGTGCGGCATTTATGAATCATTTTACTGGCAATGCTTATTATCATCACTGTCAAAAGTCAAGCTGCTTATACTTTGACAGAATTTTCCCAAGATGTTTGCAGCTGATTTGTTATTCTGTGGGATCTGTCCACCAGGGTCAAGGACAATGTTACATGAATCTACCTGGGGTTTGTCTTTGCTAAGAGATCTAGCAAGTCTCCATAATTTTGTATTTGGGGATCTAGTATCTATGTTGCTACAGAGATTTCTCCAAGACTCCCTCTTATGTGCTATATATTTCTGTTTGATCCCTGCATTTTTCTCAAAACGGTTGCTTTTTAGCAGTATTTTTACATGAAAATAGTTACCACAGTTGCCTATTTGTGATTATAATAGTAAATAGTGGTGATCAGTGGCATAGCCAATGGGGGAGGGGGTAACCCCCCCCCCATGAGGAAGTTTTTGGTATACAAAATGTATATTCTTCACTCCCTTATCACACACACCGACATATATATGAGTTGAAGTAGTCGTAACCCCCCCCCCATGAAAAATTTCTGGCTACGCCACTGGTTGTGATTATAACAGTAAAAGTAACTTTTTAGTCATCAGTGGGCCCCCTGCCATTATTATTGTCCAAATAACAATAAATTAGAACACAAAGCTCTTGGGACAAGAAAATAGAGTAAAAGCTTATCATTAACATTAAAAACAAAACAATTTTTACAAAATCTCAAAATCTAATCATAATTTTCTTAAAGTTCAATGCTTATAGTTTGAGAGACTACCAATGATGTTACCGTATTTCAGCTGCTTCAGTTATTTTTTATGTAACATAAAACAAAAAGTGTTAATGGGCAGAACAGTGGCGGCTCTTCATTAAGGGCCAGAGGGGCCTGGCCCCACCGACTAAGCACCGTCTAAATCAAAATATCTTCCTATTATGTAAGGCAGTTCTTTCAATAATTTACCTTCATTAAAAAAATACACGCGTTTTACTCTATTTTAATACTATCCATTAAAAAACGCACTTAAAAAAGCGATAGTTATACGATTTTCCCCCTATCTAAACCATGCTTGGGCCATCGGCTGGCCTGCCCTGAATGGGGCGTCTCTTCCCCGTTCACCGGGTTGACATATTTGGCATTGAGCACAAAGCCATACTGATGCGGAATTGACTTGGCTTCCAAACGGCTTATTTGGCGCTGCCTTCTGGGCCCGGATGTTCGGGCCCTCGCACGGTGATCTACACGATCATACGGGGAAATATCGGCAATCGGTAGCTATTGGCGAAATTTTCCGCTTAGGAGGAAATCATTTTTTATTTGCGTGATCATATTTTTGCAGTGCAGTCAGATATTTTTCTTTTTTGTTTTCTTGATTTACGAAAAGCGATGTATGAATGTATTTTTTATATATGTTATTTATTTTAAAATAATTAAATCATCTAAAAATTATGAACAGGCAACTATAAAGAACATAAATATTAAATATTTAAGTGGCTTTTTGTTTAGTAATAAAGTAAACTTTTCAATTTAACATAACTACGTAAAAAATAGCAGAAGTTGTTTAGTAAATTCGATAATTATTTGTCATTTGAGAAATTTTAAATACTTACGCTGTGTGAACGTGGGGATAGGTTGTTCTATATGTATATATATTTTCGCGATTTTAATTGGCAATATTTTTTTTCGGGCCCCACCACTGAAACGGGTCACAAGCCGCCACTGGGGCAGAACGACACACAAACATACTTTTTTAGCTTGTGTAATGGGTAGGAATCTGAAATTTCTGAATTACAGGTAATGTACAGACAAAAGTATATTTTATTCTCCACTTTCGACTGTTAAAATACTTATAAAAATATTAATAAATTATAAAAATAACAATCCTGATCCTCATACAAGGCCGCAGCTAAGGGGAGAGGAAGAGATTAAATTCAATTAAAGTATAGTTAAAAAGTTGTGTTTGTTACAGTAATTAAAATAGCTGCAAATTATCAGAATTTTACTAAAATTCAAAATTAAACAATTATCTCCTTATGAATGATTCTATAATGCACATTCCAGGCCCGGATACGCCCACCGGGAAGCCGGGGAAATTTCCCGATGCGCCAGTCACTTTCACATATATGTCGTATTTATAATGTGCATGTTTACTCAGAAAAGAATGTAAATGGTTCGCTGATTATATATATTTCCCAGGCCTGTGTGATCAGTTGTATCCAGCCCTGGCACATTCTAAAGTTGCAACAGAATAACTTGTTATTCTGTTGCAGTAAAGTATTTTAATTTTTTTTTATTAGTATTGTTATTTTATTTTTTAAGAGAGGTGGAGGAGAGAGAAAATAGTTCAAAGCAAATAGTAAACATCTGATTTAAATCATACAACTCTTTTGATAAGGGAATAATATCTGGTGTAACAAAAATACAGCTTTTAATATTGGCTAAGTTAAAAGATAATATCAAACAAAAAAGGAACGCTTAGATGAAATGGGCAAATCGCAGCTCTGGTGATTGAATGGGCTCAATCCCCCAGCATAAGACAGTTTTGACACATGGTACTTACCTTTTTCTACTTCATCTACTTCACTGGGTAAAAAAGAGGCACTAATTTGCTGTGCAATTTCTTTTGCTATGGACACTGCTAATGAGTAAGGACATTTTCTGGAAAAAAAAAATAAGAGAAAATTATGCACGCACACACACACACACACACACACACACACATATATATATATATATATATATATACATATATAGGGTGTCCCAAAAAGGTGGTTACGGGCTTCAATTCTTTATCTATCAGAGATAAGTGGGTGGTGTAAATTGAAAAAATGTTCAAAGTAAGGTCGGAAATAAGAATCCGTTAAGAAAAAAGTTCTTGTTCATTTATAAAAAGTTACACTATTAAAATTTTTTATACGACCCCCATACAAAACAATTCCCAATTAGAAAGTTTTTATTTTCCACCCAACAAGACTAATAGAAAAAAAAACACATAACTGTAAATTTAAAACTGAGTGAGTTGTGCTTGGAGCTGTGCTTAATTGAAAATGGAAGGCTGTGCAAAAAGGACCATACACAAAAATAGAAGGGTAGATTTTTAGGGTAGATTCATGGCTCCGTTGAAAATTATCATATTTTTCAAAACAACGTTCTAACAGACAAACTCTGACATTTTTTTATTTCTTGTAAGTGGTATTTAACCATTTCAAATGTTTATGGTAAAACAATTTTTAACAACTGCATAATGAAATGCAAATGATTTCTTTTGAGTTTACTCATTTGTTTCCAGTAGTAAGTACTATTAGAATAACTCAACCAAACTTTTCTTGTACATATCAGAATAAATAGTGCATTAAAAATTGTGCAGCGATATTTAGTTTCATATTTTTAAAATAAAAACATAACTAGTAGTGCATAATGTTTTTTTTTTAACAAATGACGAGCTATTTGAATTAAGAATGCTTTATTCTAAGTACAATAGAAATGATGCAGAAACTGCTCGAGAATTCGGACAACGATATCTGAATTCACCTGAAATTTCTCGCATGTTTGTTTACCGGATGATGAGGACTGACCGGATGATGAGCTCTGGACCTCTGTTTCTTTCTTTTTCTGTTCTCTTTCTGGCAGAGTGGTGATTCTACTAATACTGAGAATGATAAAAAGGGTGTACAAGATTGGACTTCAGACAAAGCAACCCCCCCCCCTCATCCTCTTGTCTTCTTCCCTCACTTGTATGCGTGTGGTGGGTATAGCATAGTATCTATGCTGTGCCGCCAGGGGGTTGGGGGGGGGGGGAGAGAATTGGGTGTTCCTTCAAGCATCAATTCCAGTTTTATGCTTGAAATCAGAAGAAAGAGCAATTGCACCACGTGATCAATCGCTGGGAATGATGACTCTGCAAAAGTAGCTTAAAAAGTAGTTTCCAAAACAAACTACTGATTTTTTGTAGTGCACTACATACTACACTACTTTTTTTAAAAGGTAGAACGCTATACTACAAACTATAAAAAAAAGTAGCGACTACTGTAGTTTTGCTACTTGTAGCGCGCTACTTCCCAGCCAGGCGCGGACTGGGAGGGTAGGGGCCCGCCCGTCTCAAGAGAAGGGGGGCCCGGGTTATTGTGCAACCGATAAATAATAGGATCTTAACTTTCGGGGTATTGACAGAGGTATGGTATTATTAATTAATTATGATTGATAATTAATGCATTAATAAAATATTGATCTATTAATTAATATGTGTCATTCATATTAATTAATCCCTTGTTCATTCGCAAACCCTCACTCAAAAAATTTTGAGAACTACATTTAAAATTAAATGTTTTGAAGCCTTCTGAGGCGCAATCGCAGCTGCAAAAATTTTTTTATGTGTCAAACTTCTTTCAGGTGCTATCAGTATAGCACTTTTCTTTATTTTCTTACTTTTTTCTGTTTGGGGGTCCAGACGTCTGCAGACAGTCAGACACCCTAGCCAGTCCGGGCCTGTTCCCAGCCCTGCCCCCAGGGCCTCCGAGAGAAATTTTATAAGGCGGGACAGAAATGTTCTCCCCCCCCCTCCCCAACTTGTTTTTGCCTCAAGAAATGTATTTTAAATTCTGCCCAATTTTACTTTAAAAGTAGTTATTAAAAATAAAGTTAATATTGTGGGGTCATTTTTATTCTTACCTAAATTTTAATTTTAATAATGGGGGAGGGGGGGGGCATTTTTGTATTTCACACCACTTAGAAAAATAGCTAGGACCGGCACTGCATTGGGCTGTGATTTTTTCTAAGTAATTTTTTAAAAGTAAAGATGTAGAAAGGAAATTTGTAGTGCATTTTGAAAATTTCACGGGCCCCCTCTAGTTCGTCGGGCCCCGGGGCAGTGCCCCGACTGCCCCCCCCCCCTCTCGCTGGGCCTGCCTGCCCCTACCTAAGTCAAACTTTATTTTTCTAATGTATGCTTTACTGCAAAGATTTTAAACTCAATTTTTATTTATTTATTTTTATATGCGAACACTTTTATAAAGAGGGGCCCATTCTCCCCCTCCCTTCAAAAAAAGATACGTTTTATTGATTTTTATAAGTTATATTGTGTACCAGTTTTTCGGTTCTTAGCCACCCCCCGAAAAAACTCCTAAATCCCCTGTAGATAAACTATCCAGTTAATATGCGACCAAAAGGGAGTGTGCACTACTAAATGTTATAACAATCCTAAATATAAAGTTTCAACATTGTACGACCAATAGTGTTTGAGATATGCCAGTTACATAAGTACGTACCTACAGACGTCATAAAAACTGGCCAAAATCGGTTGACATGCATTTATACGAACGTGCATGCATGCGTACGAAGAGATCATCTCAAATCTTAAAAGTAAATTTAGCGATAGTCAAAACAGGTTTTTTTCGTCAAAATCTGGTTCCCGAAATCGCAACCACATTATTTTCTTATACTCCGTACAAGAAAGTAAAAAGTAACGTCTACAATAATTTACGTTAAATTCAGTGAACGGCAGAAAATTGTCAGATGGTGCCACTAAGCACATAAAAACAAGCTTTTTGAAACAGAAAATTAAAGACATGTTTATAAATGAACATCGGAGCGTAAAGTGATAAAACCCATCTAATTCGGCTAAGCAATCAATTTACTCACTAACACAGTGACAGCACTAAACTCGGTAATTTCCTTATGCGCTTACGCTGCTCAAAACAGAGACGTGATTTGAAAAACATTATAAATCCAAACAACTGAAGCATAACCGGAAATTATTCTTAACATAGGATTTGTATAGTTTAGAAGAATGGGAAGAATACAACAATGAAAATTTGCGCCATCATATAAAAACACATTTCCGGCCGTCGGAATGCTTCCGTCTCAGACAAGACATTAAAATAACTCACACTAAAGTAAATGGAATGTCTCACACAGAAAATGCAAAGTTGACAAAAAAAAAAAAAAAAAAAAAAAAAATATTGCTACGTAGAAGAGGTGTGCCAACCATTTGATTGCTTGGATAAGCTTCACAACTACACACCAATAAATATTAGACATTTCAGTAAGTTGATGCTTTTTTAAACATTCCTTAATTTTTTGTGGCTGTAATTTAGGCATGTATTTTACTTTTTATTTAGGGCGTGACCAGTTAATTAGCTGAAAAAATATAGTACAAGCAAGAACGTACCCAGAAAAAAATTTTCGGGGAGGGTCCAAAAATTTCGGTGGGGGAGCAAACGGGGGAAAAAGCTAAATTTTTCGCAAAAAGACTTCATCATTATTGTTTCGTTAACAAAATTTTAAATTTCGCCCCCCCCACCCTGGGTACGGCTTTGAGTAAAAGTATGTGTGTTTCAGCTGGCTGCATACAGTGGCGGATTAATGCAAGTTTGTCGGGGGGCGGTTAGTTTGTCAGTGGGGGCAGTTAGTTAGAAGATTGACATATACGTCCATTTTATGCAAGGTAAAATAGAATCTATTACATTAATTTCTCTTGTCTCGGTGGGGGCGGTCGCCTCCTCCCTTTAATCCGCCCTTAGCTGCATATTATTTACTAGCTGAGTGCCAGTTCTTAACATTAGGGATTTTTTTTTTCTTACTGAAACTTTAGTGGGGCATTCAGAAAGAGAGAGAGAAAAAAAAAAACATTCCTAAATGTTTAATCATAATCTACATGAAGAAATAAAGAATCCTGCTGCCTCATGGGAAGTATAAGTTTTCTCGTAGACATAAAATAAACAATGTATAAAAGTAACCACTTGGCTGTTCATACGGCCTACTGTCTTGTGAAGAAACATTTCAGTCTCAGCAGGGATCGTTTATTTCACAATTCCATACCGTCTTGTTTCACCCAAGTGTATAATTTAATAATATACAGCGAAACTTCTCGGAGCGACCACCTTTCGTTCGGTGACAGCCAAGAAAAACACGCTAAAAATATTGTTTTTCCCGTTATTTATAAAACTGTATTCTAATAAACATAAGTAATTATACAAACATGTTTTTAAAATTTAATAAAACTAGCCGCCAAAGTGGCCAGCTTCGACGCCCCATACCTTACTGTTCTACACACACAGGGCAGTGTTGCCAAATTTATTTGACTCCTTTCAAGAAAAATCGAGGTTTTTTTTCCCCTCTAAACAGTATTCGTCATTAAATTTATTTAGGTTAGGATTGATAAACATTTTGGGTGTCATCAGAAAAGCTGATGGTGACCATGGGGGCAAAGCCAAGTTCTAACATTGCAAGATGTATGAAAAGACATAATAGGTGACATTTCCATTCATAAAATCTACTTATATATTACGCTAACGTTTGCGGTACCAAAATCGCTGATATTTCCACGCTGCGAACGGCAACAGCTAGATGTAAACATTAGTGCAATAACAATAATGCATGTGCGCAGAGGCGCCGACTTTACAAAGTTTCTGTGGGTGCCCTAAAAGTCCGTGGGGGGAGGGGGGTTCATAAAATGTTGAAAGTCGTACAAGGTTTGTAATTTTTGATAAAGGATCTCTAAGTTTTTTGTGCTAAGTCTCTCCTAAGTTTTTTGTGCTAAAACGCGACAATTTATTTTAAAGGGGGAGTACAGTTGGAATGTACTTGGCTAAGATTGTAAAATAGTTTTAGTAGGTGATTTTAAGATATTTCGATTCCGAAGATGGGTTTTATGGAACAAGGAAGAAAAATACGGCACACTCATAAATAACGATACACTTTCCAACTTTATGGAATCTTTTCCAACTACCCTTGAATCTTTTCCTATTGTTATTTGCTTTCTTGCTCGTAACTACTCAATCATTTGACTTTTCGTGCACATTTTTAACAGTGGGAAATGGGTAATACAAATAATCATTTTAGCTCCACATAAAATATCCAATATCTGAGGGTATAGATCGAAGAAACGATATCTGTCTCACGGTTTTGGTACACAAATTAAAATAAACTAATTGTACCAAGGATTCGAAAAAATTCAGGATGATTCTTTACAAGCTGCACAACACACTGCAATAAATTCGAAAACTTTCATGAAACTTTCAGAAAAAAATCTTAAACGTGGAACTGCACAGCAAAATATTTCTAAGAGTGGCCATTCTGCAAAATTTTTCGTTTATTCCGGCGTCTAGTACAGCTTGTGAACATACATTCTAAAAATTGTGAAGTGCTTGAGATAATTAGTTTTCTTTTTTGTATTTATATGCCAAAAATTGCGTGTTTATTTCCCAGCGCTGAAGGCGACATTCAAAGCAGAGCCCGACTAAGCCAATGTGAGGCCCATGGCAGACATCTCTCTTGAGGGCCCCTTTTATACTGATATAAGCAAATTTATCTACACATACATAGTGTTATTTCTTCATTTTGGGGCCCTTTCTATTGTGGGGCCTAGGGCAGCTGCCCCATCTGCCCTTGATTTAGTCAGGCTCTGATTCAAAGTTTAATTTAAGTGAATAGTGTGAATTTTGGCATCCGATTATCTGTACTACGGTGAAGCAACGCTGGGCATAGAATGAAAGTCTCCACCGTTGTGTCTTAGTAACGATAACAGCAGACCAGTTAAAATCAAGATTCTTTTTAAAGCAATGAAGTATTTCTGATGAAATGCCCTTCTTTTAGAAAAATCTGCTTGTGCTGGAGTCACCTTAAATTTGTTTGCCTTACGCAAATTCTCTGTCAAAATTCGAGAATTCCTGGGCGCACACCCCCTTTTGCCCTTGTAATAAATCAGACCCGAAAGAGGTGTATTACACTATTTCACTTTTTTAAAAACTTTTAGCGATAGAATTTTGATTGGTTTTAACTAATCATTAAAAATTTCTAAGCAAAAGAAAAGTGTATTACTACGTTTATTGGGGAGAAAAAAAACATGCAACAATAATATCACAATCAGTCAAATTTCTTGTCATGTAAATGGAAATTTTGTATAAAAAGTGATTCAGTTTTCGAATGTAACAATTTACGATCAATTTTATTCTTGGTTAATCTATCTCATCCCTGTCTGAAATCCTCAGAGTTTTCAAAAAATGTTATTCATAGTATTGTTTCTCAGCTCATTCATTTCCTGTTTCTTTTTTTTTTTTTTTTTTTTTTTTACATTTTTGTACCCCTATAAACAGCTGCAGCTAAGCCTTGACTATTTTCTTTTCTTTTTTTCCCCAACAAATTAAAAAAATTACAAACATTATACCTTTAAAATAAAACTAGATAATTTCCTCAGAATGAATTAATGCAACGTTTTCTATGTTGAAATGTGTGTAGGACCACATAAAAGATTGGTAACTATTTAAATGGCAACAGAAAAATAAAGCAGAACAAAAAAAAGTTGTTTATCTTAGAGTTAATAATTATTCAAAAAATATTTTGAATTGTTGACCATATAACCTCCAGGCATGATTTTGATCATCCTCCTGAAGTAGAGCTATTTTACCCTCTACCATTATGTGGTCAAATTTGCAAAATTACCAGAGACATACATTTCAGTAATGTGTGTTCATGCGCCCGTGATTTCAATATAATTTTACAAAAACTGTATTGGGCTAGATCAAAGCAAATAGTACCTAATTCCGCTCAAATCTCGGAAAATTAATACAGAGGTAACAAAAATTAACTTAATGATACCTTAAATTAGGTAATTAATTTTGTAAATTGCATTTTAAAAAATCACGGCTCTTGCCGAAGAAACAAAATCTGCATAACGGTCTTAGTACACAAATTAAAGTAAACTATCGCACCAAGGATTCGAAAAAATCTAGTGATTCTTTATAAGCTGCACTACATACCGAAATAAAGAATAACACTTCTTTAAAATTTTCGATTTTTAAGAATTTTTTCTAAAAGTTTCGTAAATTATACAGGTTTATTGTTTATTTCAGTGTATAGTGCAGTTTCTAAAACATACATCCTAAAAATCTGAAATATTTGACAAATTAATTTTTTTGAATTTGTGTACCAAAATTTCTTTCCCCCCCCCCCCCCCGAACTACATCGATAAGCTGAAAGTTGCTGTCATTCAGTTGCCTTTAAACAGGGTTTAATTTCGATCCAAAAAAGTGCAAGAGCCCTGATTTTTTTATTGCAATTTACAAAATTAATTACCTAATTTAAGGTATTAAGTTAATTTTTGTTACCTCTGTATTAGTCTGCGATGAGATAAAATTAATATGAACAGAAACAATTACGCTGGTAATTAAAATTTTAAATTTAGTGTAAATTTTCACCGAGATAAAAGAAATAGTGGAGCTGAGCTCCCATGCAATGCAAATTAAGCACTTCCTTTAAATACATGCAAGTATTTAGCACCCACGAAAACTTTTCTGTGGGTGCTTGAGATCTGACATACTATTGAATTGTTCGAAAAGTAATTTCGTTTCCTTACATAGAACTAAAACAAATAAATTTTCAACAAGCACTGATTTACAAACATGCTGTGCCTAGGCATAGGACCCATATTTGTTAAATTTTTAAGGGATAATTTTATAAATAATACTTTTTTTTCTTTGAAAAAAAAAAGAAAAAATGGAAACCCTCCCCCTTTTTTCACGTCTACCCTCTCTGAATAATCATATTCGAAATGTTCTGAAATCGATTTTTCGGCATTCGTGAGGGCTGTATTTTACAGCAAGAATTTTATGGATATCTCTTTTCTTCTTTGAGATCACGCAGGATATGTGAAAGGAATGTTTCGCTCCCCTATCCCCCCATAAGTTAAGAATTTTGGAAAATGTTTTCCATTCTAGCACCTACGCTAAATAACTCACATACTTGCCAAATTTTGTATTATTATCTTCAATAGTTTTGTCTAGGTAAAATATTGACGTACGAAAAAGCGAAATGACTTTCCGAACAACCCAATATATAAAAAAAAATAACCGTCCTTCAATAAAATTCTATTTTGCAGTTGCAAAGTGAGTGTCGAGTGCTTTGCAGTTGCAAAGTTCTACCTGTTCTACCAAAGTTCTTGCCTGTTCTACCGCTCTATAGTTACGCCAGTGATTGTCTCATCGAAGTTCCTCATGCTCATCTGAATTATAAAGGACATGGGTGCCCATATAGGGAAGTAGGTGGGGGCTCAGGTCCCTCCCTCTAGCCGTCGGTATAGTGAACATTTTTATATTAGCTAACCTTTTTTTCACTATTTCAGTACTAAAATGTTTGAAAGCGCGATTTCCGATGACCTTACCAATGCGAGAAATAACCCCTCCCCCCTCGTCTTAAAGTACTAATATGGACGTCCATGCCGAAGCACCCACATACATTTGGCCTCATTAAAGATTTACTTTTAAACTTTTAAAATATCACACAACTAATAAGCATTTTAGTACTGAAATAATGCAAAAAGTTCCGTATGCTTTACAAATATTCATATTACGTAACGGCATAATTGGGGCGGGGGGGGTGGACCCTCCTTGAGTGTACATCACTGTGTTGGGGTTGTCAGACGATTGCTGGTGCTCAGCACCCAACGTAATTTTTTTACAAGCCCAAAGCACCCATATAAACGTCCTTTCCTAGCCCTTTCTGCGTAAGTGCAATAACAATAATGCATGTGCAAAAATCCAAACTAATAGTTCATTGACCTCAAATGGCGCAAGCATATGTCACGCAGTAGCTAGATTGCAAAATAACAATAATGGGTACACAAAAATACAACATTTTTCGGACTTTTTCCACAGCTTTAAAATATCGGATTTACAATACTTGGCGCATTAATCGCCCATCTAAAAAATGCCACCATGCATTGGGCTAAAGCACATTTTAGCCATTTGCTGCTTCAACATCGGTTTTATGATGACACCCAAAATGCGTAGCAACCCTAACCTAAATAATTTTAATGACAAATAATGTTAAAACAACGAAACATGATTTTCATTGAAATAAGTCCAGAAATTTGGTCAACACTGCACTAAGTTTAAAAAACAGTAAGGTATGGGTGGAGAAGCTGGCCGCCTTGGTAACTAGTTATTATAAAAATACTGCATTGGGTGATAAACGTGTTGTACAAATTCCTACAGAAATACTTCTTAATTGCAGCAGCTGCGGGGTTAATCTGCCAAAGTTAGCAACCTGGTGTTTTGTAGTATGGTTACATTATTTAATACGTATCCTTTTTAACGAAAATAAAAAATAAACAGGAAATGGCTAAAATATGCTTCAGCCCACACTGCAAGGCGATTTTTTTCCCAAATGTGCGATAAACGCGCTGTGAAAAATTTTCGCGTAAGCATTGTTATTTTGTAGTCTAGCTACTGGTTGACATACATAACCAGTAACGAATATGCTTGCTTCACTTGACCTCATTGAACTGTTAATTTATATTTTTGCGCATGTGTTATTGTTATTACGCTAATGTTTACATCTAGATGTTGCCGTTGCCGGCATGAAATATCGTCGATTTTGATATCGCTTACGTTAGCGTATTGTATAAGTATATATTTAGAAATTTCTGATTGTTTCATTCTTTTTCTTTTAGAGAGTACTTCTCTCTACTTTTTACTTACTTCTGACAAAAGAGCATTTATCCGGATATTCTTTATGCATTCTGAATTTGCCATAATAAAATCCATTTGCTTTAAAAATTACTTTTGGGGTTTACCACTACCACAACCAAAAGTAACCGCTAACTTACTCTTTGAAATTCCCTTTTCGCGTGACTCGATCACATGAGTGCTGACTACTCCAACAGTAAAATCACTCATTTCTTAGTCATGTCTCTGAAGAGACAGGGGGATTCCGGAATCTACAAGATTTGTTCTTGTACGTGTACTTGCACCTGCTGTCGATTTGCACTAGAGCGACTGATTTGGAATACGGTATTTGTTTACTTTGTTTCCTAAAAGTTTCGGACGTGTGTAAAATAAGACGTGTGTAAAATTTGAATGTTCTACGACAACGTCTTGGGGTTGCGCATTGAGCTTGAAATTTAGAAATTTTTGAAAAATATGGCTTTTCAAAATATCGACCAAAAAATTTCTTTTCCGAATTATTAGGCTCCGGAGGTTTAAGGAGTTGTATATTGTTATTAATAACACGTATGTAAAATCTGGAAGGGCTACAACAATTTCTAGGGATTGCGGTTCGAGCTTGAAATCTATAAATATCTGAAAATTATGCGTTTTTTGAAAAAATTATGTAGAAAGCAAACTTTATTTGTTAAAAATAATTTGGTTCTTTTATATGTTGAAAAATGTTCAGAGAGACTCAGTAATCACAAAAAATGGCCTTACGAATAGTTTGATACAATCCACACGTTATGCTGTCGTTTTGTCTTGGGCGCAGTACGCAAGCTGTGCTCTAGACAACTAGCTCCGGTTTGCCTGCCGAGTGATGGCGATACATTCGGTTAAACCAGGCACGAGATATTTCGTTGAAACAGGCATTTAGTTTAACTTTTCAGATAAATGGTGCTTTCAGTGTACTCTCAAGAAAGCTAAAAGGTGATTGCCTTGCACTGCTACGATTCTGAAAAGAGTGAAACCGTCTGCAACAGAACATGGAACAAAATCGGCGTTCTTAGAAGAGCTGTAGATATCGAGAGAATTACCTTGTACCAAGTTACCAACCCGAGAAGACATACTCGTACTTCTATATTACTTTTTTGTACTTAAAAAGAAAAATTTCTGAATAAAGGGCAGGATCCACCGGGGGGAGAAGTAACCTTAGTTGGCGATCAAAGTACAGGAAATTTGGATCAAGACCAGTATCCCTACTGTGTTAATCCAAGGAATTCAAGAGATAGATAGAAAAGGTCATCAGCAAGTTTAGCAGCTAAATAAATCGCACGTTAGAGACGGACATAAGAAATTGTTTATGTAGAAAGTGGGAAAGACTCTCCCTTACCGAGCTATTGAATATCGCACTTGCAAATGTCCTGACTTTTCCCGGAGCAGGTGTGGCTCAGAGCCTCGCATACCTCATACAGAACGGGAGTCATAAGCAGACCAGAGGGGAGCAAGATATGTGACAATCGATGGAGATGTAAAGAAGAGAAGTTTATGGAGAATGAGAGAAAAGTTGAAAGATTGGAAAGAGAAATTTAGAGATTGGTGGAGAAAGAGGTGAAATTTCCAACATCCAGTCTCCAACTTTAGTCATTGATTTGGAAAGTGAAAATAAATTAAGAGAAGTACGAAAGACTGAAGAAAACGCTGAATGCCTATCTACCGCCGCTTTGGGAGATTCGTTCATAAATGACCAAGAATAAAAATAGATAGAATAAAAATATCAGAGCTTTCACAATTCTGTGACACAAAAATATTGCGGACTGGGCAGCAGCAACTTTGGTATCAACTTTATTTCACAATCTAGAAAGCGGAAGGAATGCAGATGAGAGAAATCTTCTCAACTGATTCTCGACCCATATAAAATTACAGGAAGGCTGAGATGACTCGCAGTGAAAGAAACGGAAGAAGACTTTAAATTTTTCTTTGGATTGTGTTTTGATAGGAGGAAGAACAAAACCCGATACATAGAAAAATTTGTTGACGACAAATTACACCCAAGTGTTTGTCAAAAAGAGCATATCTCCCTGATAATGGAACCTGGCTCAATATACTTTGGCCATATGTTACGATCTTATTTTAAGAATTTCACTGGAAATTTGGGAGAGTTTGATACGAAATTCATGATCTTAGGACCCTCACATACATTGGCGGTGGTGGCAAATCATCGAATTCTGGAAAGAACAAAGGCGTCATCCGAAATCTAGAAACGCAGTTCTCTAATCTAACTAAATCTCTGCAATGCTTTATTCGCCAACTTCACACGATAGCATACAGCCACTCCAAAATTTGCTGTCTATCCATCTATCAGAAGATCGTTTCATACGATCTAGATTATTACACTTGACATAAAATGGCACAGTTTGATTTAAGTCTGACTTTACATTATTCATTAAAATGCATGAGCCAATAATTGGATACTTGGACTGGCACGGGCAGGTCTCTGATTGCAGGCAAATCACCGAGGGTCCTGGGTAATGTAGTTGCTATTGTGGTCGTACTAGAGAAGAGCTGCGAACGTTACTTACTAGTTTTCAATGGGACTAATTCATTAAAATTATAATTTTTGCTTTCTACGTACTTTTGTCAAAAAACGCACATTTTTCAGATAATTATAGATTTTAAGCTCGATGTGCAACTCCTAGAAATTGTCACAGCCCTTTCAGATTTTGCATACGTCTTATTCATAATAATATACAACTTCTAAAAACTCGGGAGCCCAATAATTTGGAAAAGATTATTTTGGGTCTATTTTTTTTAAAAAGTCATATTTTTTCAAAAATTTCTAAATTTCAAGCTCGATGCGCAACCCCAAGACGTTGTCGTAGAGCATTTTAATTTTACACATGTTTTATTTATATAAATTTACAACTTTTGACACCTCAGGAGATAAAGATTTCGAAAAAAAAAAAAAAAAAAAATTTCGGTCCACCCTACTGTATATTGTATGTACTTTCTTCCATTCCCCAAGGGCGGCTTTAGACTCAATTCTCGGAGTTAGCCATTCAACTATTTACATAGTCTATAAATTGTTCAGACTTCAAATACAATGTGTGAAATCAAATCTTATGAGAATTTAAAGTTGTTAAAAAAAAATTCGGTTTGGGCCATGACCTCCATAGCCCCCTCACTGGAGTAGCCTTTGATTCCCCTAACAATACGACTTACGAATGAATGCTTTATTGAACAAATCGTAGCCGAATAAAATCTTATTTGGCACGTAAAATTTGTAAAAATGAAAAATAAAAATTTTTACTGATTCTAAATGAATATGTATACATATAGAGAAAGAAGGAAAAAAGAAATATATTCCACAAGTCTAGAAAATGAACCTTGGACTAGTAATAATGCGTCGCTCGTGAAAACTTTTTTTTTTTTTTTTGCGTGCGATTCCTCTGTGTGTGATACCGGTACGCTCAAGAGATGAAAACTTCTTTCGACATCCATCGCTGACTCACTGGTAGGAAATTAGAACTTGGCAACAGCAAGGCAAAGCGAAGCGGCCAATTGTACGCAACAAAGAAATTATTATTATTAAAACTCAGAAGGTTCGCACAAATAAAAGTGGTTTAACCCCTTTCACAGAAAAATGGTGGTTATGGGAGTGTAGGACTTTAACGAATAATAATATAAAAATACGTTAATGTTTTTATTTTTGACATAGACGCAGAAAAACTAACCGAAAATGATTTAAAATAGCAGTTTTCTCTCCTCCGGGGATAAATTCATTCTTAGAATCACGAAATACACGTGGATTCAGTAACAACAAATAAAACAATTATGAAATAATAATTGGAAATGTTTTTTTTTTTTTTTTTTTTTTTTTTTTTTGGAAAGTTTTCAATCCGTAAAAAATTGTTGCATTACATGACAGAAAAATAGGAAAAAATTCTTTGAAAAAAAAAAAAAATGTTGAATCCCAAAAGTTTTCGAAATTAAACAATTCTTACACATACCGTCTGAACTGCTATTTAACTGCATTTTCATCTTCCGAAATTTTTTATTGTGCGTTCACCCTCGAAACCGCTACTAAAATAAGTATCAAACGTACACACAGAAAGAGAGGGGAAAATAAAGTTTCTACAAGATTTAAAAAGAAAAACATATGTTTCTTGAATATTCGGAATACTTTTCCCACACCTTAGCACAAACAATAATAGATAAAATGATACAGAAAAATACAAAAATAGTTCATTAATGCATGTTTGAGAACGCTAGATACTTTTAACGGCACGTTTAAAAGAAAATAATAAAATAAATAAACTGCATGATTCAGTTTCTTTTTTCTATTTATAATGATCAGAAAATACTATTTAGAAAAAGAGAGATTTCAAGAAAGACAATTAAAGATCAAAATTACTCAATCCAAATAGTCATTCTAATGAGAAAATCGAAAATGACTACATTATAGACTAATATTAAAAATAAACTGCTTTTATATACCATTAAAACTACTAAACGTCATTAAGTAGAAGGCAATGTAAATTCTTTTCTTTCTTATGAAGGAAAATAAAATAAAACATTCTTCCAGAGAGGAAAAAAGCTCATTTATTCGAGAACAATCCCCCCCCCCTCTCCCAAAAATATAAAAAGGAAAAGAAAAGTTTAACTTACGCATTACATGGCCATTACAATTTAAAACTTTTTACTACTTCCTTGTACGGAGTATAAGGAAGTAATATGATCCAGAAAAATTTTAAGGGGCAAATTTCGACGAAAAAACCGATTTTGACGACTACCTCTAAATTTACTTTTAAGAATTTTTTCGATGCATCTCATCGTACACTAGCATGCACATTCATAAAAATGTGTCTGCAACTCATTTTGACCAACGGCGAGTCTATTTTGACCACTTTTTCCATGCCGTCTATACGTACGTATGTAACTCACATATCTCAAGAACTATTAGATGTAGAATGTTGAAACTTTATATTTAGGACTGCTCGAAGTTGTACATTTTCCCTTTCGGTTCCATTCGACTGGATAGTTTATCTGTAGGGCCGCCCAAAAGATTAATACATAACGCTAAATACATTACGCTCTATGGGCCGAAATTTATCAAAGCGTATTAGGCTATTTCAAACGACTCAGAAGTGATATATGCTGTTAAGGGTTACAAAATGAATATCTCCATCAAAAAAGGTGTCTTTATCGTTTATAGTTCTGCTACAAGAACACTCAAAAGATTTCCAATACATTAAGGTCAATCAATTTTAGGGACATTCATCCATTTGACGCACAACACCGTCCTACCCCCCCAACCGGTGAATTATCGAACGGGCCCTCAATTTTCATGTGCTATACACGTTGCTTTGAAAGGGTCCATTTACATGGGAAAATGGAAAATCCCGGGTAAAAGCAGAGCATAGGGAGAAACGCATGACAGTTAAAATAAATCTACTTAAAAATGAATACTTTAATGTACTCATGCTTTTTTAATATATTAGCGCCATAAATAAGTACATGACGTGCTTATATATAAATTAATATTCAAGAAAGGAGTACACGTGCTGCTTAAATTTAAGAGTAAAGTCGATAAAAAAACGTGTCGCAAAAGGCTAATTTTTGCTCTCCGGCATTTCGCAATTGTAACCCCCGCAGTGGAAAAGGTGAGGATTAAGCATATCTAGGGGGGGGGGGGGGGGAACACTCAAATACTGGATGTTAAATGATAAAATAAATAAAATTATGAAAAAAAAAACATAAAATATTACTTATAAGATGTACATATTGTACATCATATAAGTAACATTTTCTGTGTGTTGTTTTCACAAATTTTTTATTTATTTTAAGCATATCTAGGTTGCCATATTATCGAGTTTATTAAATGATTCAGACTCTTGAAGTAAAAATAAAAGAATAACGACTTTTCTTTTCTTTTTTTTGGTCGTCTAGATTATTTGCAAGGTTATTTTTTAATTAAAATATCGTGTGCATGTGAAATCAAAGCAGGAATGAAATGTTTCATTCTCAAAAGAAAAATAGGATTTGGAAATTTTCCTAGACTAAAATGTGCAACTTTTTAATTTGGCGAAAAATAAAATGGTTGATATGCGATTTTGCAATGATTCTAGCGCTTGGCGAAATTTATCATCTGCTATCTGGATTATGAATACACCTGAATAAGTTTTTAAAACTTTCATTGAGTTCGAAATGTGCAGTTCTGTGCGCAGTTTTTTCCCATCTAATTCTAATGTATTACATCTAAAAAGGATGTTAGAAATATAAATTTTAATTTTGTTTAATCACACTCATGAATAATGAGATACTTTCCAACTTAATGGAATAAGGAAAGAAAATAGGGAGGACATGTGGATTATAATACGCTTTTAATATATAGCACTTTAGTGCGTATTTAAAATCTGAAAGTGTTTCAGATTTTTTTTTTTTTTTTTTTTTTTTTTTTTTTTCTTTTCGTTTCTTAATGGCCAATATCCAGAAGCTCTTCAGAATTAATATAGGAAGAAAATAATTTGTACCTTTTTGTAGGTTTTTATCATTTAACCCCATCTTATTTTTGTAACCAGGGGCAGCCCGACACGGTAAGCATCATAGACCAAGATCCCAGGGCGATCAGAAAAGAGAGTTTTGTAATGGATGAAACCTTAGGTTCTTAGTAGTGTCTCATGTACTTAAAATACCTGTGTGTTTGTGGAGCTTACCTTGCGACCAGGGGCGTAGCCACGGGGGGGGGGGGGTTAGGGGGTCATAACCCCCCCCCATGAGGAATTTTTTGCCATGCAAAATGTATACTTTTCACTACATTATCACACACACACCTATACATATATATGAATTGTAGTAGTCGTAACCCCCCCCCATGAAAAATTTCTGGCTACGCCCCTGCTTGAGACACCTGGGCAGGTACCAGGTGAGAAAGGTAACTAAAAATTAGAGTTATTTGACGTGAATTTTAATGGCTGATATTTATATATATTTTGTAGAATATTATTCTGAACTAGTATCACGAAGTCTCAGACACTTTTCATGGACCAGAACTTTTGTCAGACGCTTTAAAGCTCCACAAAAAATAAATGAACTTTATTTTTTTTTTAATGTCTGACTTTTATGTATGTTATTAAAGTAACTACTACAAAGTTATATTTCATCAGTCAGACAAATTTGAATGACCAAACATCCCCTAAATACAAATATTATTCAACCGGGAGTGCGAACGCGTGAGCACTATGCATGCATTTAAGAGCCAGTGAGACGTTCATAGCAACTAGGTTCCCCTTCTTAAACTTACCATCTGCTCCACTCTACTGTGTGTGTGTGTATGTGCCTATTGCGCACCACTTAGAGTATACAGTGCAGTTTGGGTCTGTAAGAGCACATGTATTGTTGTTTCTGCTGTGTTTGCACATGTTTATATCGTGTAATTTGTTACTGATATTAAATTATTTGTGATAGTGAAAGCCATGGAAGAAGATAAATTGACGTGCATATTTTGAAAACAATCTCATGACAAATTAATATTATTTAGCAATGAAACACTTAAAAAATGTAAACAAGTTTTAAAACAGCGAGTAATCCATAACCTAAAATTCAAAGACTTAAAATTACCAGAGGATTTGTATGACAATGGTTACCATCGAGAGTGCTATAAAAATTTCACTGCTTTACCAAAAAAATATTATTCTGCCACTCCAGAGTATCCAAAAAGTGCTAAAAAAAATATTGAGTGATTCTGAGAAATCATCATTAGCACATCAAGGCTACCAAGTAACCTTAGTATTAATAATGATCCATGTGTACAATCTACCTCAAATCAAACAAATAATTCTACAGCTTTAGATTCAGATGTAGTATCAAACTCAAGTCCAGCTAATACTATGTCTGAACCTAATGTAAAACCTGAGCCAAGTGTTGAATCTGAATCAGTTGAGCCGGTGTCACATATTTCCGAGGAACCTTGTGCGACTTTTGAGTGTGATAGTAATTCCTTTACTCATAATAATACATTTGAACGTGATATGCCAACTGACAAAGTCCAGACATGTATATATTGTGACCAAAAGACAAAAAGACATAAACTAAAACGACTATCATTGCATACATGCGATAAAAACCTATTCTTAAAAAATTAAACAAAGAAGAAGAAGACATGGCGGAAAATATTGAGAAAGTGCAAGATATAACGGATCCAAATATATATTATCACAGAAATTGTCAATTGGAGTATTCTTATAAAATATCATCCAAGAAGAATACAGTTGAAACATCTTGGCATGAGCTTCGCAAACAACATCAAGTTGTTTTTGATGAAATTTGTAATTTTATTCAAAAAATTGTCATAGAGAAAGGTCGATGTTACTTTCTGACGTATCTCCACAGACAATACACGGAGTCACTTTATTGAAGTAAGGATGCAAAATTTTGGATTGAAAGTAGTAAGTATTTTTAATACATTTGAATTTTTTACTCTGAGACGCATGCGCATAGTGGTCTCGCGTTCGCACTCCCGGTTGTATAATATTTGTACTTAGGGGATGTTTGGTCATTCAAATTTGTTTGACTGATGAAATATAACTTTGTAGTAGTTACTTTAATAACATACATAAAAGTCAGACATTAAAAAATAAATAAAGTTCCTTTATATTTTGTGGAGCTTTAAAGCGTCTGACAAAAGTTCTGTTCCATGAAAAGTGTCTGAGACTTCATGATACTAGTTCAGAATAATATTCTACAAAATATATATAAATATCAGCCATTAAAATTTACGTCAAATAACTCTAATTTTTAGTTACCTTTCTCACCTGGTACCTACCCAGGTGTCGCAAGGTAAGCTCCACAAACACACAGGTATTTTAAGTACATGAGACACTACTAAGAACCTAAGGTTTCATCCATTACAAAAACTCTCTTGTCTGATCGCCCTGGGATCTTGGTCTATCACATCTGGGTGTTGGCTTCGAAGGGGCTTCATTTCGAATTCGAAACTATGTAGAGCATAAAAGGGGGCGTCTTTTTTACGTTAGAAGGGACGCCACTTACCCTAGGGCCGCTCCTGTTTGTAACCATCTTAATTTTAAATTCCATTCAGAATCCGAGAGATTTCAGTGCCAAGGAAGCCATTGAGAAACAGGATTCTCTCCGAACAAGATTTATTAAGATGGTGAACGAACTGGTCGCCGTAGGCGGCTAGTCCAATAGAAAGATATCTTATAAATCCTCCATAGTTCTGTCTACTGAAAACATAAAACTTTGTAATCTCGAGGAGCTATTTAGAATCGCTATAACTGTGACAGGACGTTAGAGTTGCAGAGTTTACAAATTTCAAGCATTTTTTTTAATTTATGACGTAATAATAATGCACACGTAAATGTGCAATAAAATATACACATTTTAAAAGTGATGAGCACAAAACAGAAGTCCATATCACATTATACAAATTTTTATGTTAATTTTATTTTTTTAACACTGTATTATATTACCCTAAAAGTGTAAACGTAAACAACGAAGTTCCTGATTAAATCAATATTATTTCACTGATCACCATCTGATTTTATAATTAAAATAAGTTTAAACAGCGATTCTCATTACAAAATAATAATAAAAGCAAACCTTGCTCCAAGTTAAAATTAGCCCCAAAAGTGCTAATTCAAACAACTAGATTTGGATTAAACCAATATTCAATATTATTTCATCAATTGTTTTCTGAATTTATATTTAAAACAAGTTTAAGCAGCGATTCCCGTAACAAAATAATAATTAAAATAAACTAAGTTTCAGAAATAATTTTTTTCCCAAAAGTGTAAACTTTAACAATGGGCAAACTTTAATTACACCAATATTGTTTCGCCGATCGTTACCCGATTTTATAATTGAAAGAATTTTAAACGGCGTTTCTTAGTTAAAGAAGGGAGAAAAATAACTCCCAGCTAACTCAAATCGAAGGCGAAAATAGTTTCGGATCTGCGTTTGAGCCCTGTAAAGTTGTTTTTTTTTTAACCACCACGGTTTCCGCCAACGCCGCGCATGCGCGCGTTTCTGCTCTTACATTATCCCTATCGGAGCTGGACTTCTTCACGCGAGTGATATATATTCTTTGCCAACTCGTCGCCGGAGGCGGCTATGCCGAAGTACCCGTTCTTAGCACGGAATGGATATTGTTAAACCAAAAAATACAAATGGAAAATAAATAAATAAATATTAAACATACTTCTAGATTTGATCGCCTTGAAAACTGTTTTACA
Source organism: Cheiracanthium punctorium (assembly GCA_038373885.1). Taxonomy (NCBI): domain Eukaryota; kingdom Metazoa; phylum Arthropoda; class Arachnida; order Araneae; family Cheiracanthiidae; genus Cheiracanthium; species Cheiracanthium punctorium. The sequence continues at coordinate 466,586 of JAWZYV010012456.1, forward strand.
GCATTCGTTAGGCATACATTCTATCTATACTTGATCTTTCTAAATACTGTTTGGAATGTGCATCATAATCCGCGAGTGTGCCGTTTTTGTCTTTCTTTTCCATAAAATACTCGTAATTCTTTAAAATCGAAATCTACATTAAAATCACCAACTAAAACTGTTTTAATTCTCGCGAGGCATATTCTAAGTATACTTCACACCTTTATTTTTATGAATATAGACACCATTATTCCAATTAAATAAACAGTAAGGAGTAAGGTTAGGCAATTTCTCGACAAACATGGAAGATATAGCTAAGGGATTTGAGTTTCGACTAAGGTGCCCACAGATTCAAAAAATTCCGAGGAACCTGCTAAGCTGATTTAAATTTCGAAAATCAAATTATTTTAGAAGATATTAATAAAAAACTGAAAAAATAAACCGAATGGTTGCCAGATTTGGCATAAAATCATTCATTCCTTTGCAACAAAGCGTTTCCAAGTATCTAGAATTGCGTGAAATTAACAAACATGAGTTAGGATTACGCCCATTTTATGCCAAAATAAAAACTATATGAAATAAGTAACTCAAAATGTGTTACACAAAGTTGACAATTTTCAAATAGTAAGTTTGCTTAGACAACAGGAGTTTAGAATTAGCGATTATTCGTTTTTCCAAAACAGAATAACTAATATCTTGGAAATGAAAAATAATTAAAATGCAGATTATTTAAAGCCGGTTCTGGTCCAGCTGAATTATTTGCTCCCAGTAGAAATATTTGGTGGCATTAACTATGCCATTATAGCAGTTATAATACACTTTGGATATTTGCTAGCGCGACGAGATGGTATAATTCGTGGTGCTAAGTACACCAATCTGCAAACGATTATGTAAATGAAAATATGGATAACGGTTTTCCCGCAACCTTAAATGAACGGTAATTATAGGTTGTGAGCATGTGTCAATGGCCAAATAATGAAAAGTCGCCATTGGTGGCAAGCTATCCTATCTGTTCCGTAGCTTTTATTAACTTTACATGTACGCAAGTCGCCAAATAATGAAAAATCGCCATGGGTGACAAATTCGCAAGGTGTCCAATAGGTTTTAAATTATTAAAAATACAGCTGAAACAGATGTTATGATTTTATTACGCTTTAGCTCCTAATTAATATAACTTTTGAATGGCAACATTAAATATCATTGTGTTTCTGAAGAGTGCAAATAATTTTTCCAGCGATTATAAGCGGAGTCCGCACTCCAGGTGGAGTATAGCTCAGGACCCGTACAACACGGATTCCCATAACAAAATATCTTCCGTGTCATGAGGGGGAGGGGGGGCTACTGTAGTGTGAAGTTTACATTTTTATGTACCAATGAACATGCAAGAACCAAGCAATGTGTAGCTCAGTAACATTCTATCTGATCCAATCTTCGGGTTTTGTCTGTTGAAATTATGTCTTTTTTACGAATAAGCCTTATTAGGGGCCGAATGCCTCATACGAAAAGCGAGCGTAGCGAGTCTGGGGGCCTTGGCCCCTAGTCTTTGTAAAAGAATTATGCTATATACATGAAAGGTTGCCTATATGTTAATCCACGGTATATAAACTATCATCATTCCAAATTTTATAAAAATCCATTCAGCCGTTTTTGTGTGATTCAGTCCCAAACATACACATTTATACTATTGGTGGGATTTGGAAATTTATGAACTTTAAGAAACACATTTGGACTTTTCTTTATGCTTTTTAATTTGGCATAAAACTAATGTAATTTCCATGCCATTTCCTGTTTTCAAATGTGCACAATTGCAAATAGAATTTCTGCTTTATTTCAAAAGCATAAATCATTTTATGCAGACAAAACTCACCAAGCATGGCCACCTAAAAATGGTTTTCAATTAATAGTTAAAAAGTAATTAAAATTCTGAGCCTGTGCGTGCATTACTGAAGTCAAGGGCTCATACGCTCAAATTTTGAAAACTCTGCATGCTGTAGATTTGTCTGAAGAAAATTCATTTTTATTATTAGAGATAGATAGATTTGGCATAAAACTGGCATAATTTCCGAGGTATTTGATGTTTTTCAAATGCATGAGATTCTTCATTGATGCAATAGCATTTCTGTTAGCTCAAAACATTAATCATTTTATACGGGCGAAACTCGCCAAGCATGGCAACTTAAAAAATGGTTTTTAATTAATAATCAAAAATCTAAAATTCTAAGCAGCCTATAACCATGTCCAGGGTCCCATCTAACTCTATACCAAAATTCATCACAATCGATTCGGCGATTTAGGCATGAAAGCGTAACAAACAAACTCACTTTTGCATTTATAATATTAGTTATGATGTACATGTAATGATGATAACTTTGGTTGACTTTAAATTAGAAATATTGATAAATTGGTTACAGTAACAAAATGATTGAAGATATACAGGGTGTCTACCAAATTTCTGAAAGTCAATTTCCTGACTTTTGGGAGGTCCTGGGAAAAAAATTCCTGACCAATGCATTTTACTTTGGGTAATTGGACAACGCCCTCTCCCTTGTATTTACATATTTTGTACAACTTCTTGAAATACAGGATTAAGCTTTCATCAATTAAAAGAAACAGAAGTAGTCGCAATTTATGATAGAATTAACTAACTGTTCTTGGAAAGACGGTCCTAACCCATAAGTTACCAAGTAAGATAATTTGTCCCATCACGATTAATAAGCCCCCATTTTTCCCTCCTTATACAAACACATCGCTTGATGCTTTCGCGGTCCGAAAAATACATTGCAGTTGCTTTCGGTTCCAGTCCGACAATTAAAGAAGAAGGGTAAAAAAAAAGAACACGAAAAAAAAATGATTCTTTTGGTGAATTTTCCGGACCCATTACCCAATTTCCCGGTTTTTTCCAGACTTTCCGGACCCATTTTCCGATTTCCCGGCTTTTTCCAGACTTTCCGGAGCGGTAGACACACTGATATACCAAACCAAAATAAACCTACATTTTTTTCCAGTTCAGTTCCAGTTTTTGTTCCGACCAAAATAGCGTTTTTTTTTTTTTTTCTGGTTTTCGGTTCAGTTCCGGTTCGAGTCCTTGATTAATACTATACTTAGATTATATTGTTAGAAGTAAAAGAAAAAAAAAGTCCTAATATTTATTGAATAAAAAAAAACTTACATTGATAGGTTGCATTAGATCCATCATGCAACATTCTTTTGAAACGAGAGGAATGGGTGATGGCCAGATGCAGATCAGGGGTGAGCGTACGAGGAATGCCGGTTCTCAACAGGCTAGTTTCTTTTGATGATAAATGTATAAATACATCTTCACAAAAATTTAGTTTTTTTTTTTTAATTCACTGCGGGCAAAAATTTCTCCTGTTCTTCAGTTATATGTTTGTGAAAGTTTCAGGGGGGGGAGGGGAAGAAGAACCCCCAATTGAACTTTTGTGGTATCACCCTCTTGGCTACAGTCTTGATTTAAGCTGTCTTACATCAAAAATTTGAACACTGCTATACTTCACGCGCACATAACCTGACAGCATTGGGAAGACTACAGTGACCAATTTACAGCTTTGCTAAGTTGTACTCCTGGTTGTACTGCATGTATCACTCCTCGGAAACTTTCTCTGTGTACCACATCTGGCTGTTAATCTATCACTTGGCACAGAACAGCTCCTTTACGATATAAAGGCTTCCTCCTCCTCCGACCTTCTTTTTCCCTGCTTAAATTCATCTGAGGCAGGATAAAAGATAAGAAAGTGGAATTGCGAGGCTGGAGAGATTTGGACGAACCGAGGGTTGCCAGGTTACTATCATAAACCAGTGGTCAAGACTGATTTTTCCACCAAGAGTGTGATTGATGGAATGTGTTCAATGACTATATACAAGCATTTCATTGTTTGATCCTTAAATTTTCAAATTTTTCTATACTAAGTGTTCATACAAGCAGTAGCTTATTAAACTGAGTATCATTTAAGGGATTTTACAAAAAAAATTAAAAATTAACATCTTAAAATATGCAAAAATTTGCGAACTATATCTTTTTGTGGATTCACACTTCATTCTACCTTTGGCAATACTGTCAGCTTAGATGCATTTCCACTATAGTTAATACCTGTATTGATTTAACGTTTACCTAAAATCTTGATGTATCCTATATGCCATTTGTTTTGTATATTTTGTATCAGTAGACCAGTCATTAATAAAGTTATAACACAGTAATTATTTGTTTACTTGATTACTATGTGACTCCTGAACCTGATGAAATTCGTATACATGTATTCACTTGAAACACACGGCCATGTCCACAACACAGCCAAAAACCCTGATTTTTTCTTTTGTTTATTTGTTTGTTTAAATTGGGCAGTTTGGCATTTAATGCAATTTTAAGGAAGAGAATGTCATGTGAGAAAATCAGGGATAAATTCCGTAAGCGGGGGCAGTGTAGAGATAGTGTTTTCGCTTTGTTCAATTTGTTTTATATTGCATTTGAAATATGTGTGGAAATGTTTTAATAAGGTGTTTGGATAAGTGTATTGTTGTTTTGGGTTTATGTTTTTTTTTGTATATAGACGTTAAAGACAAAAAAAAGTCGCCAACTAAACCTGCCCCCCCATTACGGAATTATTCCCAAAAATTACAATAATTACTTAAATGAATATCAAACATGTATGAAAGTAATAATTATTTAAATTATACAAAAATAAATAATTCAATCATGTGTAACTTGTTTTATTTATATAAAGACTGGCAGCTCCTCCATTTGAGCACATAAGCACATGACCCCCAAAGAAAAAAATAAAAAATAAACAAACACATCAACATTGAGGTTATTACATGATGATATAGCATCAGTCTAGTATTTCCTGGATCACACATGCGATCAAAGAAATGCCCTTCCAAACCACTTTATGAAAACAGATGCAGATAGAGATACAGAAGAGGTAAAGCGTTGCAAGCGGACAGGGGTCCGGTTTGTCCAACCCTAGGGGCGGCCCTATGGCCGGACAAACCGGACCCCTGTCCGGGGCGGCATTTTGGCTCGAATTTGAAAAATACATTTTGTATTAGCAAAGGAATTCCGAAAGATAAAAAAATATTCCGAAGAATATCATTCTATATAACTTTACTAACTGATGTATCCATCCGTCATTGATTGGTTTTTACTAACCGCACGAAATTTCGTTTGCATTGTAAGAGTACGAAAAATGGAATTAGCATACTGGCAGAAATATAGGAAGCAAAGTTATAACTCTTGTGTATTATTTAAAGATTACAGGTTAGAGAGTAACAAATTACTGAGACAAACTGTCAATAGAGAAAATATTTTACATTCAAAATTAACGTTTTCTTTTAGTGGATGAGCTTCCTACATCAAAAAGTCATTTAAAGGTGCAAAAGAAGATGCTAGTAATGAATATTAAACTGAAAAGAGAATACCTGGAAAATGCTTTGTAATAGCAAGTAGCCTATATTTAACACTGCAACATCTGATTGAATTATATTTTGATGATTTTACTTGATGCGCAGAGAACTTTATCAAAGTTTACGTCATACCTCAAAAATAATTCAAATTTGTAGAAAATTAAAAACCTGTAATTTTAATTTACTAACCGCCTACTTTTTAACAAAATTTCATTTCATTCCCTTTTGTCTGACCACTAGTTGTTTTCACGAAGTGGTCACACAAAATTTTCTCAAAATAATATATAAATATATATTTAATTAGGAAGAATTCAAACAATGTTATTTAACTCAATCTCCTCGTCAGTAACTGAATTTTGTTCTATTAACTTTAGAAATTTTAATATTATGCCTGAAAATTTTTGCACAATTTTCTCAAAATTAAAAAAATAATAATAATAATTTAAAAAAAGAAATCGACGTAATTTGTATAAGTCGAACAGCCACTTTTGTATTACCTCCAGACGCCTTAAAGTGACGCCCCCCCTCTCTCCCCGCCCCCTAAAAAAGAAAAAAAATACAATGCAACTTTTACAGACCCTTTCAATTTATTCAAATCTTTAAAAAATTTCGATGATGCTTTGTTAGCCATCATATGACCTAATTTCATTCTGTTCTCTTAATCCGTTTTTGATGGATGCCAGAACAAACTTTTTAAGCGATTTTTACAAAATCTCAAAGTGTATGAATTATTTAAAACAATTTTGGTATCTATTGTTTCAATTAACTTACCATTCAATATAATTCCAAATTTCATTCTATTCCATTGAGCCATTTTTTAACAAAGGGCGAACATACATTTACACACAGTTTTCAAACAACTGTTTTAAATCTCAAACCTTTTAAACGAGTTAGAAATATTTTAGCACCTGCAGTTTAAATTAAGTTGCCACTTTTGGTGTTGCTATAAAATTAATTTCATCCGCTTCAGTTGTTTATATGTGATTTGCAGACAAATATTTACTCATTTTGCATAGATTTTTCACAAGGTTTCCAGTTGGATTCAAATTACACTTTGTTAATGAAATTCAACAAGCCAAATACTATCCCATATTTCTAGATTGCATTTCTGATGGCAAAAAAATCGCATTCTTGGTAATGTATAAAGTTATTGACAAATCTAGTTCCAATGAGGCTACCGTTGAAGTTGGTGAAAGAATTTTAAGTTTTTATTTCAGTGATTTGGCTTCAGGATTATTTAACTCTCTCAAACAGTTCATGTTCGTATGTTCTATTATTATTTGGTATAAAATCTTCAATTCCGTGAATCCATTAAGAAAGCTATTGCAGTCAAAAGACAACCATCTGTTCTAGAACTCTTAAGAAACTGTAAAAATTTTTTTGTAAGGAGCTTCGATTGGATGTGATTTTAAATGAAATGTTCTGTTATGCAAGAGAACTGACCGACGAGATAGTATTCTGACTAACACTGAGTTTACGCAGCCACGTAACATATTAATTTTGATTGCGAAGCACGAGATGATCTGGTGAGAGATCCTAAATTAAAATTCAAGATAGTTTTATTTTTTACAGTAAACAAAGCGATTAATACCTTAGAATGCAGATTTAATAAGTACCCAATGTAATTATTTCAAATTTTTGCACGGCATATATGAGTTAAAAGATCCTCCTAAAAAGTCCTAATTAAACATTGTAACACAGTGTAACAGTGTTAGCACTGTGTAAAGTGTAAACAATTGGAGTTAATGCTGACCGATGGAGAATCGGGGAATATAAACGCGCTTGATCTAGTAAATGAAATAGTGTCAGTTACGGCCTTATTAGGCAAAAAGGAAAGCCCAATTGAAATTTTAAAGCTAATTTCAACTCTAGATTTTACACGCACATCTTGCTATTGCTTCGAGAATTTCGCTTTCTTTGCCGATAAGTGTGGCAAGTGCAGAGAAGAGTTTCTCAAAATTAAAGTTAACTAAAAATTTCTTATGTTCCACAACTCTTCCAGATACGTTACATAATTTAACTACATCGGCTATCAAACATGAATTAGTTGAAAAATTGATTTAAGAGAAAAAGTCAGGAATTTTGCGAAATTAAAAGTCAGAAAAAGAACTCTTGATTTTTCTCTCTTTCTTTTGGTTTTTAGCTTAATGTGTGGTTTTTAATAAATATGGTTTTTCTTATGCTGTGTTATGTTTAAAGAGCTATTCCAGTTTTATAGGCATGAAAACAGAATCTGTAAACAATTTATTTCTTTTAATAGTACTTTTACTGGGGGGGGGGGGGGCGGGCATTTTATATTTTTCTCCGGGGCGGCAAAACTGTTAGGGCCGGCCCTGTCTTCCCACATTTAAAGTGTCATAGTTTGCATAGTTTATCTCTTCCGAATTCTCCCTTGGCTATTTGTATTCAATTAGATCCAATTTTTTTTTTTTTTTTTTTTTTTTTTTTTTTTTTTTTTTTAAATATTTTTCAGTACAATATTCTTTTAGTAAAAATAATTAAGATGGCACTTAGTGTTAAAAAAAAAAAAAAAAAAAAAAAAGCTGCAGCTAGCTAAAGCGGTATTTCAATGCTCTCTTTGGAAAGAAAAATTGAAATAAAATTACTCAATTCAACACTTTAGCTGAAACTTATCTAGGTGATGAAAAGGAAAACCAAATATTACTTGTTTTCTGGACCCAATTTTCATCTGCATCGACTCCTGGAGACTGTTTTAAAAACTAAAGTGCAACAATGTATTTAAAAAAATACTCAAAATTGAAATGTTGTGAAGCTTGTGGTTCTGAAGAAACAAGGAATTCCATAGAATGTCCTTGACTAATTGTGTATTATGTTTGGGCAGAGGACTTTTCACAGGATTCTAATACGTATTCGCATAAGATATGGAGAAAATTGCCTTAAGTGCTAACCTAGAGACAACACACACCCCCCAACCCCAAATCCAGCCCTATGCAATCTCCATATTTAATTACTATAACTAATACAAACTAGAAAAAATATTTTAAATATATTTTTTATCTAATGGAATTTTAGAAGACGAAAGCTAATTGTAGCTTAAAATTAAAAGAACATATTTATGATAAACCATTTATCAGGAAAGTTTAGTACAATTGTCATTGTGTGAATATTATCTCCATCCTTTCTTCCTGCCAGGCCTGCCGAGAGATGGACAGGAGGGGTAATTACCCCAGCCTGGGCTTTAAGGGGGGCCCATAACTCCATAGAAATTTTATCATATACTATAAGGTTTTGTTTTAAATAAGCAGGGGGTCAATGCAGACGAAAATTGAGTCCATTTTGTGGCCCCTTTCACAAATTACAATCAGTTAAAACAGCCTTTTCACAAAAATACAATCAATTAAAACAAAGTGATTTTTATTAAAAATTGGTACAAAAATTCACAAAAATTTGTGTTGAAATGCACAAAATTAGTAGTTGAAACCCATAAAAATAAACAATTTTTACAATAATGGGACCCTGTAAAAAATTCCTGAATCAGCTCCTGATAAGTCAAATGTAATCATTACTAGGAAACCAAGAGTTTAGTTTTTTTTGGTATGAAACAATACATCCATATGGTACTTATCATTTTGCTATTTTTAAGTAACATATATAAATAAAGTTTAGTCTGAACTTATTAAATGAATTGTGACAGAGATTAGTTTTCATAGTCAGGGTGTAGCCAGCGGGTGGCTGATGGAGCTACAGCCACCTCACCTCCGAAATAAGCAAACAAGAAATGGAGAAAAAGCATTTGGGGATAAATTTGAAAGCTTCTCTTGATATACCTAGGTGTATTAAAAATATGTTACTATTAGGGATGCAACGGATATCCGGCGAACATACTGCATCCGGCCTATCCGGAGGATCAGGGGCATAGCCAGAAATTTTTCATGGGGGGGGGGGGGTTTCGACTACTGCAAGTCACATATATGCATGTGGTAAGGGCGTAAAGAATATACATTTTGTATGGCAAAAAATTCCTCATGGGGGGGTTATGACCCCCCTAACCCCCCCCCTTGGCTACGCCCCTGTGCAGGGCAATCAGCATTAATCATGTAATCAGCATTATGATTACAAATATCCGGCAGTACATCAGGCCTAAAATTATGTACACAGAAATAACATAATAAATGAATAAATTCAAAAGCTGCAATAATAAAAAATGAGAAAAAAAAAAAAGTTTTGTTAAAATATTTTGTTTTCAATACTTTTAAATGTATTTTTATGATGTATAGAAAATGGAAAATAAATTAAGTACTATCATTTTTTAAGATTGTAGTGAATTATTACTGGAAGAAATTATTGTACAAAACACTTGTTTTTCAATCTTTGAAAGAATCCAGTTACCTTTTTTTTTCACCATAAATTGACCCTGCTTATAAGAATAGTGTACTGGCTGTAGTACTACTGGCTGGTGAGAAAATGCCCCCCCCCCCCAATTTTGATAAAGTAAGGAAATTTGTTACATTGATTTTCCAACAGTTGAATGATGTCTTTCTTTCAAGAATTAATCTTTTAAGATATTTATCGAACTCTTGAGGGAGAACATCCATAACATTGTTTTTTGTATGACTTTAATTGCAGTAAAACTGGTCTAAATTCATGGAAAAAATCCCAAAGGCATTTCTGATTTTTGAATTAAATGATTTGAAACTAATGAGAAAATTTAAAGAAAAAGTAATAGCTCAATGATCTAAGAAAACTCGTGAAAATAAAACAAAAAAGAAGAAAACATACTGCTGCCGGATAACTGGCTGAAAGTTTGGCTGGATATTCGGTATCTGGCCAAATTGATATCCGTTGCATCACTAGTTATTATATTCACATTAACCAGGAATTTATCAAAAATTTTTCATGTATACTGTTGAAAAACATGCAATCTGTTTTTACGAGGATTTCCACGTTAAAATTACCGTCAAAATTGTACAATGACAATTGTTAAAAACAGAACAGAAACTGTAACTTTTCTTGCAAATTGACATCATTTTTAAAAATAAAAATGCATCAGGGTTTTCCCTCTAAGTTGGTAAAGCTACCCGACACCTCAACTGAGCAGAGTTGGATAGTAGTCAGAAAACAATTCTTGGCTGGCATTTAGTCATAAATCTAAATCGGGCCGGCAGATAATTCACCCTAAATCTGATATCCCTATGGTACATTTCAAATTTTCATTTGAGAAATTTGAAGTTCATCTACGAATACAAGTTATTCCTTTTCTTTTTCTAATGTATGTTTTTCCAACAGCAAAGATTTTAAACTCTACGGCATGGAAAAACTGAACAAAACAGACTCGCCATTAGTCAAAATGCATTCATATGATCATGCATGCTAGCGTATGATGAGATGCATCGAAAAAATTCTTAAAATTAAATTTTGAGGTAGTCAAAATGCTATAAACTTGTCCCCCCACCCTCCTCCCCTACCTGCTGAGTCATGCTTTCCAGGGGAAAATTTTTAACACTAAAACACTGAATTTATTCCAGTTTTTCAGTTCTCAGCCACCCCCGAAAAAAAATCCTGGCTACACTACTGTCCACAGTGTTGTATTGCAATAGTGGTTAGCTAAATTATGGGTTTTTTTTTTTTTTTTTTTTTTTTAGAGCCTTTGAATCATGGAAAGATATTTATCATCACACTGTGCTCCGTGTCCCACTGTACCCTCTCTCTCCATTATATATAATGTGTCACTTAATTACTAGGAGCAAGATGAAAGTCTATTAAAAAAAAAAATGATGTTAAGAATTTTGGGTACTTACATATCACGGCGGTCATTCCCGCCAAACCATTTTTCCATCAAATGAGTTGCTAATCGTATTCAAAACCATTGATAATTTCATGTGCCTGGCGGTACTTACGTATTACACCAGCGGTCCACCAAGACGAGCAATTTATCGCCAAGATAAATGCCAGATGCATGAAATTATTAATGGTTTGGAATACGATTGGCAACAGTTTGCCAGCATATTTGGCGAAAAAATAGTTTGGCGGGAATGACCAGCAGGATAATATGAAAGTACCTGCCCGACATTTCTCTTGACAAAAAAATCGCGTCTTGGCAGACCGCTGGGATAGTACGTAAGCAGTGGCGTAGCGAGGGTTATTGGCGCCCGGGGCAGAGCTTCTGTTTGCCGCCCCTTACATTCTAGGATTAAGGCGTTAGAAGGTGACTAATTTTTCTGTAAGATTCGGTACACAATGAGGGAAAAGGTGTTATTACTTTTTAAGTACTATCGACAGCAGCATACTGTTCTCTCTTGGCTATACGATGAATGTAAGAAGATTAAAACATCTGCAGTTTATGAAAAAGAATGATAGATTAGAACATTTCATCTTGTTGATATTTTGTTAAAGCAAAGCACACTAGAGCTATCTGTTAAGGGAGGAATTCCTTGAGCAGAAGACTTTTTAAGGCATTCTAGAGCGTATTCACATCTAGAGAAAACCACCCAAAATGGCTGACCGTTAAATCGATAGCCGCGTAATAGGTCAGAAATCCACGAACCTTTACACTTTAGTCATCAACCAATAATGAACAAAAAAGTTGAAGTATCATTGAACATGCTTTGAAGAAGTTTGAATTGAGACACAAAGGATCGAGAAGTAAATTCTTGTTTTAGAATAACTGCATATAAGTAGCTTCACTTAGTTTAATTTTACAAAAAAAAAATCTATTTTCAGACGTGCACTATAAAAAGGAGTTTAATGTTAAGTTGCTATGTAAAAAAAAGAAAATAACTCATTTTTCTGAGGTATCAGAGATCAGTTTTGTTGATCCCAAGCATACTGTGAAATATATACCAGAAATATTTACAAGACTGTCTAAACAATGTTGTCATAACAATGAACGTTGATGTCAATATTGACGGGTATTAATTTCTTTAAATAATGAATTTTAAGAAATTCACTTAAATGTAACTATTTAATTTATTCTTGTGACACTAAATTTCTTAAATATATGTGATTTTTGATTATAAAAAGAATTTAAATTTTCGTATATTTTTGTATTTGTTAAAATGTGGCCCTAGCTTGTTCAAAATACCACCCCAGCAAACACACACAGGTTCTCTGAACGTCTATTAACGTTCAGAAGACGTTTTCTGAACATTAATAGACGTTCAGAGAACATGTGTGTGTTTGCTGGGACATTTCATGGGGCAGGTTTGAACAGAAATTTTTAAAAAATTTAAAGCGCTTTTACACATCTAATTAAAAAAACATTTTAATTTCTGGATTATATGATAAGGAAATACATTATTTTTCTCATAGAGAATTTAAAATACAATATAATTAGAATGATCAAAACATCATTCACCAAACATGTACAGCTGCGGGGGGAAAAAAAAAAAAAAAAAGGTCCACTTGTACTTTTTTCGGCCATTGTTCGTCGTGCAACCAAGTTACAGATATCAATCATTTACGATTGAAGAACACTTTAATTTGATATTCATAAAAATTGCACAAGTGGCCATCTACATATTAAAATTCGCACCAACTTTTTTTTTCTCAATAGCAACCCCTAGATTTCACTTCATATTTCAAAAATTTAGCTCATTTTAACCCCAGATACCAATTTTCAATAAATTTGAACTGAAAATGGGTGAGTTATGAGCTAGAGCTTCAAAAATCCCCCTCCCCATATGTTAAAATATTTTTTCATACTTTAATTCATATCTCATATAATATTGATAATAAGAAGCTGATTTTTATTCGTACTATTAGAACTAAACGACCCAAACATAATTCACTATTATTATGTTTTTTTAATAAAATATTAATGTGAATTATGAATTATGAATTATTAAATTATATTTTAAAAAATATGAAAAGCGATCTAGCCAAATTTCGATGGAAATAGATGCAGAAAGTAATATTACATGGCTATGCATAATTTCAAATTTTTCAGTAGTTTAATTTATATTAAATAAAATGTGTTATTTTCATGAGTTAAGGAACCATATATAAATTTATTGCAAACTGCTTAAAATAAGCGTAAATTAGATTTCTTTTGCACAAAAACACAGTAAAAGATAGCGGTATTAAAAAAAATCAAAGTTTGAAGCATATAAATTAGAGGTTTTTACAGTTTGATGCTGATTCTATAAAGCGTATACTATTGCATCCGCTATCATATACCCCCATATAAAATATTTTCCAGGTATAGAATTAGATGCAGTGGATGTATATAAGTCTTCTAACATAACATCCTGTTTCTGAAAAACTAACATCCTCAACATTCCAGGCATGAATGTGACCTTTTTTAATATTAGAAACATTAAGTCTTTGGACTTCCCCATATTTTATTAAACATTCAAAATCACGTTTTTCTGTCTAAATTTTCATCGGACAATAAATTAAAAAAACACCAAAAGTCTTAAGAATATTGCACATTGCAGACAATAATATTAAATGAAGAAGGGGAAATAACAAACGCAGTGATAATATTGGCTTAGCAAAAACGTAATTGCGTTTTTTACATGCAATTCAAACAAATAAATTTTCAATCATGAAACCATTCTTCTAGTTCGACCGTAGCTGGGTAACATTCATGCTTGCAGTCAGAAGAGCAGAGAACAGCCTCTCACTCTTGCCAACATTTCACCTGTCTAAGAGAACCATCGGGGGAAATACTCAACAACAATTTCAAAATTAGGAAAATTTTTCAAAATTGTGAGCAGCCGTTTTGCATTTTTCCTTTAAGTCATGTGCACGAGCCAATGAAGTTATGAATTCACGGTTCATTTGGACCTCTGACTAAACATTCTACTTTCTACCCTTGATATTCTCAGTACAAAAAACTTTAAGAGAGATGGTAGCAATATTTTCCTTGAAAATAATATTTTGGTTTAACTCTCGCGAGTGAAATGAATGGAAGGAGAAAAGTTCGGAACCTACAAATAGCGCTTTTCAATTTGTAGAAAGTCCCTTAAAAACGCGCAAGAAATAATTCACAATATCTCCAGAAATTATCGCATAAAATTAGTTAAAATTAATATTTAGGGTAATTTGAAGGTTTTCTTTCGTTTAATAAAGTCAAAATACAGTGTTGCCATTGAGAAAAACGAAGTTGATGCCGAATTAAATATGAAGACGTCCCTTTATGCAAATTAAATTAATGGTAAATTAAAGTATGCGTTATTTGAAAACGAATGGTATATATAACTTTGCTGTATGATGAATGACGGCGAAATAAAGAGCAAGTGGGCCTTTTTTTTTCTGCAGCTGTACATATAATTGTACAGTGAAATTAAAAAAAAAACTTTACAGGAATCTACCATGATCAAAACTATATTTGATTGACCGTAATTACAATATTACAAATTAAATAACTTGTTTTTAATAAAAAAGTAAATTTTGCAGATTATATTAAACATTATAATTAAAAATCAATAGTATAAATGTTTTTTCGATAGCCTTCATTTCTTTCAGACAAAATGCTTAAGTTTTGATTAGGAACATAAAAAAATATAAGTGGCTAGGATATATAACTGAAAACAATATTAAAATTCTGAAACTAGTTAATGATCGAGAATTTTTGAATCAATACTACAGCACATAAACAGTTTAGTAAATTTAGCAAGCAAACCTTTAAATACGACGTTTTAATTATCGCTAATTAAATTATATCAATGATGATAAATACAGGATACATTCGATATTTTGAAATCACCCATGAATCTCGATACTGCAAGATTAAGTGGGAAATTTTTATTAGTAAAAGTTCAATTAAGTTTTATCACACTTACTAAATATTGACTTGATCAAAGGGGGGGAGACAATTTATCGTTTTTTAAAATATAGTTTATACTTAAAATGCATTAGAATTAAATATTTAATATAATTTCGTATGTTTTTAACAAAGCGGATTAGGAAGGAATCAACACCAAAATGTTTAACTCAACAAATCTAAAATAATAATTCAATAACAGCAAAATGGAAATAAATTTTCAAATCATACTTTTAAAAAATAAGAATTCAAGTTATTCTGTGAAGTTAAAAATTTGTTCAATAAAAATAATTTTTCGAGATTTTGCTGTATAAATTTTAAATTTGTATTTTTCTTGCTTTCTTATTTGCAAAGTCCTCAATGACTTTGTCAAAAATAAACCTTTAATAAATTACCTTCGGTATAATCCCAGACCTCCTTGATTGTATTCCATTCCTCTCTTTTTTTTTTTTTTTTTCCATGAAAAAATGTTTGGCCTGGACAGTGGACTTCTGAGGACCGGTGTTAGTAGAAAAAACCTCTTCAGGGGTTTGAAAACAGACACTTTCTTATCATGCTTACTGTTTGGAGAATTTGGGTTTTTCCACAGAAGAATCATTAGAAGTAAGTCGCGTCGACCACTAGCCGCAAGATCCACCCCTGCACTTAGAGAAGGGTGTGTTTGTGTTGTGGGATTAAGACCAATTATCTACACGAGGGATCTAGGCCTATGGGTTGGGTGTCTTCCGTGGGGGTCTTTTAAAGGGGTCCTGATCCGTAATTACGTCAAGTTTCGGAGGAAACCACAGAAAACTCCGAACGGTTAGGTCAGCGGACGCAACCTGGTTTTGAACCAGACACCTTCCGACTCCCAGTTCAGTGCGCAAATGCACTTTGCCACTGGTCGGGCCTTAGAGAAGGGAGAAATACTCTGGGTTTTTTTTTTTTCTTGAACATAAAAAACAGTCCCATTTTAGGCATAGAAAAACCATGGGGTAGGGAGGGGGGGTCTGGTGATTTTGACACCCCCCCTCCCCCAATGGGCACCATGATGTCCCTTGTTCACGACCCTGGTCCTCAGACTTTGATAATATCTTTTCGCATTGCTAAAGCAGGATGCAACATTTAACGGAAAGTACTTCAAAAAATTTTTAACAAAATTATTTTTCTTTATCTATTTTGAAAAATTCAACTACCAACAGCTACTAAGACAAGTCTTTGGCAAGGCATACTCATATGGGCATGGGCGCCCATATGAGTGCTTTTAGAAGTAATCCTACATTTGTAAGGGGTGGCTCATGTCGGTCTTCTAAAAGTTTTAGGACTAAAATAAAAGAAAAAAGTTCAGTTTTCTATAAAACTGCCTACTATACTGAAGTCTTAAGGTAACCCGAACCTCCCTTTAGGTCAAGCCACCATTTTCGCCCGATATATAGGCGCCCATGGTTTAGTGTATAATGTTTTTCATTAAATGGAGAGTAATAATTTTAGATATTCTGGAAGAAAAATATGCAAAAGGGCAAAAAGGGGGTCTGTTCCTGCGACCTCTATCTCTAGTTACAGATTGCCGGCTTGGGGATATCCCCAGCCGACCATCAGGTCAAGCCTCCTGTGCGCCCCCTGTATGGGCACTAATGGTTCAGTGTAAAATGATATTCATTAAATTGAGGGCAATTCTTTTAGATCTTGTGTGAGGGAAAAACAAACAAACGGGGGCAGCTGCTGCCGCCCCCTAATTTTGCTTTCAGGTTGCCGCCCGGGGCGGACCGCCCCCCCCCCCCCCTTGCTACGCCACTGTACGTAAGTACCGAATTTTGCATAGCAAAATCTGTTGAAGTGCAAATGAAAAAAGAAAACATAGGTACTTACGTATTATCACGGCGGTCCGCCAAAACGAGCGATTTTTTGCAAAGATAAATGCCGGACACACGAAATTATTTATGGTTTGAATACGTTTGGCAACTCATTTGATGAAAAAATAGTTTGGCGGGAATGTCAGCTGAGATAATACATAAGTACCATAAACATATTTCTATCATTTCATTCTTCATGAATCAGTGAGGGAATTTCTTTTTTTTTTTTTTTTGCGGGTGGGGGGTAAAAACTAATTGTAATCTAATTAACACTAGAATTTATATTCATTATTATTCTTTTGTATAAAAATTTATCAGTTTCTATAAGTTTTTCAAAAATTCCCCACAAAATCTTAATAAATTGGGTTATCCGGGACGAGGAATTGCCCAACCATTCTGGTTAATCGAGAGTCTACTGTAATCAGGGGCGGCCCTAAGGCCGGACAAACCGGACCCCTGTCCGGGGCGGCATTTTGGCTCGAATTTGAAAAATATATTTCATATTAGAAAAGAATTGTTAAAAAATATTACAAAGAATATCATTCTATATAACTTTACTAGCTTTCGTTTGCATTGTAGTAGTACAAAAATTGGAATTAACATACTAGCAGAAATATAGAAAGCAAAGCTATAACTCTTGTGCATTCTTCAAAGATTACAGGTTAGAGAGTAACAAATTACTGAGACAAACTGTCAATAGACAGAATATTTTACATTCAAAATTAACGTTTTCTTTCAGTGGATGAGCTTCCTACATCAAGAAGTCATTTGAAGTTGCAAAAGAAGATGCCAGTAATGAATATTGAACTGAAAAGAGAATATATGGAAAATTCTTTGTAATAGCAAGTATCCGGTATTTAACACTGCAATGTCTGATTGAATTATATAAAAATGATTTTACTTGATGCGTGAAAAACTTTGAGGTATCAAGTTTATATCATACCTCAAAAATAATTCAAATTTGTAGAAAATTAAAACCCTGAAATTTTAATTTACTAACTGCCTACTATTTAACAAAATTTCATTTCATTCCCTTTTGTCTGACAACTGACGCCTTAAAGTAACGCCCTCCCCATCTCTCCCCGCCCTCCTAAAAAAGAAAAGAAAAAATACAATACAACTTTTGCAAACCCTTTCAATTTAGTCAAATCTTAAAAATTTCGATGATGCTTTGTTACCCATCATATGGCCTGGTTTCATTCTGTTCTCTTAATACATTTTTGATGGATGCCAGAACAAACTTTTAAAGCGATTTTTACAAAATCTCAAAGTTTATGAATTATTAAAACAATTTCGGTATCTATTGTTTAAAACAATTTTGGTATCTATTGTTTCAATTAACTTACCATTCAATATAATTCCAAATTTCAGTCTATTCCATAGAGCCATATTTTAACAATGGGCGAACATACATTTACACACAGTTTTCAAACAACAGTTTTAAATCTCAAAACTTTTAAACGAATTAGAAATATTTTAGCAACTGCATTTAAATTAAGTTGCCACTTTTGGTGTTGCTGTAAATTTCATTTCATTCGCTTCAGTTGCATGGGCGTAGCCAGCGGCGGACATGGGGGGGGGGGCAACTGCCCCCATATAATGAGCTAGTCATAGGGTCTGATTATGACAACCCGGGGGAGGAGCAGTTGGACTCTATGGTCTCCTTGTCTTGCCCCCCCCCCCTCCTAATTAAAATCCAGGGTACACCCTTGCTCAGTTGTTTATATGTGAGTGAAAACAAATGTTTACACATTTTGCATAAATTTTTCACAAGGTTTCCAGTTGGATTCAAATTACAGTTTGTTAATGAAATTTAACAAGCCAAATATTATCCCATATTTCTAGATTGCATTCCTGATGCAAAAAAAAAAAAAAAAAATGGAAACAGATCGCATTCTTGGAAAGGTATAAAGGTATTGAGAAATCTAATTCCATTGAGACTAGGATTATTTAACTCTCTCAAACAGTTCATCTTCCTGTGTTCTATTATTATTTGGTACAAAATCTTCAATTGCGTGAATCCATTAAGAAAGCTATTGCAGTCAAAAGACAACGATTTACCACCTGCTCTAGAACTCTTAAGAAACTGTAAAGATTTTTTGAAAGGATCTTCGATTGGTTGTGATTTTAAATGTTATGCAAGAGAACTGACCGACGAGATAGTATTCTGGCTAACACTGAGTTTAAGCAACCACGTAACACATTAATTTTGATTGCGAATCACGAAATGATCTGGTGAAAGATCCTAAATTAAAATTTAAGATAATTTTTTTTTTTTTTTACAGTAAACAAAGCGATTAATGAGTGCAAATTTAATTTAATAAGTACCCAATGTAATTATTTTAAATTTTTGAAAGGCATAAATGAGTTAAAAGACACTCCTAAAAGTGCTAATTAAACATTGTAACACAGTGTAACAGTGTTAACACTGTTTATATTGTAAACAATTGGAGTTAATACTGACCGATGGGGAATCGGGGAATATAAACGCTCTTGATCTAGTAAATGAAATAGTGTCAGTTACGGCCTTATTAGGCAAAAAGGAAAGCCCAATTGAAATTTTAAAGCTAATTTCAACTATAAATTTTACACCACATCTTGCTATTGCTTCGAGAATTTCACTTTCTTTGCCGATAATTGTGGCAAGTGCAGAGAAGAGTTTCTCAAAATTAAAGTTAACTAAACATTTCTCATGTTCCACATAGGTTAAATAATTTAACTACATTGGCTATTGAACATGAATTAGTTGAAAAATTGATTTGAGAAAGTCAGGAATTTTGCGGAATTAAAAGTCAGAAAAAAAACTCTTTATTTTTCTCTCTTTCTTATGGTTTTTAGCTTAATGTGCGGTTTTTAATAAATATGGTTTTTCTTATGCTGTGTTATGTTTAAAGAGCTATTCCAGTTTTATAGGCATGAAAACAATATCTGTGAACAATTTATTTCTTTTAATAGTAATTTTACTGTGGGGGGGCGGCATTTTATATTTTTGTCCGGGGCGGCAAAACTGTTAGGGCCGGCCCTGACTGTAATTATCGAATTTCTTTTCTGCAAAAAAAAAAAAACCTCCGGAAAGCAACAGCCTTAATATATCTTGCTTTTAACTGAACAGAATAAAATTCAAACAAAACAAAGCCAAATTTGATAAACTAAAAAATTTAGTACTAGAAGTTTTATTACAAGATTTCACCTTAGTGAAATTTACTTAGACATCGGAATTAGCAAATGAAATAACGAGGCGAGATAATAAAGTAATCTCCTAGATTATTTATTTTAATAAAATATTTTAAGAAGAAAATAAGACAAAATATCGATTTCAGCATAATATCCAAATAATAAGGCATAGCAAATAACAAAACCAAAACAAGTTAAAACTAATACAGTAAATTTCCGGTACAAGACGTCTAATTCCGGTACAAGATGTCAATACCGGCACTCGTGTACACCTTTAAACATAGCACATGATATTCATTTAAATGGTCTGAAGTAGTTGAAATTGAACTAAATTTATTATATAATACTTTTTTTTATAGTTACTAGCTCCAACAAGGTTTCTAAAGTAAAAGCCATTTAAAATAACTTAGGCTTAGCTCTTCACAATAAAAGTACTACAATTAAAACACAAACAGAAAAGTAAACATTTGCTCTCAGGATTACATAAATATCAATTTAAAAAGTAATCTAACCTGTTGTCAAGGTAATTTAAAACCCAATCTATTACTTGGCCGGAAACATCTTCCGGATCAACATGATAATTTACAGTTCTGTGGTGAATTTCTTCAGATGTCGGAGACTGAATTTGCTGAAAATCTTTTAAGAAACTTTTCATGCGAGAAATCTCTTCCTCCATGATTGACTACAGAAGACTTCACTCTTATATATAAAAGGTAAAACACGCAAGGATAACAGTTTTACGATACAACCATATACAGTCGACGATTTCAATAAAAAGCCCGCTATCTTTTACACTCTTTCTCTTTACACTATTTGACACTATCCCCAATCACGAGAGGCTGGGCATAGCGGATTAAATTGCTCTCTGGCGATTTGGCGTGCAGTCAGACTCCTTTGGCAAGAGTCGTTTCTCCCGCTGTTATACACTCCACGCTAGGGGTTGCCGCCCGCACCGCAAGTTGATCCGCGAAAAACAGCAATATATATATATATATATATATATATATTTTGTTGATTAATTGTTCTAAATATATATTTTAATGCATTTAAAATTGCAGTCTAAAATTACAATTTTAGATTTGAAGGTAATATGTTACGGAAATAAAAAAGAAACAGTGGACAGTTAAAAAGCAATCATCATTTGGCTTTTGTATGAAATTTACATACGATTAGAGAAAACCCTTCTTTAAATGTTTAGTCCGGGGTTTTAGCAATTAATAGATATGGATTATAGATGCAGATAAACTCTTCGGGTTTAAACCTATATGTTCCCATGGATGCAGATTGAAGCGAGGACGAAAATTGCATTACTGATTCTTGTAGGATACTGAAAGATTAATATGGGCTAGCAATAATGTGTGTAACAACAAAGAATAATAACCGCTCGTCTTTGTAACGGTAAGAAAGTAAATGTTAAACTTTGTGTAAAGTTCATTCACATATAATCTATATTTATAAAATGCTAAATTCTTTTAATCATGC
The DNA here is from genome assembly GCA_038373885.1 of Cheiracanthium punctorium. Lineage (NCBI taxonomy): Eukaryota > Metazoa > Arthropoda > Arachnida > Araneae > Cheiracanthiidae > Cheiracanthium > Cheiracanthium punctorium. The sequence goes on from JAWZYV010012456.1 coordinate 488,198, forward strand.
ACAAACTACTAATTCAATGAAAGAAAAAAACTAATTCGTATTCAAGAATGATTTTTTAAGACCTTCTTCGGACCATTTTGTTTCAGTGAAAAATTAATAAGGTAAATAGCTAAAAACTTAAAATTAAATGAGAAAGCAAATTCTTGATATTTTTTTACTGTTGACTTTGTTTTAAACCGCAAAAGATTTCTTATGAAATAACTTCAATTTACAAAACAAGTCAATCTTCTATATAGTATAAACTTAGTTCGTCTGAGGGTGGGGGTGGGAGCACGTCACGTACCCTTGTGCCCTCCCTGTAGATCTGTGATGGAGGGGGCATCACCTGAGCTTTTGACTGTTTTTAAATAATCGGAAAAATGAGAAACTCAATCATTTGAAATGAATTGATGAAATATAATTGATGCAGATCCCATATATTGCATTATAATTTTTTTATTTTTTTGTCTTAATTATCTGTTCTTTTAAAATTCATTCGTTCTTATTTCCCCCTTACTTTGGCTTTTAAAATTGCTATATTTTGTATGTTTCTTTTTAAACAAACAAAATCCTAAATTATCCTATACAGTATCTTAATGTTAGCAATTCTGAGGTCGTTCTATTCTAATCGAAAATATCGAAAATTCCCACAGCTAGGTTTAGAGGATGGAGAACCGATATTTTAAACACACTTTTCTAATGAATATTTTTTGCTTGTAATTTTTTTAAAAGCACACTTCATGTAATACACAAATGAAAATAGATGTAGTTTACATGCAAATGAACTTTACAAGTCATAACCTGCAGGCTCTCTACTTTACAATGTTTAAATTAGGATAGTTAGGATGTTTAAATTGACTAGTCCCCTTATGCGTCCAGCGTTGCTTCCTAACTTTAGTCTTTCAATGCTAAAGTGCGGAAGCAATGCAATTATTTGAAATGAAAAATTGATGAAACATAACTGATGCAGATCCCATAAATTGCATCAATCCATAATCACCCCACAGGCCTGAGCGTAAGGCAACGTTGAGCGCTCTGTTTATAAATCGAAAAGAGCAGAAAAACTATTTCGTTTGCATAGATCAGCCTTTCTTAAAATGTGTTCCAATTTTAAAGTTTAATATCTCTTAAAAATCACTTATCAACACCAGTCAAAACATTGTCTATGTATAAAGACAGGAAAAAAAAAATTGAACGGTGAAATCTGGAAATTTCTTGTATTGTCCATGACATAAGTAGAACATTAAGAAAAAATAAAAAGATAACAAGAAAACTGTAAATAGCTGCGAGATAAAATTTCATGCGGGCGGCAACCCCTAGCGTGCAGTGTGTAACAGCGGGAGAAACGACTCTTGCCAAAGGAGTCTGACTGCACGCCAAATCGCCAGAGAGCAATTTAATCCGCTATGCCCAGCCTCTCGTTCCCCAATCCCCACCCTGACAGGAAATCCGTGAATTCTCAGCTAAACGCATGGTCCTGCCATCTATTATTAGAAAATCTAAACAAAAGACATTAAATATTATACAATTTTTTTTTTTATTAGGTTCTCGTTATCTGACACTGGGGAAGTTAGCATTATTTTCATGCTTTATCTTTATGTACATCTTCTAATTAGCATTATTAATGAATTAAAATCTGATTAGCACTACCCTCCTAAAAAAAAAAAAAAACTCTCTGTGCTTTACAAAGTTGCTTGTCGACAAAATCGTAGCCAGGAAAAAATTTCGGGAGGGGGGGGGGGAGCCAGGGCATCATTTCCGGGAGGGCATTCGGGGCAACCTTCTGGCCCCTTAACAAAAAAGGGCCCCAAATTGTTGTCGGATCATCATCATCATCGAATTGTTCTTGAAAGGAGTGCCTGTTCCAGGGAGTAATAGGGCCTGGCCTGTTCCATGACGGTTTAACTCCAGTTGTTTGATGAGTAGTTATACATCGATGGGACATGAAAATGCAGTATCAGAACATACATAATAGAAAAGGTAAATAGTAATATATATTAGAGCAAAACAGTATGAGAATAATGCAAAATGAAAATAAATTATATACAATATATACAAGGACAGTGGCGCACCCAGGATTTTAGTTTAGGGGGGGCTGGGCTACATACAAATACTGCTGAACTGGGTCATAGTGACCTCGGTTAGTTACAACTCTCTTATAACGTCAAAATATTCGGTACCACTTGACTGTCCCATAGAACACAAGCAATGTAACTCATTATACAGTCATAAATAATTATCCGATCTTTTGAGCGACGTTGTAACCGTGTGTAACAGTGTTTCAACTAACTGTAAGTAAGCATTTATTGAAAAACTTTTAAAAATAAATATCTTTTTTTGGTTAGAAATAATTTAAAGACAATTAAAAAAAAGAAAGAACTAAAAAAAAAAATTCGTTAGCGACAATTTTCATATTTTTAACGCTTTTCACTTCTAACTTTCTACCTGTAGGGGGGGGGGCTTCAGCCCCCATAGCCCCCTCCGTGGGTGCGCCTATGTACAAGGGACTCTAGAAGACAATGTCAAGGGTGGGACAAGATCAGGACTCACAAATAGGGAAGTCGTAATTTGGAAGAAAAGGTACTGAGAATTTGTGCTATAATCCTACTCATTAAGCAGGAGGACAGCTTTAGGCCGTGTCCGGTTGTCTGAATCGCGGAAGTCATAATCAGGGATTTCTGCAATTAGTTCATTTGGTAAGTTATAGACTTTGTCATAAAAGTGTTGGGCTTGTTTTTTAATAATTTCGTACATAGAGGGAATCATGAGATCTCTACGTATAACCGTGTTTCTCATGTATCTATGAGCATGTCTAATTTTTCGCAGTATTTTGTTGTGTTGAGTTGTGATTAAGTTTAGATTTGTTTTCGCAGCATAACCCCAAATGAGGCTAGCGTATGTACCTGCAGGGAGGACAATCATGTTGTACAGTTTTCGTTTGTTGGGAAAGCTAAGTTTGCTTTGGTACAGTAACTTTGAGATAGATTTTTCGGCCGCAATCATTTTGTTACGGGCGTAGGTGGCCTGTGCCTTCCAAGTCAGTCTGGAATACAGCATGACTCCCAAATACTTACAGGTCCTGCCCCATTCAACTCTTTGGTCATTAATATATATTCCCTAGTAGCAATGACTGCTTGTTTTCTGCTCGGTCGTTCATCGACTCATCGTTAACTCATCGACTCGTCGAATTCAGTCATCGGGAAGTGCACTTTTGTTAATCTGCAATAGATGAATTTTTATTCATGGATAGAAGTGATCTAGACGAGCAGTTTCGCCAATGGGAAACCGAAAAACAATATCTTATCCGAAACTGCAGCTCTATAGTCAACGGGCCTTGCAAGTGTCCCCAGTAGTTTACACTTTACCCGAATTCCTATAAATATTTGCGTAATTTAGATGTGCCTTTGCATAATCTAAGGGAAATTTTGAACAATTCTTAAATTAATCGCATAATTTACTTCAAATTTCTTGTATTGGGGTTGGGAGGGGTATCCCCCCCCCTTGCCCCCTCCCACAAAATTTAAATTCGAAAAGAAATATTTACAAAAAATGTAAGTATTTATTATATAAAAATCGTTTGTAATATTTAAATAATTTAAAAAAAAAAGTGTTTAAAAAAAAGAAAAGAAAATCTATTTGAGCGTCAGCTGCATTATAAGAAAAACGGAAACTTCATTACAATGATCAACTCTTTTGAAACCTCTTTAATGTAAACAGCAAGAAGAGAAATCAGTTAATTTTTAAAAGTTATCCAAGAAATATGAAAGTTAAAATCACACTAAAATTCCTATACAATTGGCAATATTGTTTTTTAATTATTAATTATGAATGTTGTTGCTACTTACATACATTGGTAAAAAGTGAAATTAATTTCTTACCAATCGAATAATTTGACTATTATTAATAATAGCTGAACAACACTTTGTCAAAATTTCACCCTAAGTCTCAATCTGAGACTAAAATAACCGGTACTTCACACTTTGCCTTGTATATGAGAAGATTCGATGGTCTAGGGGTAGCGCGATTATCTCGTAATCAGTACGCTCAGTGTTCGGGCCCGAGGGAGGAAGAATTTTTTTTTTTTTCAGAAAAACGGAAATTTAGCATACAAAAAACGAAAATATAATAAACAGAACGGACATTTTTTGAAAATTATTCTGCCAGTCGTTTATTTTTTATTAACAAATATATTTTGAACAGTTTATCGGTTTCTTTTCGTTATTTCATCGGTGTCATCCGGAAACGATGATCGGCTTTATGGTCCTCCGAGCGGACATTTTGTACCAGTTGCCGATGAAATTTCCCCTTTTTTTGATGAAAAGCCGTGATCGGCCATTGCTCCTTCTCCTCGGATTTAACTCACCCGCCTCTCATCGACCGATGAGTTATTGCTACTAGGGTTGGTTTCGCAATCTTGCGGGATCTAGTGAAGTGAATGGCCTGACATTTAGAGGGATTTACTTTTAATTTCCAAGTGGCAAACCAATCTTCAAGTGTGTCAATGTGGTGCTGAATTTTGTTGACCATAGTGTCAGGGTGTGTGGATCTGGACATTATAGCCGTATCGTCTGCATATACTGCTAAAGATGTGTGAGAATCTCTTGGAATATCATTTACGTAGATGTTGAACAGTGTAGGACCAAGGAGTGATCCTTGTTGTACACCAGCCTCAATAGGAGTGTGATTGGAGTAAGTGTTGTTGATGCGGACGGAGAACTTTCGATTTCTCAGATAAGAGTTAATCAAATGAATCAACGCGTCCGGCGTGTTTGTAGTGATTAGTTTGTAAATAAGTGAGTTATGGTAGACGCGGTCAAAAGCTTTGCTAATGTCCAGCATTACTGCTCCGGTGGATTCCTTGAGATTAAAGCCCTCAGAAAGAAATTCCACTACTCTGGGGAGCTGGTGAGTGTTAGCATGTTTGGGCCTAAAGCCAAATTGCTCAGGAATGATGATGTTGTTATCCCGCGCCGCAAATGAGAGCTAAGTCTCCTCAGGATAATTTTTTCAGCTACTTTACTGAGACTGCTCAGAAGGCTAATGGGTCTGTAATTTTCTGGGATAGCCAGGTTACCAGACTTAGGAATGGCACAAACAATGGCCGTTTTCCAAACATCAGGAAAAACTTTGAGATCGAGAATTGTGTTTATAATTTGAGTTGTAAGATCAAGAATGTTATGTGGGATATTTTTAAGCATAAGATTAGTTATGTTGTCTATGCCGGGGGCTTTTTTATTGTTAAGTTTGCTAATTATTTCGCTTACTTCTAAGTTAGTAGTAAGGGGTAAGGACTGAGTCGGGGGACGACTTAGAAAGTCCTCAATCTGAGCCTTGGTATCTCTATCAAAATCAGGGTTAACGAGATCAGAGTGTACAGTGAATTGTTGCTTGTAAGCTTGCGCTAGAGTGTTGGCTTTGTCCTCATCCGTGTAAGCAATACCTGAAGGGCTCTGGAGAGGGGGGAAATCGAATTTTTCCCTCCGAAATCTTTTAATTATTTTCCAAACATCGGACTCGTCTTGATTGTCTCGTTCTTCTAGAAAAGACTCCCAGCGCTCTTGACGATGTATGTATGAGGCAAGATTTTTGACAATGGTTAAGGTACCATTTAAATCTTTAATTGCCGAGTTAAGTGAGGTGGGAGAGTCAAGATGCAAGTTTTCAAACTGAGCATCCAACAAAGACTCGGTGTAAATTCTCCAATTAGTACGAGTGTATGTTTTCTTAATTGGAGGAGAGTGGAAGAGCAAGTAAAAACTAATATGAATGGGAAGGTGGTCAGAGTCAAACATGTCTATTGTACGAGCTGCAGTGTTATAATGAAAGTCTTTGGTGAGACAGAAATCAATAAACGAGGGATTACCTTGGGAGTAATGAGTGGGTATGGTTGTTTTAATTAGCGCGATGTTGTTATCAGTGATAAACTTCAGGAGCTGACGGCCCCTACTACAGGTGCGAACGCAGTTCCAAGCAGTGCTGTGAGCATTAAAATCCCCAGCCATAATGACGTGGGGGTGGGAGTTAATTAGTGTTAATAAGTCTTGAGCGGGTAAGTGTTCGTTAGATCGGATGTAAATGGAGCTAAAGAGGAAGTTATTTTGGTTTATATTAATAATGACATTTGTGCACTCAAGCAGAGTGAAATTTATGTCCAATTGTCTGCTGATGAGGCTCTTTTTTACATAAATAGCTGTGCCGCCACTGCGTCTCTGAGAAGTTTGGGTAGGAGTGTTTTGGTAAAGATTGTAGTTAGCAATGTTGTAATTTTTGTTTGGTCGGAACATTGTCTCTTGTAAGAGGACTATATCGATTGTATTTAGAGCTAGGTATTCCCTAAGTTCCATTATGCGAGGATCCATGCTGTTCGCATTCCAGCAGAAAATATTGAGATTATTTAGATTTTGACCCATGATTTTCGTTGAAGTTACAATGAATTGTGATTATCTCAAATATTTTTAATGCTTTTTCCATATTGTCATCTTCATAATTATTTAAAACTTGTCGAAGGTCTCTAAAGAAGTTTAGTATGTTTCTGAGGCCTATTGCTTCATTTAGCTCTCGCAGAGTTTGTATAATTTCGAAAAAACTAAGCTTATTAGTTTCATTGTTTTGTTTCTTATATTTTGTGTTTCTCTTTAGTTTTCTAGTTTTGTTTACAGGTCGCCGTTTAGTTTTAGTGGTGGCACCACTTGTCCTGTTTTTATTCGTTTGTTTACTAGTTTGGGGTTGGATTTTAGTCGTTTGCTTGGAGTTGTTTGTATTATCAGGTTGAATGTTTACAGCCTTGCTAGCAGTATTTGTGTCTGGTGTTGTTTTGGTGACCGTTTGAGCCTGGGGGACTTCAGCCGGAGCTTCAGTTTCCTCAAAGGGGTCTGGGTCACTGAAAACAGAACAGTCAGTGTCAGACTCATAGTCCAAAAGTTTGAATCTGTTGTGACGTGCAAAATTTGACTGTTTAGGAAGAGTTTTAGGAGTATGTTTGTTTTGGGTTAGAGTATTTGTTTTCAAAACTGAAGCGTAAGAAACATTGCTATTTACTTTCTTGCTGTTGAAGCTAGGTCGAGAATTTTTGTTATTTTTCGAGTTAGTCAAGTTTTGAGTTCCCCTAGCAAGAGCGGGGGCAATTGAGTTTTCCCCTCTATTATAGGGATTTTTAGGGCAGCCAGCGTAATTAGCGGGGTGGGGGCCACAGCAGTTAGCACAAGTGTCGTCTCTAGAATCTTTAGGCAGAGTGCAGTTTTTGGCTAAATGATGGCCGGCACATCTGAGACATTTTGGGCTTAATTTGCAGGTAAGCGAGCTGTGCCCGAAGGCTTGACAATTATAACATTGTTTGAATGGTTTGGATTTTTGAGTCTCAACTTTGACATCAATACCATTAAAATCAGTTATTTTGTATATATCCTCAAAGTGCGGAGAGTTTCTCACAGTCACAACAAAGAGGGGGAGTGGCAGATTAGTTGTTTTTTTTCGCATATATGCTACTTCGAGGGGATGAAAATTCTTTTCCTTTAAAAAGTTTTCAATTTCCTCAATGGGAGTGGAAGTGGGGATACCCTTTAAAACAACCTTTTTCGGTCACTCGATCCTGGAATCAATTGTGCTGAATTTGATGTTTTTTGTTTCAAGATACTCATGCACCTTACGGTAGTGTGCAATGTTTTTTGTTCTGATCCTAAGTAGTTCTCCAGATAAGTCGGTTTTCGGGGCTTCGCCCAAGATATCCTTGAGTTCGCGAAGCATATCCATCCAGTTGCCGACAATTTCGGCATAAAATGTGGAGCCTCTAGTATTTTCTTCGTTTTGGTTCCCTTGTGTACCAGATATAGAAGTGTCCATATTGGCTGGGTTTAAATCTGGGGTTTGGGCGTGCGTGTGAGTGCTGGGCAGCTCAGCCGAAGTGGCAATGTCCGCAGCATGTTCAGTGATCATAGAATTTTCAGGAGTTTCAATGTTTGCTACAGAACTAGTGTCATTAGCTAAGTTTTGGTCTTTGTTTACATTAAGATGTATTATTGTTACTTTGTTAGATGTAGTAGAAGCTGGTGACTCTTCGTTACTAGAAATGCTGCGTTTCCTACCACTAGATTTAATTTTAGTAAATTGATAAGTGCCGTTTTTAAGTTGTTTAAATCTAATACTGTACTGATTGGCAATACATGCAAGTTTCTGTGGAAAATGTTGCATCATGTAATTAAACAGATTAGACTTACAGATAACCTCTATGTTAGGTGTCAAGCAAAGAAAATTAATTGTGTGGGAAAATGTACTCACCAGGCACTGCTGTTGTTCTCCCTCGGTGCGTCCGATAAGGTCGTCATATACCTGAGTAGCACATAGAAAAAGGTCAAAGAATCCAACAGTATCTTGAGAGAATTTTTGTTTGAAGTGCTCCGTCGAGCTAAGGCGCTCGAGAGTAGGAATGAGCACAGTAGTTTCCATTGCGAATCACAGGAAGTACTTAAGTCACAAATAACAGATGAGGCAATGAAGCGTTATACAGCAGTCTTCGTAGAAACACACACAGGTGTAGATGAGGCTATAGAACTAATCAGCAGTTCTTAAGAAGGCTGACGATGGGCAGTCCTTCGGAAAAGTACACACATAAAAGAATAATCCAAGATGTCTGGCGGGTAATCACGCCATAAAACTTGCACGTGCACACAAGAAAATAAATCAAGTCGCACAGTCCTAACGGCGGCCACATGGCAGTCCGGTCATAAAACAAGTTCTTCCGCCAGTCCACGGACGGGCAGAAAAATTCCCCCACAAACTGAGTGCACTCAAAAAGCGGACTGAGCGGGATACGAACCCGCAAACTTCCAACGGAAGCGCAGCGCGGAACCACGACGCCACCGCGTCGGCTCAATGCTTGCGCTAGACTCACGGTCACGGCCTTATTCACCAAAAACTTGGCATGCGAATTAATCCAAACTCGCGCTTAAAGTCATCGGAACACGCGTTTTAGGATTAATTCGTGTGTTAAGTATTTGGTGAATAAGGCCATTAAAATTCTGCGAGTCAGGCTGAATCACTATCAATAAAAGTAAGAGTCAATTTTTGGAAAATGCCAGTCAATTAAAAAAGCTTTTTACTTTTTTTTAATGCAGTACTCATAAAAAACGTTATTTTATTTATTTTTCTCATGTAGTCAACGACTTTACTCCAAAATATTAACGTTAAAGCTAGTAAGAGGAGACTCACATGTGCTTGTGTTTAGGAACATACAAATATTAAACTTGAATTCGGGGGGCTTTGTGAAACGATACGCGATGATGGACGTTACAATGTGAAATAACAATTTTCAAGAATTTTGTATTAATACAAATGGAGCGAAATTTTGTGAGTCAAACTTTCACTCTATTTTCCCAGATAACACACTTGTCCATTTTATGTCTATTTCTGATCCAACTCATCCATAATACCTCCATGTCTATACATAGATACCCTAGTAGCAATGACTGCTTGTTTTCTGCTCGGTCGTTTATCGACTCATCGTTAACTCATCGCCTCGTCGAATTCAGTCATCGGCAAGTGCACTTTTGTTTATCTGCAATAGATGAATTTTTATTCATGGATAGAAGTGATCTAGACGAGCAGTTTCGCCGATGGGAAACCGAAAAACAATATCTTATCCGAAACTGCAGCTCCATAGTCAACGGGCCTTGCAGGTGTCCCCAGTGGTTTACACTTTACCCAAATTCCTATAAATATTTGCGTAATTTAGATGTGCCTTTGCATAATTTAAGGGAAATTTTGAACAATTCCTGAATTAATCGCATAATTTACTTCAAATTTCTTGTATTGGGGTTGGGACGGGGTGGGGGGGTATCCCCCTCTTGCCCCCTCCCACAAAATTTAAATTTGAAAAGAAATTTTTACAAAAAAATGTAAGTATTTATTATATAAAAATCGTTTGTAATATTTAAATAATTAAAAAAAAGTGTGTTTAAAAAAAAAGAAAAGAAAATCTATTTGAGCGTCAGCTGCATTATAAGAAAAACGGAAACTTCATTACAATGAGCAACTCTTTTGAAACCTCTTTAATGTAAACAGCAAGAAGAGAAATCATTTAATTTTTAAAAGTTATCCAAGAAATATGAAAGTTAAAATCACACTAAAATTCCTATACAATTGGCAATATTGTTTTTTAATTATTAATTATGAATGTTGTTGCTACTTACATACATTGGTAAAAAGTGAAATTAATTTCTTACCAATCGAATAATTTGACTATTATTAATAGCTGAACAATGTCAAAATTTCACCCAAGTCCCAATCTGAGACTAAAATAACCGCTACTTCACACTTTGCCTTACACATGACAAGATTCGATAGTCTAGGGGCAGCGCGCTTATCTCGTAATCAGTACGCTCATGGTTCGGCCCAGTGGAGGAAGATTTTTTTTTTTCCAGAAAAATGGAAATTTGCATACAAAAAACGAAAACATAATAAACAGAACGGACATTTTTGAAAATTTTGCTGCGAGTCGTTTATTTTTTATTAACATATATATTTTAAACAATTTATCGGTTTCTTTTCGTTATTTTATCGGACTCATCGGGGAACGATGATCGGCTTTATGGCTCCCCGAGCGAACATTTTGTACCAGTTGCCGATGAAATTTCCCCTTTTTTGGATGAAAAGCCGTGATCGGCCATTGCTCCTTCTCCTCGGATTTAATTCACCCGCCTCTCATCGACCGATGGGTTATTGCTACTAGGGCATCCATAAGACATCTATTTATGGATATAATCTGGAAAATCCAGAATATGTCCATGAATAGACCAAAACTGGACTTAGAATATCCAGAATAAGTCCATTAATGGACGTATTCCAGATGATCCACACTATGTCAGTGATACGACATAAAATTTATGTAAATATTTAGTTAGTGTCATAGTAACCAAACTAAGTGAAATGTATATGAAAATTTTGCTTGCCCTTTTGGATAGCGTGACGCAAAAGATAAATTAAATTATTGAAATAAATTCATTTGAATACATTATATAGACTCAGTGAAAGTGTGATATATTTGACAGTGTATTTCATAATTAAAAGCATTGCTTAAATGCGTAAATCTTCTTTAGAAAATAAAACGAAAGTAACTGTAATGGAATTTAAAAACAAATCTTTAAAAATCCCAGCAAGGCGTCACTCAAAATTTGGTATCATTATTTTTAAGACCCATATTTAAAATTCATAGAGCTATAAAGTAAAATGCTGCGTCACAAATTTTTAACCAGTGAAAGGTTTTTGCATGGGGTACATTACACACACAATGACAAGAAACGTTTTCAGAGATCGAATTACTTTGTTTCTCTGAGTAGATGGCGCTTTTAGTTGGTTTATTTTTCTTATTTCTTCAGTTTTTTCTGAAAGAAATAAATTAAATGGAAACTTTTTGGGTAAAAAGTACAAATCTTTAAATTTGGGGACAAAATGAAAAAAAGATCTATATTTGGGGACTGTCCTCGAATTTTGAGGACGTATGGTCACCTTAAGCGTGTACAGACATTCAAAAGTATTCGATTATGAGCCAAATTTCCCATTTCAGTTTTGTAAATGATTAATCGCTTTTCATGAAGAATCATGCTTTAAATGTGAAATTGATGTACGAAATTTCTGTTGCACTAGAATACTTTTTTTAGAGGGTGTAAAAATGTTCATGAAAAATTATCACAAAATGAGTCAATGTAAAAAGCAATGTCTTCTGAAAAATACAAATACTATGCCAAGAGTTAAATTTTGAATAAATTGCAATATTTCAACATGATGTTCCTTTTATATTTCTGGTTTAAATAATTATTTATAAAGGAATGAAATACTTCCATTAATTTATGGGTATACCGGTATCAGAGTGGCTATTGGGACCGGCCGGTGCGTATAGATTCACGCTATTCGGCTCGTTCTGTAGTGCTGCCATCTATATTTAAATGTTCGTACTAATAATTTACCAATAATTTATTTAAAATTGTATGTTTATTTAGACCAAAGAAAACAAATTTCGTCCGCAATTTCTATTTTTAAAATTTCTATTAAAGCTTTAGTCTCAAATGAGCAAGCTTTTCAAGGTATGAGCCTACCTTCGGAGGACTTTTTCTTTTTTTAAGTAAAAAATTTAATGAAAAATACATGTTTTAATTAAGATGAGGTATAAAAGTATAAAAATTTAAATGCCCGTTAATGAAATTCAGCGTAAGCTTTGCAATAAAAGCAATCTTAAGTTTCCGACAGGTTTGATGATTGGAAATAGAATTGAATAAAAATTCTTTTATACATATTTAATGAATGTATGACGTTTTTTTATACGTATGTGAAATTATCAAATGAAACAAACAATTTTGCAAATTTTTATACAATATCAATCTTAACGGTCGTCAGATTCATCGGAAATAATTCTCGATTGTTAACTTCTTATGATTTTTTGTAAATGGTTTTTACATATATTTTTATGTAAAGTATTATTTTTTTAAACATACTTCAAGTTTGCACATATATATAAAGCTTTGGTTTAATAAAATGTAATTAATTTTTAAATAAGGGGGGAGGACTCCTCCCGCCGTGTTTGTTTTCTTAAAATAAATTTAATGATGAAAACAAATACAATTCTAAAGATGCAGTACCTCACGAAAGCAGGGCCCGATTATGACCAACAGGAGCCTCGGGCATTGATGGATTTGAGGGCCCCATCGATGAAATTTGTTTTATTTTATATAAACTTTTGATATAAAAAAGATTGAACCATTTGAAGAAATTTGAACCAATCATGCAATTAAACATGTTTAGCTTTTCGAAGAATAATTCTTTTAGTTTATTTATTATTTTTTCCCCTTCTTTACGCGAAACATTGGAAAGAGAAAACCTAAAATGAAGGCGATATAAATTAGCTTATTTATTTATATATATTTCATTTTATTTTTTGCAACCATGTCCATGTATAAATGTTTTGGGAGTGCTGTAACATAGCTTAAATATAATTTTCACAGTGACCTTTTGTGTGCTAAGCAGATAATATTTTTGCACTTATTTAATTAAACAAACTAGTGTCAGGTTTAACAATATTAAAAAATGGTCAGGTCATAAAATGAATAGTTTTTAATTTTAAATAGTTATAAGCATAGTACATTTTAGATTTTAAATTTTCTTAGTCACTTTGCATTGCGCTAGTTACAAGTACAGTTGTACGCATTTAATAAATTTTTAAAATGTTTCCTCTAATAAACATATTCCCATAACATTTTTCTTTTTTAAGTTTTATGAGCAGTTTGTCCTATGACGTGAAATGGTAAAATGAGTAAGTATTCTATTAAATAAATTGTCATATTTAAAGAATATTAAGCAAAATACTAAATAAACAGTGACGTTATTTTATATATTTTACAGAACTTGCATTTTAGTAATTAGCATTTCATTTGTTCTATTTATACATTCAAAACATCAAAAATTGGTTCTGAGAATTCAGTATCATCAATATTGTCACCAGTCATTCAAGTATTCTAGCCTACCGCGCGGCTGTCGATCGGGAACTTTGGGCGGTTTTCTCTAGATCTCACGTGAATACGCGTTTGAACCCCTCAGAAAGTTCTCCCCCAAGACATCCCCTAGACAGATTACCCTACGTGTAGTGTTTACCTTAAATACACAATGCAGTACAATGTATTCATTCATTTTACTCTCAAATGACCAAAGAGAATTTGGCACTGCGAAATATTCATAAGTACTGTATAATCTGTTTTGCATGGTTACGTACTTGTAGAGTTCAGCCATTATGAGAACGGACTAAGATATCCTCCTCCATTTTTTCACGCACATATACTTCTTCAGGAAAAAAAAAAAAAGATATTATACAATTACCAATATATCAAATTAACTATATTGTTTTACTAAACAAGAACAAGGATCGCTGATCATACTGCAATATAATAAAATTAAAGGCAAGTCGTTTCGAAATAGGGTACCCTACACTTTTGAGTACCATCTCTTATCTTCCATATGACAGTCAATCACCATTAAATGAGTACTAATGAATTGATAAATTTTATTAAAATGTAAATATGTACCCATAAGTGGTCGGAAAAAAGCGCACAATATTCAAGGGGTTATTTTTTAGATGAGTGAGGGGGGGCCGTGAAATAATAAATGTAAAGCAGGAGTGGTCACCCGAAAGGGCGCAAACAGAGGTACTTTAGTGTATATTTTGTATTTATCTCTATTGAAAATTACCATTCAAATAACTTTTCCAAGGAGAGTGGTCTGATTTGTAAGTACACACTATCACTATGCACAGTATCCCCATGTCCGTCCGAAACGCCTTATTGCCCTTTAACTTTCGATGAAGGTTTTTTTTTTGTTTTTTTATCTATTGTGAATTTTTTGTAGAATGCTATTGTGAGTGTTTTCTATCATACTGCTAAAATTTTTCAGTACATGTGTAAATATTTCAGACTGTAAAATTCTCTTTTACTTTTACAGCTGAAGAAACCATTATAAGAGAACAGTAGTTAACAAGATTTTTAAAAATAATTTCTTGATATTTTATTTATTTATTTGCGTAGCAAAGCATAAAAAATGCATGATTTTTTTTTAAAGTCGTGCATTCGGATTTTATCTGTATTTTGATATTTTAGTAACGTATTTTTAATGAAAGATTGCTGTAAATAAAGATTTGTTTTTAAATCAGGGGCGTAACTAGGTGTAAGGCTTGTTTGTTTCTTTTGTGTTTAAGCTAAACCAAGACGAGGGGTATTTTCCTAGGGATGGTTGCCTTGGACGGAGGACTTGTGTAGTGTAGGGCCTATCCAAATCTACACAAATTATATTTTCTATGCACATTTCATAACTTCAATGCATAAATTTACGTTATTTAAAATGCTTGGCGACTTCCTACTACTAGCTCCGCGGCAGGGGTGATTTCTCCCATTACTTGGCAAGCCTCTCCGTTCGGTAGGAATGGAAAACCGGTCTGCGATTGTGATCCGGGACGTGCGGATAGGGGCAGATGGAATCCCAATACAAGAACTTAGACTTTTCTACCTTCCAGTTTGACAGGGGAAAATACGAGCGCGCGCAGGGAGAAATGTATTAGAAGATGGGTTCGTGGGGAAAAGGACTTCCAGGTTTTTAAGCAAGCGCGTTACATGGCTATTTATTAATCCTGCGATCTATTCTCGGTTTTTTTTCTTTTTGTAATTGAAATGAACAATTGCTATTACAAATGTATTTATTATATATTATGTGTGTATACTTAGACTTTTTTAAGCATGGGCAATTAATTGTGCAGTCTGTTCTCGTTTTTTTCTTTTTCTTTTTTTTTTTTTTGAAGGGGGGAAGGGTAATTGAAATTAATAATTGTTACAAATATATTTATTATATATTTATAATAAATACATATATATGTGTGCATATATGTATTTACTCACATATAAAGTAATGTATTGTCCATAAAGTAATGTATTTATTATTTATATATATATGAATATATCAGTGGCGTAGCTACAGGGGGGTTAACCCCCCCCCCCCCCGATAAGGAATTTTTTTGTCATACAAAACATATTTTCTTCACACTCGCACAACACACACATATATATATATATATACACATATACATGAATCGTTGTAGTCGTAACCCCCCCCCCCCCTCTATGAAAAATTTCTCCTACCTATATGCCTATATACAATATACAAATACCTATATACAATAACTTAGACTTAATAATGATTAGAGGTCAGAATAATTTTAACTAATATTGCAATGGCCACTATATTAAAAAGGATGTCAATAAATAAAAAGAAATAAATGAGATTACAAACGACTTCCTAAAAAAAGTTCATACATTTTTTTTCATTTTTAAAATAAGGGTTACGCTTTTCAACATACGTCTCTAACCAGTCTCTTAAAAGACGTTAGTGTATCCTTCCCCTTCTGTGTCAATCGTTGCATTGCATTTGGGCAATCGGGAAACAACGACGATCAGGGTTGAGAAATTCAAAATACTATTACCATAATCTTAGAAAAATTGACGCCAGAATTATTTAAACTACCTTGTAATTTCATATATTGAGTCTTTCCCACAGCATCAAGATGAGTTTTTGGCACTGCTGAGACGCAACGTGTGCGTTTGGGCCATCGGGGAGCAACGACGATCAGGGATGGAGAATCGCAGCCACCATTTCTATTCGATAAGAGGTAGCAGTAGAAACAAAGGCAATAAATTATATTTTCATTCTGCCATTAGAGTGTAATCTATGAGAGCTATTTTGTTTGCTCCTGTTAAAGTGCTTTAAATACTACACTCGCTACATTCCTGGCAGACTATATTTTTACGAACGCCATTTACTGCACAAACTCCAAAAACTAGTTATTGCTCGTGAATTTTTTCGTAAACAAGATGGTTGCCTAACCTTGCTTGCGTTAACAAGATTCAGCAGTATAGGCACCCTATAAAAAATACTGGTCCTAGGATACAGGCACGTATCCAAAAAAAAAACACTTCGGGGGAGGGGGGATCCGAAAATTTCCGGGGGGGGGGGAGTCCAAACACTGTAAACGGCAGAATTTCACACAAAAAATACTATATCATTACCATTTTAGTAACAAAATTCCAATTTTCGAGGGGTGCTGGACCCCCTTAATCTCCCCCCTAAATACGTCCTTGCTTGGATACGCCCAAATATTTTCTGTCTTATGACTGGTTGCATTAAACAATTTATTTATAATGAAGCGGGTGCTGGAGACAGGTGAATGAGAGGGACTGTTGCACATGATCCCGTGGACATCGAAAGTCTGTGCTTAGTAAATTGAATAATTTCGAGTTTTATAAAACGAAAAATAAATAAATAAAAATAAACCAACTTTAATTCTAGTAAAAAGTAAATTTCCTTCTACCTCAATATAAGTCTTCCAAATAAAAGTAAAATCACACCGAAGTACTGAGCGAAATATACCTTCATCCATGGGCGCCGGCAGAATATTTCCCAGGGGGGGCGAAGACTACTTCAACGCATGGTTACCTTGTTGGAAAGAGCAAAAAAAAAAAGGGAAAACACTGCATACAAAAATCCAGGGGGGGCATTGCCCCCCCTTGCCTTATGCTGCCGGCGCCCATGCCTTCATCTCAGATGTTGGAACTATCTTATCTTATTTACCTATCCTATTGTATCTTATTATTATCGTATATATTCTTCTTATCAAACTAAAACGTCAATGGTTACGATTCCCCTTCCTTGATCGTCGTTGCTCCCCGACACACCAAACGCACACGTTGGGTCTCAGCTGTACCAAAGACCTAATTATGTTAATTATGTTGATGCTGCAAGAAAGACTTAATATATGCAATTACAACAGTAGTTTAAATAATTCTGGCGTCAAGTTCTCTAAGATTATGGTAATATTCTGAATTCCTCAACCCTGATAGTCGTTGCTTCCCGATTGCCCAAATGCAACGATTGACACAGGAGGAGCAGAGTACACTAACTTTAAGAGACTCGTTAGAGACGTATGTTGAAAAGAGTAACCATTATTTTAAAAATGAAAAAAAAAATGTATGAACTTTTTTAGGAAGTGTTCTGTAATCTGATTTATTTCTTTTTATTTATTGACATCCTTTTTAATAAAGTTAGTGGCCATTGCAATATTAGTTAAAATAATTGTGACCTCAAGTCATTATTAAGTATTGTACTTATTATTAAGTATAAGTAAGTAACAAATTATTTATATATTTCAGTGGCGTAGACAGAAATTTTTCTATGGGGGGAGTGGTTACGACTACTGCAATTCGTGTATCGTAATGAGCTGTATACATATGTTGTGTATACGTGAAGAAAATGCATTTTGTATGACAAAAAATTCGTCATGGGGGGTTATAACTCCTCTACCCAGTAGCCATGCCACTGATATTTTCCTATATATAAGTAATAAATGCATTACTTTATAGTAACAATCGTTCAGACACATATATATGTATTTATAAATATATAATAAATCCATATGTAACTATTATTAATTTCTCTTCGGAGCAATAGAGACGACAGCCTTGTGGTTAAGGGTCACAATTAACAAAAATCTCAAATCAAATAAAATTATTAATTTTAATTACCAAAAGACAAGAAAAAAAAAGAGAGAACAAACTGCACAATTAATTAGCCATGTAACCGATGCTTAAAAACTTGTAAGTGTACATACATAATATATAATAAATACATTTGTGGCAATTTTTTATTTCAACTACCAAAAGAAAAAAAAAACGGGGAAAAAAAGAAAGAGAGCAGACCGCACGATTAATAAATTAGCGCGACCCTTGCTTAAAAACGTCGAAGTACTTTTCCCCACGAATCCATCTTCTAATGCATTTCTCCCTGCTCGCGCGCGTGTTTTCCCCTATCAAACTTGTGGGTAGAAAAGTCTAAGTTTTTCTGTTAGGATTCCATCTGCCCCTATCCGCACGTTGATCCGGGACTGATCGTAACGAGAGCTGTCCGCTTAAAACGAATCGGACACTGATGCAGCTCATTTTAAAATGATTCGGTCGCGGATAGGATGCAATGGCTGTTTTAAAAGAACTGCATCAGTTTATTTGAAAGTGGTTCCGTTTTTGTTTCGTTTGCTAGTCTTTTCTCTTTTTGGCAGAGAAACTCTATAGTTGGTTTTTATACAAACATATCCGTAGAATAAAAAACTTTCATAAATAATAGTACGGCAAAAATTCGCGTTTTGTTAGGTTTTTGATTATTAAAAAAAAAAGAGAGAGAGAAAGAAAAGAGAGGAACTGTTTCTGTAGCTAATCTAAAATCCTAAGTATGTATATTATTTATTGTAAATGAAAAGAAATAGTGTTCAGTATACAAATAGCTAGGGGCGACTATATTAATTACAGTAAAACCTGACAACAGCAATACTTAAGGGACCAAGACCAAATAAAATTTATCCAATATCGTTATAGCGAGGTTTTACTGTATTATAAATTTGAATCGATTACGCAAGTTGCGACTACACGATGAAACTCCTTCTTAATACCAGGTTTAACATGTTCACTCTCCTACATTGCGAAGATATAACAAGAATTTTGAGGTGCGTGAATTCAAATATTATTCAAAATTTGAATGGGTTACGCAATTTGGGATTACATGTTGTAGACCGACACAAATTTTTACTTTCTTGGCATATCCGAATTGTCCGTTTTTGTGTAGTAAATTAGCTGTACAGTTTTAGTTTTTATACAAAGATGGGTATGCGGAATTTTTTTTAGGTTTCTATTACACACTTTTTATTTATATATAAAACTGATTTAAGTTTTCTTTCAAAAATAATAATCAAATAACAAATAAAATCTTTTAAAAAATATATTTCTTTCGTTGCTTTATAATATTTTCTTCCAAAAATTCACCTATTACAATACAAACTTACACCTGTAAACCTGTACATCTGATGGTGTCATTTTCCGTGGGAACGGAGCTTTAGCGACTAGGGCACTGCGGGATACTATTCGTTTAATAATAACATTATTAGAAAGCTGATGATTTGTATTTTAACAACTAGTAAACAAATGTAAGATATTCATTGAATGGGTAAAGTCACTAATACAGTTGATCATTAATCAAATCTTTACATTATTTTGGACATTAACATTCTGGACTTTATATATTCTGGACAATCTCCAGCACATTATTTTGAAAAGAGATTCTACTTCTAAAAGACATTTTTCGGCCACATTTTTGCTGATTTTGATAAAGATTGGGGGGTGGGGAGCAGATTCATATACCCAAGGATCTGTGCAGACGAAAACTGGGTCTATTTTGTGGCCCCTTCACAGAAATGCAATTGATTAAAGCGGCCCTTCATTGGCATTTGACCCTACATTTAAATCTGATTTATCAATTTTTTTTTTTAAACGTGACTTTTATTAAAAATTGGTATGAAATTTCACAAAAATAAGTGTTGAAATTCTCAAAATTAAGTATTGAAATTCACACACACACACACACACACACACACACACACACACAAAAAAAAAAAAAAAAAAAAAAAACAGTTTTTCACAAAAATGGGAACCCTGGAAAAAAAAATTCTGAATCGACCCTTGGTATGTGTTTGTTAAACTGAATTTAGGTGATGAGAAATAACCGAATTCATTAATCCAAGTCTAAGGAAAAAAACATTCCTTTTCTATCAATATATTTTCCTTGGAGTCTTTCAAGAATGCTTAAGAAAAAAATTCTAGATATTAAAATAATAAGTTTACTCCTCTCTTTTCTTTGTGAGTTTATTCTGTTACCTTCTAAGGTTCAGAGGGCTAACGATGATAATTTATAAACTTGAGAAGAAAAATTCTTCAATAGTTTTTTTGAGTCAAAATCTGCTATATATTATGCTCTTGAACTTGCAACGTTTTTGTATTATTTGGAAGTCCTTTCATTGTAGTAACAGATAGTTACTAAGGTATCGGACTTACGATGAAACTTATCACGGTGAACGTGCTCGTTAAATCTGTGAGGCTTTATATTCTTTTCTCTGTTGTCTGGTGAGTGAGAAGTAGTATTAATGAAGATACCGATGTTCTTTGCTGATTTTTGCAATTTTAGTACACGTTCAAAAAAAAAAAAAAAAAAAAAAGCAATGACATATTACAGGGTTTTTATTATGGGAAAAAAATGGGTGAGAATTTTTCACTATAGATGCGAGTTGGGTAAATACCCAGTGGGTAAGGTATTTATAAATGGGTACTTTCACTTGCCTCCGGTAAACACCCAAATCAGAGTATTTATGAATTTTAGTTATTTTTATAGCATGCAACTGGGCCTACAAGTCTGCAGGCCAGCCCTAGTTACATGCAATAAAAATGAAACTGCGAGGATTTTACGCCACTTTATGAAAAATGGAAGCATGCGCGACTTTTTTTCTTTTTCTTTTTTCTTTCTTCTTCTTCTTTTTTCTTTCTTTTTTTTTTAAGTGGCCAAATCTTTCGAGCTTCGATAATTTTGTGCAGAATGAAATCAATTTGTAAGGGCGAGAATTTCTCGAAGTAATAATTTTTTAATGCGAGGAAAAGAAAAGAAAATGTGAGTTTCTCGGTCGCGTTCTAGTAAACACTGTATTAAAGGATTAATGTATTAAATTTATAATAACGAAAAGAATTTAACAATATCTTTATTATTTTCAAGATACAGTACCATATTCTTGTATAGTTCCTTAGCAAAACAGTTTGTAAGCCTAGTATTTTTAAGAACACCCCCCCCCCTTTTACAGTCAAGCCTTTTTAACAAGAACAACAGTGGTGGCTTGTGATGAAAAAAATAGGTGAAGAGCTTGATACCGAAACATTATGAAAAACACCTGATGCAGCCATTAAGCATGGTAATTAGGCGATGGCACAGCCTTTCTGCGGAAGAAATTTTTAAATTTTCAGCGATCCTATAAAATGTCGACCGGCCAGTGGCCTACCGCATAGCGCTTTGAAGACGGAAGGTGCCTGGTTCAAAACCAGGTCACGTCCGCCGACCTAATCGTTCGGAGTTTTCCGTGGTTTCCTCGGAAACTTAGAGTACCCCGTAGTACGAGGATTAGGACCCCGTAGAAAGACCCCCCCCCCACTAAGGGCATCCCACTCATAGGCCTAGAACCCTTATGCAAATAATTGTCATTAATCCCACAACAATAACAAACTTTTAAATGTCCTTTGGAAATGATGTGCACCCCCTCTCTCCATAATGTTCAAAGATCGCGTTATATTTAAAATGTCTCAAAAATTTTTTTTGCTCCATACAGAATGCTTTTTACTGAGTAAGCAAGGCCAATAAAATAACTTTTGTAAAATATAGGAGAACTGTACAGCCATTTGTAACTCGTAAACTAGCTATGTTTGAAACGAGCAGTGTAAGATTTACTACTCTTCTTGAGGTATTTCTTCGCATTCATTCCTAATGCCTCCATTGGTCGACCACGAGAAAGAACATCTCTTTCCACTGACTAAACGGTGTTTGTAATACATTACAGACTAAACCATTTACAGGAAACATAATGAAGGTGAATAAACAGAAAAGAAACTGATTATTATTGTCATTAAAATTAACACAAGAAGAAATTCTAAAATTTTCAAAAGACAGCAGTAAAAATCTCATTTGCCAAAATCTCAAAGAAATCACGTGGTTTCATTTTCCTACACAAATTTGTTCTTGAGATGCACTGGGCTGGGTTTTCTTTCACTTGAAGAGGCAGACCGTTTTCTGAGGGATCTCTTCACCTGATAGAAAGTAAAGCTGTAAACCTGAATGGAGCGTTGAGGTTACCATGGCAACCCCCCCAATAACTGCAGTAGAAAAGATAATTTTTCATTAGCACTTCACAACTCACTTTCTCAAAACCCGCGTACCACGTGACTCTAACAATCGATCAATCATGACACAAGTTTATGCAACCCTTTCTTTGGCAGTGACAAGGAAGGGGTGGGGAAGGGAGTTTGGCTTCACTGCTAGTAAGAATATGTTTTAGCACATAGTCTTATGGCAATTGGGCTTTCTTCGGAATTTTAAGTGTATTCTTACAGAATAAATTTGAAAAAGGATTATTGCTTGCTTACGTTAAACAATTTTTTGTTACTTACAATACTTGGTGAAGAGGCACTTCACCTACTTCACCTGAAAAGCCGCCACTGAAGAACAAAAAATTCGTGTCTCAGTTAAAAGCAGTTAGTATAATAACTAAAATTTCTAACAAAATGCTTTCCGTCGAAAATATTGTTTGCAGAGG
The DNA here is from genome assembly GCA_038373885.1 of Cheiracanthium punctorium. NCBI lineage: Eukaryota > Metazoa > Arthropoda > Arachnida > Araneae > Cheiracanthiidae > Cheiracanthium > Cheiracanthium punctorium. The sequence goes on from JAWZYV010012456.1 coordinate 510,921, forward strand.
CAAACAAAATATTTGACATAGACTAAGCGCTACAGTAGTTAATTAAACAAAAAATTTAGCGTCTTATTTGCTATAACCTGTTAGCTTCATCCTTGCATAGACGCGGCCGCGATTCCTTTTCTGTGACCAATCATTGCTTCCTGGAATACGTCTTGTAGACTAGTCATATGCCATAGTAGGAGTAATCAAAGACCTAGGCCGGTAAGCAACGATATGCATGGGAGTGGATTCACTGCTGTCGAATTCTTTACAACGATGGAAGGATGCAGGTTAATATTCATTGCATCAGGCGCGTAGCCAGAAAAAATGTCTCAAGGAGAAATCAAGTGTATTCGTGTATAAATAGATGGAATTTTGTACGATATAACGCTTATGCTAAGTAATTTAAAAATTTGGGAATATATATTCCGATATCCCCCACCCCCATTGCGTTACACAGTGTGTGCACCAGAAAGATTGTATTGGAAAGGCTTTTGTAATCATTGTTTCAGCATTTTTTACTTTGTTATGATTTGTTTCGTCCTCCCCACCCTCCAAATTTCAATACAGAGTTCCCACCTGCCCCACCCCCCAAATTTTTTTAAAGCTTTATAAGTTAAATTTATGTCTTCTAAAGCTCTTTCTGTACTTTACAAAACTCAGTAAACTCTAAAACTTTAAAAAGAAATTGCTGAAAGAAGCAAGAATGACGATATAGAGAAAACTAAATGGATAAGTTATCGAATATTGAACTTCATATATGAAAAAAATACAGCAAGAAGGAAAAAATATCTGTTAAAACAGTTATTATAACTTGATGTAAAACTGTGAGAACAACTCAATTACGAAAGGGGAAAATGTCATTAACTTTTGTTCACCAAATAAAACTTTTTTTTTCATAAAATATCTTGTATTGCATTGAAAAATAAAACACGCAAAAAAAAAAAATATTTTAAAGAAACCCTAATATTTAGAAATAATTTAAAACCAGTACAGCAGATTGGAAATGAGAAAAATTGTTTAAACCAAGCGCTTAAAAAGTAACCCTGTTTAAATTAAGCAACCTTGACAGTGAACTTAAAAAAAAATATTTTATCAAGACACAGACTGGAGTTCCTATTCGCATTTTAAATGGAACAGTTAAAATGACCCGTTAAACAAATGTTAAAAAAAAAAAAAGGATTTTGAAACGAAGTTTGGAAGTGGGACACATGCCCCCCCTCCCCCCCCACACTCAGAGATTGCCATGCTGTTTGTTTTAGATTTTTAAACAAATTATTGTTTAACTGATTTTGGTACGAAATTGGGGTGGGGCATAGGGAGATACGTGCCCCCCCCAATCATTTCAGCACTACCATAGATTTTCCCCTATTTGTTTTGATAAAAATGATTTCATCCATTCTGTAGATGTATTCGGATATTTCCTTCGGAAGAAGGACCCCTTCACCCATCGCAACCCCCGTTTTAAACCCCGAGTTTTAGTGACCGGATGTGTTATCCGTCATTCATCAACCCGTGACGAAGAAAGAGAGTATATTCCTTCACACTGCCTACCCTCTTCTCCCGGGGGCTATTTCTGATAACACACAGTTCTTTCTTTGTGCTTCTTGGAAAAACGTGAACGTGACCTTGACAAACACCTTGACAGCTCAGTACTCACAGTGGCGGATTATTGGAAGTTTGTCGGGGGGGGGGGCGGTTAGCTTGTCGGTGGGGGCGGTTAGTTAGAAGATTGACATATACGTCCATTTTATGGAAGTAAAATAGGATCTTTTACATTAATTTCTTTTTTCTCGGAGGGGGGGTCGCCCCCTCCGCCCCCCCTTTAATCCGCTCTTGGTACTCAATTGTGAATGCCCTCACCTCCCTCCTCCCTCTTCCTCCAGTATTTAACTGAAGGCTAAGTGAAAATACAAGTGTTTCTATTGGGGGGGGGCATTCAGAGTATGAAGCATGTTAGTGTAAAAATGATACCAAAAAAAAAAAAAAAAAAAAAAAAAATTCAAATACTTAAAAAAAATTCACTTCACCAAAAGGCGCTCTTTCGGATGCCCACTCCTTCCTTACACCCCCCCCCCCACCACACACACACATACTCATCCAAAAAAATAAAACCCTTCAAAATTGTGCGCTTTTTTCCGCCCACCAATCGGAATCACGGAAAAAAGCGCACCCGGAAAAAAGCGCACAATATTGAATTGGTTTGTATTTTGTGAAGAGAAGAGGGGGGGCTGAATTAAAAAATGTGAGAAACAAGCAGTAGCGGGTCTAGGGGGCTTCAGCCCCCCCAAAAGAGATTGCTAAGGGGTTGCTTTATTATACATTTTAAGTAAATAAAATGATCTTTTTTTTTATAACTTAGCCCCTCCCAAAATGTTTTACATTACTTTAGACTAAAATTTTGCTTTATTGAACATTTTGTTTGGGTGAAATAAGCTTTTTTCGAAATTTAGCCCTTCCCCAAAAAAATTTCTGGATCCGCTACTGTCCTACACTCTACAGAAGACCCTACAGACTCTACAAAAACTCTTTGTTCCAGATTAAAAAATAAATAGAAAATAAAAAGAGGAGTAATAAGAACAATAATACTAATTTATTTTTTTATACATAAACTGATTGTTCAATTTGTTTGTATTCTTAAGAAAAGTCCAGAACCAGTGATTCAGTAACAAATTACAGCAGTTTCGAAAAATTTAAGTACTATCTCTCACCTAACAGGCAACCCTAAGAATCTAAGACTCCACAGATTTAACATGCACGTTCTCTGTAATATGTTATCACATTCAGTCTGATTTGTAATCAGCTATGGCTTATTATTACTGGTTTTCGTTTTATAAGAGCAAGAGTTTATTCTGATTCATGGTAATTTATCTTGTTAACTCTTTGGTTTTAAATAATAATTCTTAGACTGAATGATTTGTAAGTATATAGTATATTTACATATAAATATTTTTATTTTTGAAAGTATTTAATTTAAATATTACTACTTTTATTTTAGACATACTTTTTTTTTCAGAATTAAATTATGGTATTAATAAGTCAATTTAAAATACTTCCTTAAAACAAACTTTTGAAATAAAATGTTAGTGTTAGTGTACTGTTTTTAAACGAATTTTCATTTCTAAATTCTAAAAAAACCCCTTCATAAAGTAAACTGGCTAAAAATTATTTAAAACTCATTTCTGAAAATGTAAAATATCGGCTATATATAACTGTAATTAAAATTAATTTTTAATTAGTTTTGTTGGAATAGTTTTAATAATTATATTTTTCCATTATTAGTATTGCAAAGCTTATTCCCCCTCACCAACTTTGATTAAATATATATGCAAGCCTTTTTATGAGAAAACTGAAGCTTTCTACATCACCTCATTAATGTATACAGGCATATTTTAGTTATTGGGAATTTTTGTAAGAGGGCTTTATAAAAATTAAAAGTTTGTATTTGTTTACATTTAATCTCCTGAAAATTTTAATTCGCAGCAATAAAATAACTTTAAAATTAATTCTATAAGGTCAATTTATAAAGAAGAAATTCCTAGGTCAGTGTTCTTTAGGGACCACCTATAATAGGGATTGAAAGTGATTATGATTTTTATTTAATATTTAAAATATTAAAATTATTACTTCCAGTGTAAATTATCAAGAAAGTTATTTTTATTTTGCGGTTAAGACAGATCTGCATGAAGGATGTCTGCTTAATTAGGGTATGCCTTGGGCAGAGGACTTTTGAGGGGTTCTGACGGGTCTGGAGAAAACAGTCGCGCGGTAGGCAGGAACCCTAGAGCTATACAATTCAGCAGTTTGACAAATTGTCATGAAATTAGTAAAAAGTATTTAAACTATAATGTAAAAGTTCAAAATACTTTTTTTAAGCTTTATAAATTAAATTTATATCTTCTAAAGCTCTTTCTCTACTTTACAAAACTCATTAAACTTTTAAGATAAACTTAAAAAAATAACTTGCTGAAATAAGCAAGAATGACGATATATAGGAAATTAAATGGATGAATTATGGAATATTGAACTTCATATATGAAAAAAATACAGCAAGAAGAAAAAATATCTACTAAAACAGTTATTATAACTTGATGTAAAACTGTGAGAAAACCTCAATTAAGAAAAGGGAAATGTTATTAACTTTCGTTCACCAAATAAAACTTTTTTTTTTTACATAAAATATATTGTATCCCATTGAAAAATAAAATATAAATAAATAAATATTTCAAAGAAACCCTAATATTTAGAAATAATTTTAAACCAGTACAGCAGATTGGAAATCAGAAAAATTGTTTAAACCAAGGGCTTAAAAAATAACCCTGTTTAAATTAAGCAACCTTGACAGTGAACTTTAAAAAAAAAATATTTTGTCAAGACACAGACTGGAGTTCCTTTACGCATTTTAAATGAAAGAGTTAAAATGACCCGTTAAAAATGTTTAAAAAAAAAAAAAAGACTTTGAAACGAAGTTTGGAGAAGGGAACGTGCCCCCCCCCCACACACACACAGATTGTTACGCTGTTTGTTTTAAATTTTTAAACAAATTACTGTTTAACTGATTTTGGTACGAAATTGGGGGGAGCATAGGGAGATACGTGCCCCCCCACCACCACCAATCATTTCAGCAGAAAATATATACACTGCCATAGATTTTCCTCTATTTGTTTTGATAAAAATGATTTCATCCATTCTGTAGATGAATTCCGATGTTTTAACCCCGAGTTTTAGTGACCGGATGTGTTATCCGTCATTCATCGACGCGCGACGAAGAAAGAGAGTATACACCTTCACACTGTCTCTCCCCTCTTCTCCCGAGGCTATTTCTTTGTTTGTGCTTCTTGGAAAAACGTGAACGTGACCTTGACAAACTCCTTGACAACCCAGTAGACAGTTGTGGGGGTTTGTATTGGGGGAGGGGGGGCATTCAGAGTATGAAGCATGTTAGTGTAAAAATGATACAACAAAAAAAAAAAAAAAAATCAAATACTTAAAAAAAATTCACTTCACCAAAAGGCGCTCTTTCGGATGCCCACTCCTTCCTTACATTTTTTATTTCAAGCGCCACCCCCCCCCCCCACACACACATCCAAAAAATAAACCCCTTCAATATTGTGCGCTTTTTTCCGGTGCGCTTTTTTCCGGGGCGCTTTTTTCCGGGTGCGCTTTTTTCCGCCCACCCAACTGAGTAAACCCTGAGAACTGAGAATACCTAATAGGGTTAACTATGTCCCTCTCCGCACAACTGGACTTCTGTCATTTGTCATTTGTTGATAGTAAACTAATGGAAAGTATATGTTTCCGATTTCTAGTCTACGCATATGCTGCCCTAACCTCTTTCTCCGCGGGTGGTCTTTCTGCCAAAAAACTTTCTGTCCTTGTCCTGGTAAATGTAAACTTTTATCTTAAATATTCTTTAGAATAAGCTAAATGCTTAATTTACTATTTCAATTAAATCTTTAATGTCATGCCAGAGAAATATTCTGTTAATAAAATACTAGTACATGATCTATAGGCAAAAAAGGCAGTTGTCAAAATTAGTTAGGTGGCTTGTCCAGTTGTCCTCAAGCAGAGCTTCGGGACTCCGTAATGTCCCGTTTTTAGAAAGAGAGCAACCTGCGGTAACGATTTCAATAAAGGCCGCTAAAAATCTAAAATCATCCGACGGCAGTGTCTGTAAAAAAAAAAAAAAAAAAAAACCTAACCTCCCTACCTCCCCTCTCGAGACGCAAAGAAAACAATGGGGGATGCATTATTTTTGTGTTTGTTCTTTTTTTGTCAACTGTTTCAATTTATTTAATTTTTATTTCTTTTTTTTTTAAGTCGTGTTCCTCTATTGCTTATTCCGCCCCCCCCCCCTATCTCCACTTTATTCTACACTTTCACTCAGGTTCTCTAAGATTTTTTTCCCCTTCCGATATAGATTTCTTTTATATTTTATTTTGAAATTAACATCAGCACAAGCTTTTTTGCACGTTCTCTTAACTACTAAAAGATACCCAGACTGAAATTCAGTCTCTCTACACTATTACCTTAAAAACAGCAGATGTCCCGTTTTGAGGAAGAAAATATATACACTATTGCCAAAAAGTAGATGATGTCCCGTTTTGAAGGAAAAAATAAATGGCCACGTTAGCTATAGAACATGCAGCGTTATAAGATTAAGATTATAAGACCCCCCTCAATTTAGAGCCTCATCAGAAAGTGGGGGACTTCTGAATATTGGCACACCTTGGAAACTACTACAGACTGCCGAGAGGACTTTCGGAACTACGGATTTAACGTGCACGTACGGCGCGCGATCTTTTGTGGTACGCCGGTATTGAACCCACAACCTTCCGGTTACGAATCCAACGCCCTAACCACTGGGATATCACTAGAAAAACTCTATTCAAACATTCTGTGATAAAGCTGATTTTACTCCCCCCTCTTCCGCTTGCGCCCTTCGAAAGGGCTATCCCCGTAACACATTCGCTGCGACTTAACAAACCGATTGCTTAAAAAACCGATTGCAAGAGCTGCGAACTCAGGAAACTGGAGCGATACAAAAAACTTAAGCCCGAAGCATCCCACAGCCATAGGGGCGCAGAAGTGGCTAAATTAAACATTTTTGTTAAAGGAGGGCGCCAAAATCAAACGCATTTCCCTTTTTACCAAGGCGAAATAAACTTCCTGAAAGTAATTTTTTACTCTTTCTTATCAAATGACTTAAACGATTCTTTGTCGCCCTACAGTACATTCCGATTGATCATAGGTGCACTAATGGAGTGGAATCTTACTCTGTAACTTTTAGCATGATCTTTCGGAATTTCATAGCGTGAAGGAATTTGGTTTATTTATCATCTTTAAAATGTCTCTCATATCTCCCCGTTAAAATTTTCTATCTGCGCTCCTGAGCTTAGTTCCCAGTAAATGGACTCTTGCTGTTCTATGGACACATTTATGTTTTGTCCTCTAACAGATTAGAAAAACTCTATTTAAACACCCTGCGATAAAGTTGATTTTACGCCCCCCTCTTCTGCTTGCGCCCCTAGAAAGGGCTATCCCCGCAACACCCTCGCTGAGACTCTGCTTAAAAAACCGATTGCAGGAGCTTCGAACTCAGGAAACTGAAGCATTCTTCAGTTGTAATTCACAAGGGCGCAAAAGTGGCGAAATGAAAAATTTTTGTTTAATAAGAGGCGTCAAAATCTGTCACATTTCCCTTTTGCCAACGCGATATAAAACACTTATGGCTGAAATATCCCACAGCTGCAAAAATTTGCTTTTTAATTTATTTTTCAGTTCTTGTCAAATGGCTTAGACGATTCCTTTGTCTCCCTCACTCTAGAATAAATTCTGATGAATCACGGCGTACTAAGGGAGTGAAAACTGAAATATACCGTGTTTACTCGAGTAATAGTCGTCCATTTTTGTCAATTTTTCATGTGAAAATGTAGGTTCGACTATTATACGGGGAAAATCTACTACATAATATTGTAACTATAAAGTTATTTTTTCTGCTTCAAAACGGGGGTGCGACTATTATGCGAGGGAGGCTATTATACGAGTAAACACGGCATCTTCCTTTGAAACTTTTTTTAGCATGATCTTTTGAAATTTTATACTGTTTATTACTGTTATTCAGTGGCGCCGACTACGTGGGTGCTCCGGGGCTCAAGCACCCACTGAAAAAATTCTGTGGGTGCTCCGCACCCACAGAAATTTTAGTGCCAAGTCAAAGTTTGAAGTTCGCAGAAAGGGCTAGGAAAAGAGTTTATGTGGGTGTTTCGGGCTTATAAAAAAATTACGTTGGATGCTGAGCACCAGCAATCGTCTGATAATCCCAACACAGTGATGTACACTCAAGGAGGGTTCCCCCCACCCCCCAATTATGCCATTACGTAATATGAATATTTGTAAAGCATACTGAACTTTTTGCATTATTTCAGTACTAAAATGCTTTATTTGCTTATTAGTTGTGTGATATTTTAAAAGTTTAAAAGAAAATCTTTAATGAGGCCAAATGTATGTGGGTGCTTCGGCCTGGACGTCCGTATGAGTACTTTAAGACGTGGAGGGAGGGATTATTTCTTGCATTTGCAAGGTCATCGGCAATCGCGCTTTCAAACATTTTAGTACTGAAATAGTGAAAAAAAGGTTAGCTAATATAAAAATGTTCACTATATCGACGGCTAGAGGGAGGGACCCGAGCCCCCACCTACTTCCCTATATGAGCACCCATCTCCTTTATAATTCAGATGCGCATGAGGAACTTCGATGAGACAATCGCTGGCGTGACTATAGGGCGGTAGAACGGGCAAAAGCCACGGTCCCCCGGCCGGAGGGGGAGCCTTTCCCAAATAGAAAGCTAGAAAAAGTGAACTGCAACATGTTGGTTGATATTCTGTACAATGAGGAAGGACCCTATCCAAGGAATTCATTACGGGCCCTAACGGTATAGTCATGCCACTGATGACGACGAGTGCTTTGCAACTGCATGATTCGAAAATAAAATTTTAGTGAGGGACTTTTTTTTTTTTTTTTTTTTTTTTTTTTTTTTATTTAATGTAGTATGTCAGATTTCAAGCACCCACAGAAAAGTTTTCGTGGGTGCTAAAGACTTGCATGTATTTAAAGGAAATGCTTAATTTGCATGGGAGCTCAGCTCCACTACTTCTTTTTTCTCGGTGAAATTTTACACTAAATTTAAAATTTTAATTACCATCGTAATTGTTTCTGTTGATATTAATTTTATTACATTGCAAACTAATACAGAGGTAACAAAAATTCACTTAATAATACCTTAAATTAGGTAATTAATTTTGTAAATTGCAATACAAAAAATTAGGGCTCTTGCACTTTTTTGGATAGAAATTAAACCCTGTTTAAAGGCAACTGAATGACAGCTACTTTCAGCTTATCGCTATACTTCGGGGGAAAAAACCATGAAATTTTGGTACACAAATACAAAAAAAAATTAATTATGTCAAGTTCAAATTTTTAGGATGTATGTTTTAGAAACTGTACTATACACTGAAATAAACAATAAACCTGTATCATTTACGAAACTTTTAGAAAAAATTCTTAAAAATCGAAAATTTTAAAGAACGTGTTATTCTTTATTTCGGTATGTAGTGCAGCTTATAAAGAATCATCCTAAATTTTTTCGAATCCTTGGTGCGATAGTTTACTTTAATTTGTGTACTAAGACCTTTATGCAGATTTTGTTTCTTCGGCATACACCCTTATGTGTCTCGGAACTGGAGTAATTATAAAAAAATTCCAATAAGTAGTAACTTAGCACAGACTCTAAAATTTTAAAAAGTGCATGAAAAAAAAAGAAAGAAATCCAAACAGGTAATATTTTTGCCTACTTAAAATAATAATAATTATTATAATAGTTTCTCATATGAGTACTAATTTAGAGGTGTATGGGGGGGTCATCTTAACTTTCAGACATTTTAGCACGAAAATAATACTTAGAAGTTCAGTATGCTGTAAAAATGTTTACTATACCGATGACTAGGTGGGCTCAAATCTCCATCCCCCACTGCCACTTGCCTTCCTATCTGGCGCCCATGGAAACAATGTCTTTCTAAAATTCAAAGCTTTTTCACAATGTGATGTGCGACTCCCTACAGGCCCACAGGCAATCCCTTTGCCCACTGCAGCCGAAGTCCTAAGTGCCGCCCTCCTTTCTGACCCACAGACCTCACCCCAGAATCCTCGTCCTCCATGGGAAAATGTATGAATACAATGAGACTATGTTAGCCCAAGAGTACCGGAGAATTTGAGACAAAGCCGCTGGCTACAATCAGAAGAAAGTTCACGCGGCAAAGATAACACAGGAGTTAGGTGAAAGACTCATTCCCATTATGGAAATGTTTTGAGATAGTTCTAATAATATTACTGCAGGATTCCGAAGTGAGTAGGTTTAATTGTTTTTATTGTAAATAGAGAACATCAAGGTCTGTCTGCTTACAAAAAGTCAAACATTGGCGCAACAGCCCCTGTGCGGGGCCAAGGCCTGCGCTGCCCAACCGCGCCTTCGCGACCATAGGCCCTGGGGTGCGGATGCATATGCCTCGGCCAGATGGTCAGCCTGACGCGAAGCCCCCAGTGTTTGACCCCAAGCAAGCTTGGTGTCATTTTATCGACCCACTCAAGGGATGAAAGGCTGAGTCGACCCTGCCCAGCCCGGGATTCGTACCCCAGACCTGTGGGACGGCAGCGCGGTGCGCTAACCATTACACCACTGGGATTCTCTGTCTGCTTACAAGCACCTAATATACAACACTTTGTATGTCTCTGGAACAAAAAAAAGATGCCCATTCATCAAAAAGTGTCGGCGCTTTGGTGTTAATTGAATGAGACTGAGGCGAGGCTTCTAAGGTATAAAGGTTTGTGTCACTTTCTTCCAAAGTCTCAATTTCCTTTTCTTATTTTTGAATGATTTTAGTGCTCAGTTATTTATTGTAAAGGATGGAACAGAGAGAGAGAGACTGTGGTACACACTAGCATTTCAAGATGCCTTCCGTTTCATTTTCTGCGAATATTTTGTTCAATTTTTGATCTTGTTTGACAAAGCGGAATTAGGTACATTTGCTTTGATCTAGCCCAATGCTGTTTTTTAAAATTATACTGAAATCATGGGCGCATGAACACACATTACTGAAATGTATGTCTCTTGTAATTTTGCAAATTTGACCACTTAATGGTAGAGGGTAAAATATCTCTACTTCAGGAGGATGCTCAAAATCATGCCTGGAGGTTATATGGCCAACAATTCAAACTATTTTTTGAATAATTATTAACTCTAAGATAAACAACTTTTTTTGTTCTGCTTTATTTTTCTGTTTGCATTTAAATAGTTACCAATCTTTTTTATGTGGTCCTACACACATTTCAACATAAAAAACGTTGCATTAATTCATTCTGAGGAAACTATCTAGTTTTATTTTAAAGGTATAATTTTTGTAATTTTTTTAATTTATTGGGGACAAAAAGGAAAAGAAAATAGGCAAGGCTTAGATGCAGCTGTTTATAGGGGTACAAAAATGTAAAAAAAAAAAAAAAAAAAAAGAAACAGGAAATGAATGAGCTGAGAAACAATACTATGAATAACATTTTTTGAAAACTCTGAGGATTTCAGACAGGGATGAGATAGATTAAACAAGAATAAAATTGATCGTAAATTGTTACATTCGAAAACTGAATCACTTTTTATACAAAATTTCCATTTACATGACAAGAAATTTGACTGATTGTGATATTATTGTTGCATGTTTTTTTCCTCCCCAATAAACGTAGTAATACACTTTTGTTTTGCTTTGAAATTTATAATGATTAGTTAAAACCAATCAAAATTCTATCGCTAAAAGTAATAAAAAAAGTGAAATAGTGTAATACACCTCTTTCAGGTCTGATTTATTACAAGGGCAAAGGGGGTGTACGCTCAGGAATCCTCGAATTTTGACAGAGAATTTGCGTATGGCAAACAAATTTAAGGTGACTCCAGCACAAGCAGATTTTTCTAAAAGAAGGGCATTTCATCAGAAATACTTCATTACTTTAAAAAGAATCTTGATTTTAACTGGTTTGCTGTTATCGTTACTAAGACTCAACGGTGGAGACTTTCATTCTATGCCCAGCGTTGCTTCACCGTAGTACAGATAATCGGATGCCAAAATTCACACTATTCACTTAAATTAAACTTTGAATGTCGCCTTCAGCGCTGGGGAAAAAAACGCAATTTTGGTATAGAAATACAAAAAAGAAAACTAATTATCTCAAGCACTTCACAATTTTTAGGATGTATGTTCACAAGCTGTACTAGACACCGGAATAAACGAAAAATTTTGCAGAATGGCCACTCTTAGAAATATTTTGCTGTGCAGTTCCACGTTTAAGATTTTTTTCTGAATGTTTCATGAAAGTTTTCGAATTTATTGCAGTGTGTAGTGCAGCTTGTAAAGAATCATCCTGAATTTTTTTTAATCCTTGGTGCAGTTAGTTTATTTTAATTTCTGTACCAACAAAACCGTGAGGCACATATCGTTTCTTCGATCTATACCCTCAGATATTGGATATTTTATGTGGAGCTAAAATGATTATTTGTATTACCCATTTCCCACTGGTAAAAATGTGCACGAAAAGTCAAATGATTGAGTAGTTACGAGCAAGGAAGAAAATAATAATAGGAAAAGATTTAAGGGTAGTTGGAAAAGATTCCATAAAGTTGAAAGTGTATCGTTATTCATGAGTGTGCCGTATTTTTCTTCCTTGGTCCATAAAAACCCATCTTCGGAATCGAAATCTATCTTAAAATCACCTACTAAAACTATTTTACAATCTTAGCCAAGTACATTCCAACTATACTCCCCCTTTAAAATAAATGGTCGCGTTTTGGCACCTAACTTCGATCCTTTATCAAAAATTACAAACCTTGTGCGACTTTCAACATTTTATTAACCCCCCCCCCCCCATGGATTTTTAGGGCACCCACAGAAATTTTGTAAAGTCGGCGCCTCTGCTGTTATTTCGTTTATTTGCGCTCTGAAAAATCTGTTCCTCCTGGAATGATATATCTGTTTCATTTGGAAACAGGAGTATAGCCCGATCTAGCAGAACCGTCCAAATTTTGCTCCCCCACCCTTTTTTGCAGCTTTAATGACGACTTCATAATTTTTCAGCCCCGGGAATCAGAGGCGGATGAATGGTGCAAGATTTGATATACTAAAATCCAGAATGTGAAATAAATAAAATGTTTTTTTTTATTTGGGGGGGGGGGTGCGACTGCGCTCCCTATTATCCGCACTTGCCCTGGATCATTATACTAATAAAATCCTGTCCTTTCCTCGCCTCTACAGATGTGCTGTATTGAAAAGAGAAACACTAATAAGAAAAAACTATATAAACCTATGTGATCCTTCGGATTTTGCGCCCCCTCTTCTGTTTGCGCCCTATTACTGTTACGGCCCTGTTTGGAAAACCGATTCTAGAAGCTGAAAAACCTTAGGAAGTATCCCAGAACTTTAATTCACCGGGGCGCAGGAGTAGCTAAAAATAATACTTTTGTAAAGAGGGGCGTCAAAATCACGTTCATTTTCTTTTTCCGCTAACTTGATTTAAAAAACAAAACAAAAACAAAACTAGATTTTATCTGGCTTTGTTCAAAATTTATTATAGCTTGTCCTTTTATATTTTTTTGCGGCATTTCTTTTGAAGTATATCAGAAAGGAAGGTAACTTGAGAAACCATTTCTTTAAACATCCGGATAAGATAAGCTCAAAATAATTATAGAAGGTAATGAATCAACAGGTTCAAAGACCACCCCTTCGGAAGATCCATCTGCGGAAGAGGGCAATTTAGCATACCCTGGAGGTGGAGGCCTGGACACTGAGTGGACATCTGTTTCCCATGAATGAAAAAAGAAGCGATCAAAGAACGCTTCCTGACAATACACAGCGACAACTTTAGAAGTGTTTAAAAGTATTTGTGACAATAATACTGTTTAAAAGCTTGATAATATTATGAAAACAGTCAGTGCGCCCATCTCAATAACCAAAAAAAGAAAAAAAAAAAAAAAGGAAAATGTTTGGAAACACGAAAAAAAGTGAAATTTGGCGCCCCTCGATTGAAACTCAAGCGTAGGCGACCGCCTACGTCGCCTACGCCTCAAACCGGCCCTGCTTATCCGTTTATAGTCTACTCGTTTGTCAAAATCAAACCTGCTCTACAAAACTACTTATTTCTTGCTAACTGAACTGTTTCCCCTCCCTCTCCCCCTTTTCCTTGAAAAATCTGTTGCACAGCCTTTTAAACTTGACTGCCAGGTTGTTGACAAAAGGACTGTTCGTCGGCCGCCGATAAGGCTCTTGTAAAAGCTGATTGTCCACACTGAAAAGAAACATGTGGTCAACTGGAATTCGCTCTGTAGGCAAAGAACTGGAGGTCCCAGAAAATATTTTGCCTGTATTTTGCAGGGAGACCTTTTATTTTAGGGAGAAATTTTAGGAAACGCCACTGGCCATTGGAGTAAAAATAAAGCGAACCTCCAGTTCTTTGCCTACAGAGCGAATTCCAGTTGACCACATGTTTCTTTTCAGTGTGGACAATCAGCGTTTACAAAAGCCTTATCGGCGGCCGACGAACAGTCCTTTTGTCAACAACCTGGCAGGCAAGTTTAAAAGGCTGTGCAACAGATTTTTCAAGGAAGAGGGGGAGAGGGAGGGGAAACAGTTCAGTTAGCAAGAAATAAGTAGTTTTGTAGGCAAATTTTGTAGAGCAAATGTAGTAGTTTTGTAGGCAAAGTTTTGTAGGCAGTAGTTTTGTAGGCAGTAGTTTTGTAGGCAAATTTTGTAGGCAAATAAGTAGCTCTGTAGGCAAAGAACCTCCAGTTCTTTGCCTACAGAGCGAGGTTCTTTGCCTACAGAGCGAGGTTCTTTGCCTACAAAGCTAATTATTTGCCTACAAAATTTGCCTACAAAACTACTGCCTACAAAACTACTGCCTACAAAACTTTGCCTACAAAACTACTACATTTGCTCTACAAAATTTGCCTACAAAACTACTTATTTCTTGCTAACTGAACTGTTTCCCCTCCCTCTCCCCCTCTTCCTTGAAAAATCTGTTGCACAGCCTTTTAAACTTGCCTGCCAGGTTGTTGACAAAAGGACTGTTCGTCGGCCGCCGATAAGGCTTTTGTAAACGCTGATTGTCCACACTGAAAAGAAACATGTGGTCAACTGGAATTCGCTCTGTAGGCAAAGAACTGGAGGTTCGCTTTATTTTTACTCCAATGGCCAGTGGCGTTTCCTAAAATTTCTCCCTAAAATAAAAGGTCTCCCTGCAAAATACAGGCAAAATATTTTCTGCGACCTCATATATTTCTGAAACATAAAGATTCAATAATGATTTTGTGTAAAGATTTCAAAATATAAATAAACACTAATATCTTAAGCTTACATTTATCAAAAGTACACTGGTTTTTTAAGTATATAAATTAAAAAGAACCTTTTACACAGTGTTTGGTTAATAGTTACTTTTATATTAATAACTATTTGAAGTACCTGTAGTTGACGGGCACTTCGGCTACTAATTAAAATCAAATGAAATTAAAAAAAAAAGAAAAGGAAATCGTTAATTGTTTAAGTGGAAAAGCCAGCTATCGTATTAGCAAATGTCTTTTCCTTCGTTTAAGACAGTTTAACATAATAAAAAAAAAAGAAAAAAAAAGCAAATTTTAAAATATATTCAGTTTTTTAAATAAAAATTCACCTGTTATATAATTTGAGTAACTACCTAAAATGTTGCCGAATTTCAAGTCTCCCTTGAGCTATTTTTGAGAGACATGATCCCAGATAAATCGTCATACTTTTTATCCGTTTTTGCATAATTCCCCCAACATACACACACCACAGACACAAAAATAAAAAAAGAAATATTTTCAAAAACTGCTCTATTTGTATCAAAACACAACAGAATTTTAGAGTGTAAAATAATTCATAAAATAATATATGTTCTGTTGCAGATTAGGCACTAAGTGCTTTTTTTTCTCTTTTTACTTCCTTGTACGTAGTATAAGGAAGTAATGTGATCCCGAAAAATTTTGGGGGCCAAATTTCGACATAAAAACCGATTTTGACTATCTCTAAATTTAATTTAAAAATTTTTTTCGATGCATCTCATCGTAGGCTAGCATGCACGATCATATTAACGCGTCTGCAACTCATTTTGACCAGTGGCGAGTCTACTGTGGCCAGTTTTTCCATGCCGTCTGTACGTACGTACGTACGTATGTATGTAACTCGCATATCTCAAAAACTATTGGTCGTAGAATGTTGAGATTTAATATTTAGGATTGTTCTATGATCTAGTTGTGCACCTCCCCTTTTGGTGGCAATCGAATGGATAGTTTATGTACAGGACCGCCCAAAAGATTCGAAATACATTACGCTCTATAGGCCGAAATTCATTAAACTCGCCTAACTCAAAAGCTATTAGGCGTAGAATGTCGAAACTTCATATTTTGGATAGTTGTAACATCTAGTTGTGCACCTCCCCTTTTGGTTCCATTCGACTGGATAGTTTATCTACAGGACTGCCCAAAACATTCGAAATACATTACACTCAATGGGCCGAAATTCATTAAACTCGCATATCTCAAAAACTGTTAGGCGTTGAATGTTGAAACTTTATATTTAGGATTGTTGTAACATCTAGTTGTGCACCTCCCCTTTCGGTTCCATTCGACTGAATAGTTTATCTACAGGACCGCCCAAAAGATTCGAAATACATTACGCTCTATGGGCCGAAATTCATCAAAGCGTTTTTTAGAGGTATTGGGATATTTCAAACGACTCAGAAGTGATATATGCTGTAAAGAGTTAGAAAATGAATTTCTCCATTAAAAAAAGTGTCTTTATCATTTATAGTTCTGCTACAGGAACACTCAAAAGATTTCCAATACATTACGGCCAATAGCATTTTTAGGGACATTCATCCATTTCAAGCACAATACCGTCCTACCACATAAGTTAGGTAATGGTCCGACCACGGTCACGTGCCTCCCTCATGAACTGTGCCAAAAGTCGCCAAGCTTGGCGACTTTTGGTGTACGTGTGTGCATATTTAACTCTCAAATCTCAAAAACTATTATGAAATTTCATAGATAAGAATGTTGTAATATCTAGCTGTGCATCTCGATTTTTGGTTCCAATCTACTGGAGAGTTTATTTACAGGACCACCGAAAAGAATTTCAGTACCTTAATGTCTATGGACATCTTCATTATAATACAACTGTAGACAGTCATTGTTTGGTACATGCCCAAAATCTCGCCGTCTGTCCTCGACCTTGGCGAGTTTTGGCGAAATATCGCCAAATTTGGCGATAGTCAGTCATTTGGTCCATGCCCAAAGTATCGCCATTTGTCATCGTTCTTGGCGAGTTTTGGCGAAATACCGCCAAATTTGGCGATAATCTGTCATTGTTTGGTTTATGCTTAAAATCTCGCCAAATGTCGTCGACATTGACGAGTTTCGCCGAAATATCGCCAAATTTGGCGCCAAAAATTATTTCCTATTTTGTATAACTCTAAAACTTTAAACCGTAGATTTTTTAACTTTGTATTTAGAACTATTGTAATACCTAACTGTTTTCAATATCTTTTTTGACAGCAATCGACTGAGAATTTATTTACATGGTGAGCCAAATGACTTTGAATACATTGAGGTGTATAGATGCATTCAACTCATTGAAAGTCTGTGGTCAATGACTACTTTGGCTATCCCCAAAATCTCGCTGACTATCTCAAGTTTGTCGGCTTTTGGTGAAATATCGCCAAATAAAGTGTCAGAAGGAAATCTTTCAAATTGAACTCAGCTTGGCGATATCGAAATATTTGGCTAGAATTCGCTAAACCTTACTATTATTGATATTTTATCTCTTTCAAACAAATAAATGTAGAGGAAGTCCGTCGAAAATATTTTTGATCTAATGGACGTGCAAGGAAGTCATGTGTTGGACACATCAGATTTTTTACTTCCTTGTACGTAGTATAAGGAAGTAATGTGATCCCGAAAAATTTTGGGGGCCAAATTTCGACAAAAAATCCGATTTTGACTACCTCTAAATTTAATTTTAAGAATTTTTTCGATGCATCTCATCGTAGGCTAGCATGCACGATCATATGAACGCGTCTGCAACTCATTTTGACAAGCGGAGAGTTTATTGTGGTCAGTTTTTCCATGCCGTCTGTACGTACGTATGTATGTAACTCGCATATCTCAAAAACTATGGGTCGTAGAATGTTGAGATTTGATATTTAGGATTGTTCTATGATCTAGTTGTGCACCTCCCCTTTTGGTCGCAATCGAATGAATAGTTTATGTACAGGACCGCACAAAAGATTCGAAATACATTACGCTCTATGGGCCGAAATTCATTAAACTCGCATATCTCAAAAACTATTAGGCGTAGAATGTATAAACTTCATATTTTGGATAGTTGTAACATCTAGTTGTGCACCTCCCCTTTTGGTTCCATTCGATTGGATAGTTTATCTACAGCACCGCCCAAAACATTCGAAATACATTACGCTCAATGGGCCGAAATTCATTAAACTCGCATATCTCAAAAACTATGAGTCGTAGAATGTTGAAACTTTATATTTAGGATTGTTGTAACATCAAGTTGTGCACCTCCCCTTTCGGTTCCATTCGACTGGATAGTTTATCTACAGAACCGCCTAAAAGATTCGAAATACATTACGCTCTATGGGCCGAAATTCATCAAAGGGTTTTTTAGAGGTATTGGGCTATTTCAAACGACTCAGAAGTGATATATGCTGTAAAGAGTTAGAAAATGAATTTCTCCATTAAAAAAAGTGTCTTTATCATTTACAGTTCTGCTACAGGAACACTCAAAAGATTTCCAATACATTACGGTCAATGGCAATTTTAGGAGATTCATCCATTTCAAGCACAATACCGTCCTACCACATAAGTTAGGTAATGGTCCGACCACGGTCACGTGCCTCCCTCAAGAACTATGCCAAAAGTCGCCAAGCTTGGCGACTTTTTTGTGTACGTGTGTGCATATTTAACTCTCAAATCTCAAAAACTATTATGAAATTTCATATATAAGATTGTTGTAACATCTAGTTGTGCATCTCGATTTTTGGTTAAAATCTACTGGAGAGTTTATTTACAGGACCACCGAAAAGAATTTCAGTACTTTAATGTCTATGGACATCTTCAATATAATACAATTGTAGACAGTCATTGTTTGGTACATGCCCCAAATCTCGCCGTCTGTCTTCGACCTTGGCGAGTTTTGCCGAAATGTCGCCAAATTTGGCGATAGTCAGTCATTTGGTCCATGCCCAAAGTATCGCCATTTGTCATCGTTCTTGGCGAGTTTTGTCGAAATATCGCCAAATTTGGCGATAATTTGTCATTGTTGGTCCATGCTTAATATCTCGCCAAATGTCGTCGACATTGACGAGTTTCGCCGAAATATAGCCAAATTTGGCGCCAAAAATTATTTCGTATTTTGTATAACTCTAAAACTTTAACCCGTAGAATTTTGAACTTTTGTATTTAGAACTACATTATAATATCTAACGGTTTTCAATATCTTTTTTGACAGCAATCGACTGGGAATTTATTTACAGGGTGAGCCAAATGACTTTAAATACATTAAGGTGTATGGATGCATTCAATTCATTGAAAGTCTGTGGTCAATGACTACTTTGGCTATTCCCAAAATCTCGCAAACTATTTCAAGTTTGTCGGCTTTTGGTGAAATATCGCCAAATAAAGTGTCAGAAAGAAATCTTTCAAATTGAACTCAGCTTGGCGATATCGAAATGTTTG
The DNA here is from genome assembly GCA_038373885.1 of Cheiracanthium punctorium. NCBI lineage: Eukaryota > Metazoa > Arthropoda > Arachnida > Araneae > Cheiracanthiidae > Cheiracanthium > Cheiracanthium punctorium. The sequence continues at coordinate 530,257 of JAWZYV010012456.1, forward strand.
GCTAGAAATCGCTATATCTTACTATTATTGATATTTTATATCTTTCAAACAAATAAGTTTAGAGGAAGTGCGTAAAAAACCTTTTTGATTTAATAGACGTGCAAGGAAGTCATGTGTTGGACACATCAGATTTTTTTACATAAATATGCACATCCTTTTGAAAATAATAAATGGAAGAAATAATTAAACTCTTTACGTTATTTAATTGATTAAATTCAATGATTTAATTTGGTTATTTTGTTGAACAAGAAACAGAATTGATAATCAAGAATTCGCCCCACGGATTTACCGTGAACATTCATCGTATGCACATGTTTTTCTTAAATCCTTCGTCTAATTCGATTCCCTATCAGTGACCTGTTTCTATCTCAACAATATTAAGTCAAATTAGTATCATCCCAATAATGCAGCAGAAGGAGAATTTCTCTTTGTCTGTTTGTGTGTATGTATGTTTATTCGCTATAGGCGCCTAGACCGTTCGTCGGATCTGGACCAACTTTGGCGTACTGGACTATCAAGGAATTTCCTTCTGTGTCCAGCGTTGCTTCCCGGCACAGGTCTTTGAAAGCGTACGCTGTGGGCTTCAGTGGGAGTAACGATGCCGGGAAACAACGATGGACATGAGCAAAATCTCTGCATTCGCGTCTTTGCAATGGTGGTAAATTAAGCAGACAGCCGAGCAACGCCCTCAATGGGAGAAGAGTATGTTTGTGTGTGTGTAAAAGGAAAGAGGTCACTCGATATATACTCATGCATTTTAATATTCATCAAACACTTGCGGATTGTCTCAATAAAAACAAGACTTTCGAAGGTCCTAAGCCTAGTACTTTTGGGAAACCCCTATACTACCGAACCTCATTAACACGATTTTTTAAAAAAATCGAGTTAGTAGTTCGTATAGCTGAGATTTGTAAAAAATACTCCCCATAGAAAATACTGAATTTAGCATTCATTTATAACTCATACAGAGGCAAATAAAGTAATTATCATAGATTGCGCTCTGAACGGGGTTTTTAAAAATATTTTAATGTCTGATTTGTTTAACCTGTTTACTTCCATCGTTGCAAAGACGCGGCAGCTATTCCTTCTCTGTGCCCGTCATAACTTTTGGCCTAGTTCTTTGAATGTCCCGCTGTAGCGTGGCACTTGCACGCAAGAGAATACGGTGGTCCACAGAGGAAATTTATGCCGGGAAGATATGCGCACGAAAGGGGAATAGCTGCCGTCGTATCTCTTCAACGATGGAAGAAAACATGTTAATTATTCGTTAGACAGCAGTACCTGTGCCATTAAGATTGTATATGGAAAGGGTTTTGTAGTATATGATCCGTTATGATTCTATTTGTTTCGATCAGTGTGATCTACTTAATAGCCAATACATTGAAACTTGTATAAGCTACCACCTTTATTAAGCAACCCTCTCCTCTATCGACCGGTTACAAAGGCACCAATTTTTTAGCGACCGGTACCGGTTCGCTGTCCTACTATAGTTCGCTCGCACCTATCCTGATAGCACTGGGAAGCCTACAGCGGCCGTTTTACAACTTTGCTACGTTGTATCACTCCGAGAATTCTCTCTTTTCCTTTCTTGGTGTACCACAGCTGGCTGTTATTCCATTACTTGGCGCAGAACAGCTCCCTTACGTGCTTACGGTAAAGGGAGGGGCTTCCTCCGCGCCTTTTTCTCCCTACTCGCGGTAATTCGTTTGGCTGTGGTCTAAAAAATTGCACTATTAGCGGTACCGTTCAAAACTTTCGAAGATTTAAAACTAACGAATTAAGAATAAATACACCATAAATTTCCTATTTGTACGATATTTGAATGTGCGGAAGATTTTTAAAAAAGTATGTTGCTTCTACAAGTTTGGCATTCCATGCATATTCAGGTTTTTGTGCTACATTTTACGCCGAACGTAAATTTCGATAGTATAGCTAAAATTTAATTTAATTGAAGCTGTTCCATTGATGTTCCAGTTCACTTTAATTAACACGTTATTCTTCTTCCAATTACATTTTACAATATATTATATTATATAAATATTAAGTTATATTATATAATTTTATTATACTAGATAACAGAGGCGTAGCCAAAGGGGGGGTGTAGGGGGTCATAACCCCCCCCCCCCATGAGGAATTTTTTGCCATACAAAATGTATATTCTTCACTACATTATCACACACACGTATACATATATATGAGTTGCAGTAGTTGTAACCCCCCCCCCCCATGAAAAATTTCTGGCAACGCCCGTGCTAGATAAAATATTATAGTTAATAATTCTGTTGCATAGTTAAACTGGATGTGATTCTTTGAGAGTTTGAATATTCATTAACAATTCAAGTGCAAATTTCAGTCCTTTTTTTGTAAACTTTCAAGTGCAAATTTAAGCTATCTTATTAGAATAGCTGATGTAAATATCAATTTAGAAAGTTTTCCTCCTATTGATGATCAAGCTGCTGATCAATCAATATGATCAGCAGCTAAAATTTTTGCTGATCAAGCTGCTAAAATGATCAAGCTGCTAATGCATGATCAAGCTGCTAAAATTTTTAATGAACGTGAAAAATTGGTGTTATTGAAATTGTACTATAAATAAATAAAATGATGTTAAACAATATTTATGTTCTCACTTAACTTTCAGAAATCTCACTCAAAATTTTTGGATGGGTGAGAAATCTCTCTGAGTTTAGTGTACACGTTTAAGACAATAACCTTAGCAGAGTTTCCTAAGGGTTTTCCAGCTTTATGAGGCTGGAAAGTGAAAGAAAACGAATTGGCAGAGGAAGACATTACGAAAATAAGTAAACAAGAAAAACGACGACAATAAGAAATCACTGCTCAGCTCGGAGACAGGAGAAAAGATAAGAATGTGGAATTGCGCGGTGGGTGGCGGAGTGGGAGCAATTTGGAGGAACGGGGGTTACCAGGTCACCGTGAAAGACTGAATTTTCCGCCAAGAGTGTGAAAGTTCTAATTGGTGGAATTCGTAGAATGGGAATATACGAGCGGTTTATTGTTAACTCCTGAAAATTGCAAATTTTTCTATACTAACTGCTGATAAACGCAGTAACTTGTAAAATTGAGAATCATTTGAAGGATTTTAGACAAAAAAATTAAAAACTAAAGTCTTAAAATCCGCAAAAATGTGCGAACTATATATTTTCGCGGATTCACACTTCATTCTACCTTTGGTAATGCTATCAGGATAGGTGCGAGCGAAGTATAGGAATTCTTCGGTAATAAAATAAAGAAAAACCACATTCCAAACCAGTCCCTCTAAACTGCAAATCGACAGCAGGTGCATGTCTAAGAAACGAGTGATTTTACTGTTGGAGCAGAGCATTAATGTGATCGCGTCACGCGAGAAAGGAAATTCGGAGAGGACGGTGGCGGTTACTTTTGGCTGTTTGAAAACTCAGAAAGCAGATAGATTTTATTGTGGCAAATTCAGAATGCATGAAGACTATCAGGATAAGTGCTCTTTTGTCAGATGTAAAAAAAGTAAAGAGAGAAGTACTCTTGAAGAAAGAAAAAAGAACGAAACAATCTGAAATTTCTAAATATTTTATTGATATTTAGATTTTAAAAATATGTTTGTATAATTATTTATGTATTAGTATGCAATTTCATGAACAACAAAACAAACAATAATTTTTATCATTTTTTTTCTTGACTACCAAATGTTTGTACTTCTTTCAGCGACCACCTCTCGTAACGATCGATTTTTTTTTTTTTTTTTTTTGTGGAACGGAGTGTGGTCGCTCCCGAGAAGTTTCACTGTATTAACTAAAATAACTTTGACGATGCTCCAACTTTGAATAATTTCGTCGTGAAAAATGTATTTTAATCATTAGGGGGCTGGTGGCTGCTTCAACCCCCCTCCTTGCGAATGCAAGAGCTTCATTAAGAGCAAATCAAATAAGTTTAAGTTTAATATTTTAAAAAATCGGGAATGGCCTATAAAAAATTCTACGTTGGCAGAGGGGGCACACAATTTTTTTAATCCTTTCTTTTATAAATGTATTTCAATTTGCAAAAAAGTCAATATTTTACAGTCTAAATTCTTTTTGACATGAGGGTGCTTGTACCCCTGTGACCCCCCTCCCTCCTTGCCAATAAAAATTATAATTCTTAGGGGCATTTTTTCCTACATTCACTTATTTCATTCGCTCCATGCCTGATGCGCGAACAAAAATTTATACACTTTGGATACATTTTCGCAAAATTTCCAAATTTTGAATTAAGTTTTCTGTTTTTATCATTTCTATTAAATTGGGATTTACATTAGGAGAACGGGGGGGGGGGTCTTCGTTTTATTTACCTTTTATTACTTAATACTTTAAAAACCATTAGATAGAATACAAATATAGAATATAAGCTTTTGTTTAGAATATATAATTTGATAAAAATTACGGATCGCTTCATGCTTCGAAATATTCACAAAAATACTGCATGATCTGGTTTGTACAAGCATTATAGCCAATATGAGATTAAACTAATGTATACTTCTTCATTTTTTCATGCACACGTACTTTCTACAAATAAAGATTAAATCGCTCCAGTTGCATCGTTTACCAATGTTTAAAGAACAGTTCATCTTTTTGACCTCATCGGTGTCAAGACATGACGCCAGGGGTTTCCTCTCCTTGTTGATCGTTGCTTCCCGACATCGGTCTTTGAATACTTCCGCTGTGGCTCGCGGTATGTACTTGTGTAAGCGCTGTGTCACGGTGGGGCATTCAAAGATCTATGGCGGAATATAATACAGTTGCTAAATATGTAGAGCCGTATATCCTTTTTACTCTGTTATCTGATAAGTGATAGATGGTACTCAGAACCTATTAAATATTTTCATTCAAATTTCTTTGTCCTTTTCTTTCTCTCGACCCTCCACCCCCCACCCCACCCACCCTCCTCTCCAACATAAACAACTGGTCCTTGTTTTATAAAACATATTAATTAAACTCTAATGGCATATTAAGATATATTTAATGAATTAATAGTTATGTAAATAGTTTAGGGATCGACCGATAGTATCGGCGCCGATACCTCCTATTTTTTCAGGTATCGGTATCGGTTTTTTCGATTTTAAAAGTATCGGGAAAGTATCGGTTTCTGTTGCTTTCATTCATTTTCACCGATACTTTTCAACCGATACTTCGATTTTCAGAAGAAAACCACGCAGGTGCAACACGATTCTAGAATCTTTATTTTGGTAATGAGATGAGAGGCGTCGTTTCATTGTTAAACTTACTGTTTCTTACTTTTCATTGTATAAATGAAATGTTCAAAAGTAAAGACAATCCACGAATTTAGAGAATGAAATATGTAATGCAGTGGTTCTCAACCTTTTAAGGTTCTCCCTTCCCAAACAAAGGCTAACTTACGGTGGCACATTCCCGTCCTCACATTTTTCAGCATACATTCAGTGTTTTAATCTGTAACAATGATCATTTAGTCGAATTTTCTAAAAATAATTTTATTGGTAAAGTTTAAATGAACATTTTAAGCGAAAATGGATATATTTTTAGTAAAAATGAGAATAAATACGATGATTTTTCAAAAGCATGCACCACATCTTGCTCTTTGGTTCTTCTCGCCCCCCCCCCCTGCAAACGCTCTACGTCCCCCTTGGGGGTCGCGCTCCACAGGTTGAGAAACACTGATGTAATAAGCTTACGTTTATTTTACTTCAAAATTCCGTTATTTTACATTGTTTTGCATTTTGTGATTTTAAATTTTCAAAAAAATATTCACATGTTAAAAGTGCGCAGAAAATAGAGTGAGGCACATTTTCTTTGATTTGGAAACCTCTTTTTGAAAGGTTGAAGCATTCAGATTTTGAAAGATTGAAGCATTTCGGAATGATGTGGTTTTGATCGTAAAGCGCAGTGCCTTATTATTATATGACAAATTGGGACTTTGCCCAGGGCCCCCGACTTGAAATGGCCCCCAATTTTAAATGTATTTTTTCTGAAATATTCTTTTTTATATCAAAATTTTATGAAAAATATAGTAAATTTCATAAATGGCGGCCCCTTAATCCATCAATGTCCGGTGCCCCTGTTGGTCATAATCGGGCGCTTATGAAGTGTCTTCATTATCGGAGTCAGTTTCACTTTCCTGGCCTACATTTTTATCATCTGTTACTCTTCCACTAAGTGGTCTGTCGAAAAATTAAAATTTCTTGAAAACTAAGAAAAAAAAAATCAAAGGTAAATCAGAAACATTCGCTATGGGAAGATAAGCTCTTCGTTATATGGAGAATGTTTATAGTGTTATTTAAGCCTTAAAGTTACGTTTCCATGAAAAATTTCGTTATAGGGAGAAATTCGTATGTAGACTTTTGATATCGTTGGAGAAAGTCTAGCTCTTGATATAGATTTCACATTTAAGAGACATGCTTTAAATTTTTATTTAAAAAAATTGGCGCAAGGACATCTGATTCGGCTTGGGTATGATATAGATATTAAAATTGATGGGGCAGACGGTCCTTGACAACGTTTAATATTTCAGGGGATGACGATCTTTAAAGTGTTAAAGCAGGTATGGGCAACCTTTGAAAAGTTGTGGGGCAAACTTTAGGATGTTAGCGAAGTCGCGGGCCAAACTTCCGGATTTTAGCGAAGTGGCGGGCCGTATAATTGGGATTTATATGGGATAAAAAATTTGGGAACCACTGCTCTAGATTAAGATTTTCTCAGTTTTAGTTCGAAATGGCCCCCCTTTCGACGATGGCACCCAGACCTTGCTTACCGTGCCACGCCGCCCTTGCTCAGAACTTAGAATCAATCACAGAAAAACATGTTAATCTTATAAATAAAAATGAAATTCTGTTTGTTTGTTTGTTTGTTTGTTTGTGGATTTGAGTTGTATACAAATCCACAAAAATGGACCTATCAGCCTGAAATTTTTCACAGATATGTAAAATAATATAGAATAAATCATAGTCCACTTTAAAACTTTGAAAGTCCACCCGTTCCCGGAATTTAAGAGATTTTTTATGTTCTCCACGCAAAAAGCTTTCCGTAATTGTAACCCCTGTAGTGAAAAAAGTGTGAAATAAGGATCGTGGTTGCCATGTGTGGCGATTTTGCCGAATAAGATGTTTTAAATTCTCAAAGTAAAAATAAAAGAATAATAATGATTTTTTTTATAGTTTATATTTGTAAGATTATTAATTTTTTATTATAATATCGTGTGCATGGGAAATCGGAGCAGGAATGAAATGATTTATACGCAAAACAATAAGAATTGAAGATTTCCGAGGCTAATATGTAATTTTTTTTAGTTTGGCGAAAAAATAAAATGGCTCTAATGCTGATTTTGAGAAAGTGGGTTCTAGCGGTTTGCACAGTTTTCGGCTTGGCGCAATTTATTGAGAACTTAAAGAAATAGATTTTTGAAAGCAAGTGCAAAGGTTTTACTAGAATACAGCGTTAAATTTTAATGATCCGTGAAAAATTATGCAGTTATTAAGGGATTTCAAGCGATCTATCTTCAGAATTCTCGCCAATTGAGTACATTGATTCAAGTTGGGGGAATTCCGCCAAATTTCAGAAAATTGAAATCTTCTCATTTAGTACATCGGAGTAACGATGTATAAAACACGTTATAGTTGATAATTTAAAAAAAATCGGCTGTATTAAGGGATTCCCCTTTACAAATAAATGTTTGCTTTACTTTTTGGCGGCCGAACCATTTCCCATATTGATTGCTGCTAAGTCAATGCTTCGAATGATTTCCTGAAAAAACTCTTGCAAAATGGCGTATGTTGGCACTTTGGCGAGGCTTAGATTTGAAACTGGATTTTATTTGAGACTGGGATATATAATGACACTGGTTTTAGATAAAAATGAAGGTTGGTATGTGTGTATGAGATTGAAAAACTCCAGCACCGTTGCACCATGAAATTTGGTTCACCTAAGTCTTTTATCATTGAGAAGCTTTTTATGCTATCCGTTTTCCTCTAACTTGCCACTAGGTGGCGCAGCAGAACGTCGAATTCTATTCCGTTTAGCCGTTTACTATGCGAATATCGTCCAACCGATTTCGATGAAATTTGGTACACGCGGATATTAGAACACGGAGAATATTTTTCAGTATCCATTTTGCTGTAACTTGCCGCTAAATGGCGCTGCAACGCATCAACTTCTATACCGTTCGACCGATCGGCATAAAATTTCTTATACTTACACATTTCAGCACGAAGAATATATTCTAACTGTGTTCCTTTTGATGTTACTCACCACTAGATGGCACTGCAATGCTTTATTATTTTAACTCGCCACTAGATGACGCTGCAGCAGGCCAAATTCTTGACCATTCAAACGGTCGCTATGAAAATCAGTATACATAGCTATTTGAACAATGAGAATATTTTGGCGTTATCCATTTTGCTATAACTCGCCACTTGACGGCACTGTAGCAAATCCTTACTTTAATTAACCATTAGATCGCGCTGCAGTGTATCACTTCTTGACTGTGCAACTGATCGCTATGAAAATAGGTATACATAGATATTTGAACACGGGGAATTGTTTGGCGCTATCCATTTTCCTATATAACTTGCCACTAGATGTCGCGTCGTCAGGGCTGTCCAGCCGATCGTCCTGAAATTTCGTATTCATCGATATCTGAATGCGAAGAATATTTCCGCCGTATCCGTTTTACTAAAACTCTCCACTAGATTGCGCTACGCCGCATGGCCTTCTGCACCGTACAAACGATTGCCTTGAAATTCGGTATGCATGGTTATTGAACACAATATAAAGCGATATCCATTTTGCTATATCTCTTTATTACAATAAATAGTAATCCCCACAAATCGTAATATCAAAAAGTCCATTCACTCCCGTGCGAAGAACGGGTACTTCAGCTAGTAATGATCATAAAAACAAAAACACTGAAGAGCAATTTAATTGAATATGGATACTTCAAGTAGCAACTTTTTTTAAGACTTGAAAATTGAATTTAGTTTATCCTTTTTGGATTTTTCTTTAACCTTCATTTAATCTCTCATTTTTAAGCATCTTTTATTTAGACCCTCCAAGGCGTAGCTTGAAAACGAGCAAAAATATTTTCTTCATATTGTAGCTGTTTCAATGCAAAATTAATGATACTAAAATTATAAACGAAAACTATATGTAAAAACAATTTTTTTCTTCTTTGTCTGCCAAAAGTTAACTTTTTGGCAGTGACTTGAAAACTGGCGACTCCCGTAAACTTTAATTATGTTAGTCCAGAAGTTAAATGATTCATTTTTAAAACATTACACACTATCAAAAATACGAATTATCAAACATTTAACGATTTTATTATCTATCATATTAATGAGAAATTTGTATACCATTCTGTTTTGAGAAGTGTAATAATTATCAATATCTAATAATTATTTATATTGTTAATTTAAAAAGTTGAAGCTGTATTAGTATAATTAGTAATACTAATTATTATTTAGTTTATTTCAAATTTTGGGGTAAAAAGCATATTTCTTGTGAATAGTATTTGGTTTATATATAAAGAAAACACAGGAATAATCGGTGTGCACCTGTTCTTCATACGGAAAAGATCAAATACATGAACCAGACGGATTAATTGTGACTTAACCCTATCCGGATAATCAAAATATTCGGATTTTCAAAAATAACTTAAAAATGATCATATGAGTTCATACTAAAAAGAAATGTTGCTAAAATATTTAATAATTCACTTAGTGGTTAAATAATTGGAGCAGATATATAAAACCATTAATTAATGTGGACTTATTATGCATTTTAAGGGAAGAATTTACATACGTATTCAATGAACAATATGTAAATACATATGTACTTACATAATACTGTACAGTTTATACATTATCACAATTTAATGCAGTTTAAGTAATCTAAAAAAATATTTTCATGTGTGAAATAATTATAATTAAAGAAAATCTAAATAAAACTTGTAAGCTTTGAAGTTGAATAAATTTCATGTGTTTACTTTTGTAAGCACAAAATCGATGCATGAACCAAAAACAAAGACACATATAGTAAGAGCAAGCAGGAAGCTGTTATGGGTCTAATATGGAAACCTTTTATCTGACTCATAACAACAAACAGGCGACAAAATAGAGGTTGAGAAAAATTGATTTGAATATTTGCACCAGTTGACACTGGAAATGGATTCTTATTAATATATCTCTTTAACTCCTCCCCCCCCCCGTGTTTGTGTTCTGTCAGGCCTAAATGAGGGGCATCTACCTATAGAGGGGGCGGCTTGGGCGGAGGATTTTTTAAGGGAGTCTAACGCATATTCATGTAAGATATGAAGAAAATCTCCCAAAACTCGACAGCCAGACGATTAGATCGATAGCCACGCGAGGAGAAAGAATTCCGAACCTGCACACTAAGACGCTTCACAGTGCTCAGCTTTTTATAAATTCGGCCATTCGTCGGCATGATTGAATAGAATAGAAAGACTAGAAGCACTGTAAATTCACACTTCATTTCCACTGCTTTTTCTTTTTAGTGCTTTCTACTGGGCTCAAATTTCATCATGCTGTTATTCATTTTAACGAGAACTACACTCTCTTTACAAAAACTGACCAGAATAGGTTTAGATGATATTGTATTATGTAAAGTATCGGTATCGGCCGATACCATAACTTAAAAGTATCGGTATCGGCTATTTCTGAAAATGAATTTATAGGTAAAGTATCGGTATCGGTAATCGGCGAAAATGTGGTATCGGTCGATCCCGAAAATAGTTAAATTATTTTGTATTATTTTCTTGAGTGAGTTGTTGTAGTGCGTAAAGCACAAGGAATTCTATTTAAGTAGATAGCATTTGTATAATAGTAAGATTTGTATTACTTGTGTGAATGTGTCACTCTACAAAAGCATGTTGCATTTTTACTTCCTTGTACGTAGTATAAGGAAGTAATGTGATCCCGAAAAATTTTGGGGGCCAAATTTCGACAAAAAAACCGATTTTGACTACCTCTAAATTTAATTAAAAAATTTTTTTCGATGCATCTCATCGTAGGCTAGCATGCACGATCATATTAACTCGTCTGCAACTCATTTTGACCAGCGGCGAGTCTACTCTGGCCAGTTTTTCCATGCCGTCTGTACGTACGTACGTATGTACGTACGTACGTACGTACGTACGTACGTACGTACGTATGTATGTAACTCGCATATCTCAAAAACTATTGGTCGTAGAATGTTGAGATTTGATATTTAGGATTGTTCTATGATCTAGTTGTGCACCTCCCCTTTTGGTGGTAATCGAATGGATAGTTTATGTACAGGACCGCCCAAAAGATTCGAAATACATTGCGCTCTATGGGCCGAAATTCATTAAACTCGCCTAACTCAAAAGCTATTAGGCGTAGAATGTCGAAACTTCATATTTTGGATAGTTGTAACATCTAGTTGTGCACCTCCCCTTTTGGTTCCATTCGACTGGATAGTTTATCTACAGGACTGCCCAAAAGATTCGAAATACATTACGCTCAATGGGCCGAAACTCAGTAAACTCGCATATCTCAAAAACTATTAGGCGTAGAATGTTGAAACTTTATATTTAGGATTGTTGTAACATCTAGTTGTGCACCTCCCCTTTCGATTCCATTCGACTGGATAGTTTATCTACAGAACCGCCCAAAAGATTCGAAATACATTACGCTCTATGGGCTGAAATTCATCAAAGCGTTTTTTAGAGGTATTGGGCTATTTCAAACGACTCAGAAGTGATGTATGCTGTAAAGAGTTAGAAAATGAATTTCTCCATTAAAAAAAGTGTTTTTATCATTTATAGTTCTGCTACAGGAACACTCAAAAGATTTCCAATACATTACGGTCAATGGCAATTTTAGGGGCATTCATCCATTTCAAGCACAATACCGTCCTACCACATAAGTTAGGTGATGGTCCGACCACGGTCACGTGCCTCCCTCAAGAACTATGCCAAAAGTCGCCAAGCTTGGCGACTTTTGGTGTACGTGTGTGCATATTTAACTCTCAAATCTCAAAAACTATTATGAAATTTCATATGTAAGAATGTTGTAACATCTAGTTGTGCATCTCGATTTTTGGTTCCAATCTACTGGAGAGTTTATTTACAGGACCACCGAAAAGAATTTTAGTACTTTAATGTCTATGGACATCTTCAATATAATACGATTGTAGACAGTCATTGTTTGGTACATGCCCAAAATCTCGCCGTCTGTCCTCGACCGTAGCGAGTTTTGGTGAAATATCGCCAAATTTGGCGATAGTCAGTCATTTGGTCCATGCCCAAAGTATCGCCATTTGTCATCGTTCTTGGCGAGTTTTGGCGAAATGTCGCCAAATTTGGCGATAATCTGTCAATGTTTGGTTCATGCTTAAAATCTCACCAAATGTCGTCGACATTAACGAGTTTCGCCGAAATATCGCCAAATTTGGCGCCAAAAATTATTTCGTATTTTATATAACTCTAAACCTTTAGCCCGTAGATTTTTTAACTTTTGTATTTAGAACAATTGTAATATCTAACTGTTTTCCATATCTTTTTTGACAGCAATCGACTGAGAATTTATTTACAGGGTGAGCCAAATGACTTTAAATACATTGAGGTGTATGGATGCATTCAATTCATTGAAAGTCTGTGGTCAATGACTACTTTGGCTATCCCCAAAATCTCGCAGACTATCTCAAGTTTGTCGGCTTTTGGTGAAATATCGCCAAATAAAGTGTCAGAAGGAAATCTTTCGAATTGAACTCAGCTTGGCGATATCGAAATATTTGGCTAGAAATCGCTAAACCTTACTATTATTGATATTTTATCTCTTTCAAACAAATAAGTTTAGAGGAAGTGCGTCGAAAATATTTTTGATCTAATGGACGTGCAAGGAAGTCATGTGTTGGACCCATCAGATTTTTTTAAAGGGCATACTTCACAATATACACATTTTTTACTTCCTTGTACGTAGTATAAGGAAGTAATCTGATCCCGAAAAATTTTGGGGGCCAAATTTCGACAAAAAAACCGATTTTGACTTCCTCTAAATTGAATTTTTAAATTTTTTTCGATGCATCTCATCGTAGGCTATCATGCACGATCATATTAATGCGTCTGCAACTCATTTTGACCAGCGGTGAGTCTATTGTGGACAGTTTTTCCATGCCGTCTGTACGTACGTACGTACGTACGTATGTATGTAACTCGCATATCTCAAAAACTATTGGTCGTAGAATGTTGAGATTTGATATTTAGGATTGTTGTATGATCTAGTTGTGCACCTCCCCTTTTGGTGACAATCGAATGGATAGTTTATGTACAGGACCGCCCAAAAGATTCGAAATACATTACGCTCTATGGGCTGAAATTCATTAAACTCGCCTAACTCAAAAGCTATTAGGCGTAGAATGTCGAAACTTCATATTTTGGATAGTTGTAACATCTAGTTGTGCACGTCCCCTTTTGGTTCCATTCGACTGGATAATTTATCTACAGGACTGCCCAAAACATTCCAAATACATTACGCTCAATGGGCCGAAATTCATTAAAGCGTTTTTTAGAGGTATTGGGCTATTTCAAACGACTCTGAAGTGATATATGCTGTAAAGAGTTAAAAAATGAATTTCTCAATTAAAAAAAGTGTCTTTATCATTTATAGTTCAGCTACAGGAACACTCAAAAGATTTCCAATACATTGCGGTCGATGGCAATTTTAGGGGCATTCATCCATTTCAAGCACAATGCCGTCCTAAGTTAGGTAATGGTCCGACCACGGTCACGTGCCTCCCTCAAGAACTATGCCAAAAGTCGCCAAGCTTGGCGACTTTTGGTGTACGTGTGTCGAATTTAACTCTCAAATCTCAAAAACTATTATGAAATTTCATATATAAGATTGTTCTAACATCTAGTTGTGCATCTCGATTTTTGGTTCCAATCTACTACTGGAGAGTTTATTTACAGAACCACCGAAAAGAATTTCAGTTCTTTAATGTCTATGGACATCTTCAATATAATACAACTGTAGACGGTCATTGTTTGGTACCCTATCTTCCCAGAGATCGGCAAAGGTAAACCTAAAGTTTATTGCTTTTCTCCCCCTCATTCCCCGTTGTTTAGAGAGGGGGAGTACAGTTGCACTTAGAGGACGCTCCCTCATACTCTCCCCTCCGTTGGAAATAAAAATAATTACTGCTTGCTGTGCAATGCTCTTTGAAAGCAACTACAGAAGCAGAGTTGGGCAAAATACATAAAAAAAATGTATTTTCAATGCAAAATACAAATTACATTTATTCAAACACGAAAAATTACAAAATACTTTCTAAATTGAAAAAATACAAAATACATTTATTTTCTTAATACATACAAAATACGAAATACGTCTAAAACTTCAATTAAGTAAAATTTTCTACAGAAATTTCTAGTTTATTTTATTCCAGTGTATTTTAAGATGAACAAACAAATGTAATAGTAACTTTTTTTTTTTTTTTTTTTTTTTTTTTTTACATATACATAAGTTTTTCCTGGAATAAATTGCATCTTAAAAGGCATGAAAGCAAAAATGTGTGACAAGTATTTATTGAACGTTATTTTTCAGTGATAATGAATGGAATTTAAATATAAAATTAAATATATTTCTAAACGAAGATGAGTTGAATTATCTTTCTACTTTAGGATACATTTATAGCCTTACCTTCGCACAGTAGTTATGTCACTGAAAATGGTAGACTGCCGAAGAGTGAAGGACCCGGGATCGGGTCCCATCGAGCAGCTGTCGATCTAACAGTCTGGATTTTTGGTAGGTTTTTTCCAGATGTAACGTGAATACGCTTTAGAACCCCTTAGAAAGTTCTCCTACCAAGGCACCTTCCCATCCTTGGCAGATTGCCCTAGTATAGCGTTGCCATAATCACGCAAACACAAGATGCATTCATATATTACTACAAGATTGTGATGGAGGAGTGGAACAATATCAGCCTTGATGTTTTAAGAAAAGGACTTTCATCTTTGAAATCAAGATGTAATATGATGGTTCAAAGAAAGGGCTATCAGACTGAACACATTAGAAAATAAAATTCTTATATTTATTTCTATATATATCTTTGCAAAATCGTTACAAAAATGTGTGAACACCCTCTGTAGGGTACTTGCGGGAAACCCCGAAAAAAAAATTGTTGTGGAA
This sequence comes from Cheiracanthium punctorium, assembly GCA_038373885.1. Lineage (NCBI taxonomy): Eukaryota > Metazoa > Arthropoda > Arachnida > Araneae > Cheiracanthiidae > Cheiracanthium > Cheiracanthium punctorium. Next base: position 545,423 of record JAWZYV010012456.1, read on the forward strand.
TATTACTTAAATGAAATTAATTTACGTTTCACAAATCACCCGTGCATGAAGATTTTCTTAACATTAAACTTTTAAATGCCTGTGTCACATTGCTGAAGAGTTCTTTAGAGGAATTGCAAAAAATATTTAACATGAATTTAAGAAAATGCTTTTAAAAAGAATTTAACAAGTTTTTTTTTTTTAATTTTAGTTTTACAGTGTTCTATATACGGTTCATGGGTTAAATATTTCAGGCTCTACAAATACTCAAGAGAACACATTAAATTACGATATATGTTTCCGAAAAAAAAAATCTAATTTTCTCTTTTCTCTGACCAAAAGTTTAAATTTTAGAATGTCTAAAACTTTAGAGGATTTTTCGAACTACTTATTAGTTATTAGCATCAGATATTATTAAATTTATACATTTATGCATAACTTGCAACTATCTTTATAAAATAGGAAAATAAATGTCAATTTATGAAACTAAACTCTTCGAATAATTTGTTGGATTTAATTAAAATATTCAGATAATTTACTTTGATTTTCAGGTAGAAATTAAACCTTCATAATGTGTGAAAGATTATTTTAGTACGTGTTTTGATACTATCTGTGCAGTTTCTAGGACAACTATAAAATGGAAGCGCCATGTCACGTGCACCGAATACACAGCCTAAAATAAGATCCTGCGTCCACAACTAAAACGAATAAGTAAATTTTGAGGTAAATACACTGCTGGCCATCGTAAATGCAACACCCTGAAGGAAGCATGCAAATAATATGAAATTTACAACATGCATTAGCTGAGGTGAGATATGCAAATGATTAGAATTTCAGCGCAGACGCACATCAAGCGCGCCTGTGGCGCCACCTCAAAGCGCTATTTAAGGCTTGGAGATTTCGACGGTTTCAAGTACAGCAATTGTGTTTTTCTTGCTTTTTTTCAAAAAAACGATAAATTATGCCTCGTAGGAAACAACGATCATCTTTTGATCAAGTATCCGAGTTTGACAGAGGAAGGATAGTGGCATACCGAGATTGTGGGTTATCTTTCAGGGAAATCGGTCGTCGTATTGGATGAAACCAAACAACTGTGATGCGGATATGTGATCGTTGGGTGCAGGAGGGTACGACGGACAGACGTGATCGACCGCATCGACCTCAGTGCACCACGTCACGTGATGACAGGCAGATTGTACGCATGGCAGTGACGGACCGCTCAGTCACATCACGAACCATATCACAGCAGATTCAGTCTGTAACGCATCATCCAGTGTCTGCGCGTACCATTCGACGTCGTTTACAGCAGAATGGTCTGTCCGCAAGACGTCCGTTGCTTTGTCTACCTCTGACGCGGAACCACAGACGTCTCCGCCGCCAATGGTGCGATGAAAGAAGGATGTGGACGACAGAATGGAATGAAATTCTCTTTACTGACGAGTCACGCTTCTGTATGCAACACCACGACGGTCGGATTCGAGTCTGGAGACACCGTGGAGAGAGGATGCTGAACAGCTGCATTATGCACCGTGCCGTCACACTGGTCCTGCACCGGGTATTATGGTATGGGGCGGTATCGGATATCTCTCTCGCACTCCTCTAGTACGCATTGCCGGTACTTTAACCAGCCAGCGCTACATCTCCGAGGTGTTGGAGCCAGTTGTCCTTTCTTACCTTCAGGGCTTGCCAACAGCCATATTTCAGCAGGATAATGCACGGCCACACGTGGCACGCATTGTCCAAGGGTTCTTCGTCAATCACCAGATTGAATTGCTTCCCTGGCCGGCGCGCTCTCCGGATCTTTCGCCGATAGAAAACATGTGGTCCATGGTTGCTCAACGACTGACCCAGAGTTCATCCCCAGCTGTCACACCAGATCAACTTTGGCAACGTGTGGAAGCTGCTTGGTCTGCTGTACCCCAAGAACACATTCAAAGTCTCTTTGAATCAATGCCGAGGCGTGTGGCAGCTGTGATCTCCAACAACGGCGGCTACTCTGGGTACTGATTTTGGCAGGAACCACGCTTCATAGAATGCTGTAAATTTAATCATTTGTTACTTGGTCAACATGTTATCTACACAATAAATTTTGTTGTGATATCTCTTGTTTTTCTTGGTGTTGCAATTTGGGTGGCCAGCAGTGTATATGTAAATAGTTAACGCAATTTTCTTCCTTCAAATTTCCCTTCTTTTCTTTTTTTCTTCCTGAGAGAGTGAGCGCACGCATTTTAAATTAAAATTAGCGAATTTTAAAATCGTGAAAAAAAAAGAATAAAATATTAAATTTTTTTTTTCAAAACAAGCGATAGTAAGTGCGATGCTTCTAGCGTTTTAAAATATTTTTCTAAAGACAAGTTTTAATTATTGCTGCTGATAAAGGAACTCTTATTATACCCTTGCTAGACATCTCCGAATGACACTGGCTGGAGTAATTTATGGGTTGCTATCTTCCCGCTTTTGCCATCCCCACTTTAGAACGGGGGCCATCCTGGTGATATTTTCCGTGAGTCTAGATCTGCAGGGTCACGCACTGATCGTTCTTGAAAAGGGGGTGAAATTGTTGGCGATCTCTTGGCTTGCCGATGTGTGGGAAGTAACCGTTTGGTACATGCCCAAAATCTCGCCGTCTGTCCTCGGCCTTGGCGAGTTTTGGCGAAATATCGCCAAATTTGGCGATATTCAGTTATTTGGTCCATGCCCAAAGTATCGCCATTTGTCATCGTTCTTGGCGAGTTTTGGCGAAATATCGCCATATTTGGCGATAATCTGTCATTGTTTGGTTCATGCTTAAAATCTCGCCAAATGTCGTCGACATTGACGAGTTTCGCCGAAATATCGCCAAATTTGGCGCCAAAAATTATTTCGTATTTTGTATAACTCTTAAAACTTTGAACTTTTGCATTTAGAACTATTGTAATATCTAACTGTTTTCAATATCTTTTTCGACAACAATCGACTGGGAATTTATTTACAAGGTGAGCCAAATGACTTTAAATACATTGAGGTGTATGGATGATGGATGCATTCAATTCATTGAAAGTCTGTGGTCAATGACTACTTTGGCTATCCCCAAAAATCTCGCAAACTATCTCAAGTTTGTCGGCTTTTGGTGAAATATCGCCAAATAAAGTGTCAGAAGGAAATCTTTCAAATTGAACTCAGCTTGGCGATATCGAAATATTTGGCTAGAAATCGCTAAATCTTACTATTATTGATATTTTATCTCTTTCAAACAAATAAGTTTAGAGGAAGTGCGTCGAAAATATTTTTGATCTAATAGACGTGCAAGGAAGTCATGTGTTGGACACATCAGATTTTTTTTTATAAAGGGGTGAGACTTTTTTTTTTTTCAAAATATTTTTTAAAATAAGACACTTAAAAAGCATTTTGAATGATACATGATTCGGTAAATAATTTTCAGGTATGATTTTTACATTTGAGGTATGGGCTCTTATATATGGGAGCAAGGGGATCGCAACTCTCCTCCCCCCCCCCTCTTTACCCGTCGCTATGGTGTACATTTACATAGCATACTGAGAATTTTTGTATCACGCGTGTTCAAAAATCTCTGGCGTTTCTGTACATTTTCTTCCTTATTTTTGCGCGAATCCCACTTATTAAAAAACCTCCCGCGTTTCTGTACATTTTCCTCCTTGCACATTTTTACACCTCTTTGTACATTTTCTGCCTCGCTTCTAAATACTTTCAGCATATTGTTTATAATAAATAACAATTAAATTGGCAAATTGTATGTAATAGAAGCTGTAACGTAATAACTTAAAATAATTTCAAACTGTACAAGGAAAAATAAAATAAAGCCAATGTACATATTCGTAAAAACAGAAATAGCAAAACCATTCCTGAAAATCACACATCCTGAAAATCTGTTCACATTTTCCTAATTTCCGCGCTTTTACTCAAGTACCGCGTGTTCAGAAATTTCCGTACATTTTCTTAATTGTCCGCGTGTTCGAAATTCTATGAAAAATTTAGTACATATATTTTCTCATTTATATAATTTTATCATCAAAGCTTCCCCCCCCCCCTCCGGAAAAAGAAAGCAATAGTAAATTTCTCTGCATTCTGCTAGATTAAATAACCATTGCGAATAGAATTATAATAAATACATATATAAAAAGAGATAAATTATCGCTCAATTTCATTCCAGATGCTATTTGTTATTTATTTGTATTTTGCGGTATGCATATATTCATTGTGATATAACTTGCTAACTTAAGCAGTTTTTAAGCGTATCACCACCACAGCATTCGCAGACATTTATAACAGAGCCATAGAACTTAAGATCAAATATTTAAATGGTTGTAAAATTTCTAAATATTTTAGTGAGTATATACTAAGTAGTTCTATGTTGCAAAAACATTACTTTCGTCAAATAAAAATTACAAAGTGCATGTCTTTATATTCTTTATAATTCATATTGGCTAGGGTTTAAGCTTAGCTCAAAAATTCTTCAGGAAAAAAGCTTTAGTAAAATGCTAAAAGAGTAATTCTATTTTTCTTGACGGGATATAGTGTCTGATCTCCTTTTCCTCTATTGTTTTTTCCGTAGTCTTGAAAATCATAGACGTGCATTTTATATATTTGAATTCAATGTTGAAAATAAAAGATTAAGCCCACAACCCTTCTGTATAATTATTCCATAAGAGGAAGTTTTTACTTTTATTCCTGTTTCGCTTCAATATTTCAGTTCCAAATTATCTCTGAAAGCTTTCGCAAAAAAAAAAAAAAAAAAAAACGAAAACAATTTAGTTTCATATTTTACCATTTTGACAAGTCTTTTCGCATTATGCGAAAAATGCGTATCATAAATAATGACATTAAACCTTGTAATGACATTATTTATGATTGACGGGGTGGGTCTTTTGGTCCAAACCCAGCGATTTTTACACCAGAAAATCCCACCTCGAAGGGGTGGGACCCGAGGAGAAAATCTGACCTGACCACATTATACACGGAGAACATGCGCGTTAAATCTCTAAGGCCGTGTATCTTCCCCTAATAGCACAGATGGTCACAAAAGAGTCGCTGTGACGTCACAGAGGGTCACAATTGTCACAGGACTGTCACATACTACTCACATTGTGACTTGTGGGTGATGTGACTCTACTGTGTGGTCACTGTGAAGTTTATTTGTGACCAGTCACCAGGTGACGTCGCCGTGAAGTCACCATGTGACTAGTATGTGATCGGTCGCTTAGTGACTCCACTGTGAAGTCACCATGTGACTAGTATGGGATCGGTTGCTCAGTGACTCCACTGTGAAGTCACCATGTGACTAGTATGTGATTGGTCGCTCAGTGACTCAAATCACTGTGTGACTATTTTGTGACTACTGATTTTTTTGGACTTCAAAATGACGTCACACAGCCGCTTTTGCGACTTTGGAAACAGACTCATTTTTTTCTAATATTTTGTGGCAATTTCTTTCCTGAAACATTTAATAAATAAATCCGAAAATAGTAATTCAATAAAACCTCGCAGTTATGTAGTAATGGAATTTAGTTTAATTTATTAACTTTTAAATTATTTCGTTTAAACAAGACAATATTATTTATAAAAAAATATTATTCTTAAAAATATTAGAGTTAAGAGTTCTAATCACAATGGTGAAAACTAAGTATCTGTGAGTAAAATTAACAATTTCTTTCATATCCCCATGGCATATATATTTAGATAGCGTATGTAAGGTTTAAATTTCGGATTGGAGGGGGGACTATCCGGTATTTTCAACCTTATTGTTACTAGAGTAAATACAAATGTCTCAAAATTGCTGTTTTTTAATAATTGCTTTAAGTTTTCAGATCTCCCCCCTTTAAATACGTCTCTGGTATGTTTGAAAGTTCCACTTCGAAAATTTTGAGATAAAACTATGGGTCTAAGTCAAAAATACTTTATTTATTTTATCTAATGCTTTTTTTTCCCAATTGTAATTTTATTTATTTTTATATGAAATCCCTTTTAGGCAAAATATAGCCAAAATATAAATCTTATCCCTCATACCTTAATATATATCAAACCTCACATGTCGCACATTACAAATCTATTTCATAACCGAATAAAAAATTTCAATAAATCATTAGTTTTTTCGGATGAATACCTAAATAAAACAGCACATTATCTCCTGAAAATAATTTATGTGGAAAAAGAAAGATTTCTAAGATTTTTAATTATATTTATTAATTATGATATTTTTTATATTATTTATAAAATAAATATATATATTTATATATAAAACTTATTTATAAAATACTCACAGAAAAATTTTAAATTTCCAAAAGAAGCCATCAGAACTAGCTTTTGCAGCAATCAGTTTACTTTTAAAGGTTCACGAGCAAGGTAATCACAGTGTTGCGGTAAGATGCTGGGCTATTAACCATTAGATCCATTGTTCGATTCTGGACCTGAGAGTTTGGTGCTGCCATCTGGTGCATATTTTCGGTAACTCTTTTTCCCCGAATTTTTTCGCTGTCGCAAAACTGTCCCATCGTGACTTCTCTGAACGGTCGCAATGCGACTACACAGCGAGAGGACATAGGGACTCTGGCGTGACTTTGCTGCGGAGTCGCGGCGACTGTTTGTAACTCTATTGTGACAGTATTGTGTGGTCGCACTTCAGTCACAGGGGACTGTTGTGCTATTAGGGTCTTTGCATGGAACTAGCAATTCTGTTCCTATTTCTGTATTTGTTTTAGATTTGCGCCGCTCTCTTGGATTCATATTAAAATCTGAGCAAGCAAAGCCTGATAAAATATGTGGATCACTCAATTCAAGCGGCTTTAAATCAGGGGCGGATCCAGAGAAATCATCTAGGGGGGGCTCCGTTTTTCATTAGAATGATACATTGATTTCCCAATAGTTTTTCTCCCAATGTGTAATTAGACATGGTATATCTCAACTAAATAAGTATGTTGTCTGCTGCAAGAACCGTCGAAGAAAACTCGGAAAGGGAAGGGGGGGGGAGAGCTATCGTGCGCCCTATACCGATCAAGTTACGGCCGATGCTCATAAGCTACGTGTTTTATGCGTTTCAATGGACGACGGGACTGATACGGGAAAAAAATGTTCCGTTCCGTTGCTCTCTCCATTGTGTTGGGGGACAGTGTTTTAAGCTTAACAACACATTAATCTTTTGTTGGTAGATCCCGACTGGCCATTAAAAGTCGTAAATTTCGCCAGAAAAATGTCGCCTTAACCCCTGTAGAGACGACAAGACTTGGCTAATCAGCAACGAGACCTTTATTCATCTTGTTCGCGGGCCCTACCCGTTAACATTTTAGTGTGTACAGAGTATAATTGCTCAATGGATTATTAAACTCATTTCACAGTCACCGTGCAATATACAGTGTTCACGGCATACATTTTCGCATTTTAGGATGGCATTAAGTTTTCCAGTTTAAGTAATTCCAATCCTTTTCAGTGAGGACTGTAGTAAACAAACCTCAGTTGCTATTTACAACTATTATCACTATTACCTGCTATTTACAATTTGAGCTTTCTTTTTTAAAACCAGACCAGCTATTCATTGCCAGGTACTCGCTTTGTCTGATATCTTAGAATATGTTTTACTTTTATAATGAGGATTTGTACCCATACGTCTGGGTGGTGTGGACAACTTATGAGAGCAGTTGAAAGAATGAAAGCTGTACAAATTGCGGAGGGTTGGATTGTTCGTCTATGCTTCAGCATCACTTAAGGCCGATGCTGATTGCTGCTGCGTCTAACGTGACTGCAGAGGGCATTCTCGTCACGAAATTTACGACTTTTTAATAGCAATTCGGGGTTTACAAATAAAAGATTTCCGCACTAAACCGCAAACTCCGTCCCCTATAAAATGGAGAGAGCGACGGAAGATTTTTTTTAACGTATCAGTGTACCGTCGTCCATTTAAATATGGTGGAACCTGCTAAAATGACCACTTTGGTAAAGAGATCGTCTGTCTATAGTGACAAATTTAATACAATTTCGCTTTACTACCATCACACTTTACCACCTTCGTAAGGTGACCAGTTTTGTTCTTCCCAAGGGCAGTCCCATTAGACAGGTTCCACTGTACAAATAAAACTGGGAACACTGCTCCAGCCACTATGGCTATAGCGAGTCAATAAAATGTGCCTCTCCTTCTGTTTAAAAATAAAAGCTCTATATCATTTTTGTAAATAGAGAAATTACGTTTACACAGGGATTCAATAAGTATTGGTGTAAATATTCTTGGTATATGTATATATATATAAATATATATATATTTGAGACGTCAGATATTTCAAGTAAAGTTTCAGAGTTAAGGCAGATAATATGGTTTATTGAACATTACATTTAAGTTACAATTTAGAATGAGAAGAGGGGAGGGGAGACGGGTACAAGAATCAGCGTCGACTCATTAAGCAGTTCCAGTGGCAGAAGTCCCTCGATTTTCGATGTGCGGGAGTATTTACGCTTACCACACCACGTGGTCTGCGAAGACATAACTCCGCCTCTCTCTTATCTCTGATCGAACCACACACATTTACCAACATGACCCGCATCCGGGGCTACAAAGGCGTGGGGACACGTGTACACTAAAAAGAACACAGAATCGAGGATTTGGTGTCTGACAAATAACAAAATAAATAAAACACAGCTCCAGAGCGCGCGTGGCAAGTATGACAGGAAAGCAAAACTTACAGTGAAAGTACCGGTTTGAACAATACCCAAACTAGTAAAACCCAAATTACCTTTTTATACATTACAATGTCCCCCCCGGCAAAAGAAGTCTGACGAGCAATATCATTGAGGTGGCCAGTCTCTCACTTGCGAGTCAGACGTCCTTGCATCCTAATCTTAAAACTGCGAACTAATATAATTTTCAAGTTTAGACACCTTAAATTTTTCTGACTAGAATTCTGGAGTAATGTTGTACAACACTTGAGAGGCAGGATGCAGTTTCTAAAATTTGACAAAACATAATGATGCAATAGTACGAAAATCTTACAATAAACAATAAAACAATGAGTGCGCACAATTTTTTTTTTTCAAAATATCACAAGTAAAATATTTACAACCTAGGTGGGATACAATAAAACTGTACAACAGTATAGTAATATAATTAAACAAAATGGATAAACATGGCTGACATTTATTTTCTTTGGCAAATACTTATGGCTTTGGCTTGCATGGCATAAAGTGAATGGAATGAAAATAACTTGTCAAAATGGAGTAAATTTATTTAATGTAAAGGCAATGTAAAAAAGTGCGTAGTGTGTAGAAAATTTCGAAAACCATAGCTGTGAAACAGCAGTACCATCACACAGGTATGGGGTATAGTAAATACCACTTGTAGGCATTTTAAGTTTGCCCAAACTTTAAACTCTCCATAGTATGACAACAAAAATGGGTTCAAATGATCCCGAAAAAGGAAGACCATTGTCAACTACGAAAGAGAAAACTTGGCCATTGCCTCATAGCTTCCATAAAAGGGGAAGAAATGACTCAATAGACAGTTGGGAAAAACTGGGGGATTATTGAGAGGAAGTCCCAGCCTAGTCTCAGTCTAGCTTCATTTATTGTTTGCATAATATCTATAAAATATACAAAGAAAAAAGGTGCAGTTTTACTTACACCGCACACACTCGGACTTGGGGACTTCTTCAATGACTAAGAGAAGCGGGTGACAGAGAAAGGTTGGTAGAAGCATAAAAGAAAAAATCTGATGTGTCCAACACATGACTTCCTTGCACGTCTATTAAATAAAAATGTTTTCTACGCACTTCCTCTAAACTTATTTGTTTGAAAGAGATAAAATATCAATAATAGTAAGGTTTAGCGATTTCTAGCCAAATATTTCGATATCGCCAAGCTGAGTTCAATTTGAAAGATTTCCTTCTGACACTTTATTTGGCGATATTTCACCAAAAGCCGACAAACTTGAGATAGTTTGCGAGATTTTGAGGATAGCCACAGTAGTCATTGACCACAGACTTTCAATGAATTGAATGCATCCATACACCTTAATGTATTTAAAGTCATTTGGCTCACCCTATAAATAAATTCTTAGTGGATTGCTGTCAAAAAAGATATTGAAAACAGTTAGATATTATAATATAGTTCTAAATACAAAAGTTCAAAATTCTACGGGTTAAAGTTTTAGAGTTATACAAAATACGAAATAATTTTTGGCGCCAAATTTGGCGATATTTCGGCGAAACTCGTCAATGTCGACGACATTTGGCGAGATATTAAGCATGGACCAACAATGACAGATTATCGCCAAATTTGGCGATATTTCGCCAAAACTCGCCAAGAACGATGACAAATGGCGATACTTTGGGCATGGACGAAATGACTGACTATCGCCAAATTTGGCGACATTTCGGCAAAACTCGCCAAAGTCCAGGACAGTCGGCGAGATTTTGGGCATGTACCAAACAATCACTGTCTGCAATTGTATTATATTGAAGATGTCCATAGACATTAAAGTACTGAAATTCTTTTCGGTGGTCCTGTAAATAAACTCTCCAGTAGATTGGAACCAAAAATCGAGATGCACAACTAGATGTTACAACAATCTTATATATAAAATTTCATAATAGTTTTTGAGGTTTGAGAGTTAAATATACACACACGTCACTAAAAGTCGCCAAGCTTGGCGACTTTTGGCACAGTTCTTGAGGGAGGCACGTGACCGTGGTCGGACCATTACCTAACTTATGTGGTAAGACGGTATTGTGCTTGAAATGGATGAATGCCCCTAAAATTGCCATTGACCGTAATGTATTGGAAATCTTTTGAGTGTTCCTGTAGCAGAACTGTAAATGATAAAGACACCTTTTTTAATGGAGAAATTCATTTTCTAACTCTTTTCAGCATATATCACTTCTGAGTCGTTTGAAATAGCCCAATACCTCTAAAAAACGCTTTGATGAATTTCGGCCCATAGAGCGTAATGTATTTCGAATCTTTTAGGCGGTTCTGTAGATAAACTATCCAGTCGAATGGAACCGAAAGGGGAAGTGAACAACTAGATGTTACAACAATCCTAAATATAAAGTTTCAACATTCTACGCCTAATAGTTTTTGAGATATGCGAGTTTAATGAATTTCGGCCCATTGAGCGTAATGTATTTCGAATGTTTTGGGCAGTCCTGTACATAAACTATACATTCGATTGCAACCAAAAGGGGAGGTGCACAACTAGATCATAGAACAATCCTAAATATCAAATCTCAACATTCTACGACCAATAGTTTTTGAGATATGCGAGTTACATACATACGTACGTACGTACATACGTACGTACGTACGTACAGACGGCATGGAAAAACTGACCACAATAGACCGGCCGCTGGTCAAAATGAGTTGCAGACGCGTTTATATGATCGTGCATGCTAGCCTACGATGAGATGCATCGAAAAAATTCTTAAAATTAAATTTAGAGGTAGTCAAAATCGGTTTTTTAGTCGAAATTTGGCCCCCAAAATTTTTCGGGATCACATTACTTCCTTATACTACGTACAAGGAAGTAAAAAGGATAGACGATAGACTTTATGTCGAATATTCAGGGTTCCAAACTCAACACTTAGAAATTTTGAATACATTTTTTTTTTTTAAGGATCAATTATTGTTAATCAAATTTAATCACCTTCGTGGGCTAGCTTTAATTTGTCAGGAGGGTAATCAGGTCTTAATTTAGAAGAGTGAACTATTTCAGTAGGTTTCTTAGTATGGTAATTAGGTTTGTCAATTTCGAATGTAACTGAAGAACATTTGTTTACAATTGAATAAGCACCTGAAAAAGTAGAAGATAATTTACGTGTATTTGGGTAGTTAAATTCTTCATAAATTACAAGATCTCCTGGTTCGAAATTAGCTTCTATGAATTTATTGTCATATCTAATTTTATTTTTATTATGAAAGTCTATTGTCCTTTCTTTTGCTAATTTTCGAGCTTCATCAACAGGAGGATAGGTATTTTCCGAAATAGGTGAGTCATATGGCAATTTTCCAAACATTAAATACATAGGTGTAAACTTCGTTACTGAATGAGGTGTGTTATTATATTCACTAATAACGTGCTCTAGTAACTTAGTCCAAGGAATTTTAGAAGGTGAAGAGTTAACTTTACATTTTAATCTAGTAACTATGGATTGATTTATCCTCTCTACTTTTCCATTTGTCTGTGGATGATGAGCTGAAGTTAATAGTTGTTTAGTATTGTAGTTCTTGAGGAATTTTTTAAAACGCGAAGCAGTAAAAGCTGCATTTCTATCACTAAGTATCTTTTGAGGAACTTGAATATTGAATATTTGTTTTAGACAGTTTACATAGGTTTCAGTAGTGACACTTTTCGAAGGAAAGGCCCAAACATATCTTGTAGCATGGTCAATTATTAGATGTAGATATTTTTTTGTTGAATTGTAATAGTTGAAACCTCCTACAGTATCAATAGAAAGACATTCAAAGGGTTTATCAGTAGCAGGTACAGCCTGTAACAAACCAAATTTCTTCTGTTTAGGTTTTTTGTTAAATTGGCAAGTCGAACAATGTTTAACATAATTGGAAATATCTTGAGTCATATGAGGCCAATAATAGGAAGGTGAAATTATACTTAACATTTTTTGAACACCAGGATGGCCAAAATTTTCATGTGCATTTTTCGTTAAATTTTTATCGTAAGCTCATAGGCACAACTATTTTTTTGAATCCTTTCTTATTTATGGTAATTAAATCATTAATGATTTTATATTTAGGACCATGCATATTTTATTTGTGACATCAGATATTTCAAGTAAAGTTTCAGAGTTAAGGCAGGTAATATGGTTTATTGAACATTACATTTAAGTTACAATTTAGAATGAGAAGAGGGGAGGGGAGACGGGTTCAAGAATCAGCGTGGACTCATTAAGCAGTTCCAGTGGCAGAAGTCCCTCGATTTTCGATGTGCGGGAGTATTTACGCTTACCACACCACGTGGTCTGCGAAGACATAACTCCGCCTCTCTCTTATCTCTGATCGAACCACACACATTTACCAACATGACCCGCATCCGGGGCTACAAAGGCGTGGGGACACGTGTACACTAAAAAGAATACAGAATCGAGGATTTAGTGTCTGACAAATAACAAAATAAATAAAACACAGCTCCAGAGCGCGCGTGGCAAGTATGACAGGAAAGCAAAACTTACAGTGAAAGTACCGGTTTGAACAATACCCAAACTAGTAAAACCCAAATTACCTTTTTATATATTACACATATATATATATATATATATATATATATATATATATATATATATCATTATAAATCAGAAGCCCGCTAAAATCCCACATTTCTAGAACTACACAGTTTTAATTCAGTTGGAACAAAGGAATCTGCTTTCAAAAGCTGCAATTACTACACGGTCCCTTGCAATTCCTTTGTAATTTTGTAGACGGTCCCCGCGTCCAGTCAATCTGGCGTCTTAAAAGCCATAACAAACCTTGAAAAACCGCTGCCCAGATTTTGGGATCTGCCAATAATTGCAACTTGCATGGATCATGTGACACGACCGCAAAAGTTAATAAAAGGGGCTGATGCAGCCCAGCAGCGACTTTTTCGCGTGTCAGCAACTGCCAAGGAAAGATGTATCGAATCACCTAATAAAATAATGTAACCGCAGTCCTACCGATTCTTCCACTGACAGTCATAGCGGCCCATGGATTTTCACAGCTCGCTCCAGGGCTTTGCCGGCCAGTGAAGAACGGCCAGGATCCCACAATAACAGCCCTAAGCCAGAATCCCGAGCCGCCTCGCCTAATGCCCAACCCCGAGAATGTGTCTCAAATAGGGATGGACGCGAGACGCGCGAGACGAGAAATAGGGCTGTCTCGTCTCGTCTCGCAGTGGTAAACCTCTGTCTCGTCTCGTCTCGCAACCACTTTGTCTCGTCTCGCGTCTCGCACAGAAATTGCCTGTCTCGTCTCGCGCGAGACGCGAGACGTCTCGCGAGTCTCGCAAAATTAAGGACTGCGAATTTTTATCTTATTTTTAGTAACATTAATACTAGTTATTGAAAATTAATATTAACAATAGCAATTAGTTGCATATTGCCATATTAGTACATATATTAGTTACCATATTAACTCATATAGTTATTTGAAATGATAAAAATTCGGATTTAATCCGTATATATAATGTGACATGACACCGAAAATTTATTTATTTGCGTAACTGCGTAAATGTAATATTTATAGTTGATGGGAGTTTCATTTGCTTTTGAAAATATATAAAGCTTTGAATTTTGTCAGATATGTTGCAGAACTCAGGGACACATGTTGGGCAAATAAAATTTTGATCTAATTAAACGGCCCCAATGTACGGAATAGTGAATAATTATAGTGAGCAGAATAGTGAATAATTAAAGTGAAGCTTACTTATCCCCCCTCCCGTTTTAGTGTATGAGATATGGGTTTCATATTTAATCGGGGGAACCCGGGTTTAACCTGTTCATTTACACCGGGTACGGGCAACCTTTGGAAGGTTGCGAGCCAAAATTTAGGATGTTAGGGACGTCACGGACCGTATAAGTGGGATTTATATGGGATTTTGATTTGGTTTATATTGATTGTCTATGGCGGTGCTGCCCAACCTTTTTATCGCCGCGACCTGGTCAGCGTTTGATAATAATTTTACCGCGGACTGGTCAGGGGAGGGAGTACGCTGATTGTTTTAATTTAATTGTGCTTAAACATACCTTCAAAATATATACAGTTTCACAAAAAATGAATGTAAAATGATTTAAGATTGTATCTCACTAGGAAGCTAAATGAATGAGAACACTGAGCTTATTTCTTTGCAACGAGTCGGTTAGATCCGGAGGTAAGAAGCAATGACACCCAAAGTGTGTTGCTTATGTACAATTCATTCCTTTATTCTGTTATTTTGGTTCTTGCCAGTGCAGAAAATCCCGCTTCACACAGTTAGGTTGTTGGAAATGGCAATAGGGATTTAAAAGACTGGAATTTTAATTCATAGTTTTGAAATATTTAATAAGCAGTAAAATAATGTAAAATAGTCATGAGATTTTTTTCTGTTACAAAATCTGTTCTGTATAAATTAGCACAAACCCAAAAAACTCGAGACCTCGAGAGAAATGCACGACAGAAAATAAAATGGAAATAATGTAATTTTTCTTGAGCAACCCGGTACCATTTGATCCGCGGACAGGGGGTTGGGGACCACTGGTCTATGGAAATTTGAAATCTTCCACTTGCCGGATAAAATACCCTGGAGGGCCACATCCGGGCCGCGGGCCAGGGTTTGCCGATATGTGATTTACACTATCAAAAAGAAGAGACAACAGAAAGGACTTGTGAGCGTTGGATTTGCGCAATCACTCCAGTAGATCATTCATTTGCGTTCGCATAGCTTGGCTTATGGCGAAAGAAAGACAGTGCCGTAAAAATAGGGAGGCATGGCAGGGCGAATGCCCGGTTCCCCCACATGTAGGGGCCTCAAAATCCATACAACTATTTTCTCAACCTCTTGGATTTTTTATCTTTTATAACGTTTTAGATTTGTACATTTGCTATTCAAAACGGATCACCTAACACTGTTTAAGCAGAAAACAAAAAAGTTGCTTACTGTTTACAAAATAGCTAACAGCTCACCAACAGATCCGCTGTATTACGATACGTACAGCTGATTATGAAAAGTTAAATTTATATGCCAGTATTTCTAGAACCAAAGTTCTTTAACTAATGACCTTGTGTTTCCTTTATTTGTATTCTAGAAAAACATGATATGGGTCTCAAAAAGCCACTCTGAAGCAAGCATCCCTTTTGGGGGGCCCTCTTATTTCTTAAAATTATCATATCACTTAGGTAATTTCAAGCAAATGGCAGTTTTTTCTTTTTGTTGTAATTATTACTTACAAATATTTTATGTACTTACAAATAATGTGCAGATGCATAATCAGTGGTGTACACCGACTTTCTTTAGGGGAGGGGGGAATGGAAGTAATATTTTGGTTAAATAAAAGCCATAATCTATATGTTTAAAATTAAAACTGTAGGGACTTTATGTTAAAAATGCATGGACAAAGGGGGAGGGACTGAATCCTCACCCCCACACCATTTGTGCACGCCACTGAGCATAGTAAATATATGGAGCTGAACCACACTTTTCTAGAGTAAGTCAATGCTCGGAAATTTCTTTTTCCTTTTAATGAGGATCTAAATTAGGAATGGCATGGCATACAAAGGTCCAAATGCCAATTAACACGCTCTACTTTTTCTCGCATATCGTAAAACTCAAAATTAGCCAACTTAAATTGACACTTTGTCCTTTATTTCCCCCCCCCCCTCTCCAAAAACCAAAGACATTAGAATATACTAGAACGAGTATATTCTAATGTCTTTGCCAAAAACCAATGGTTTGAGTCCCTCTTGCAAAATATTTTAATATTTGTTGGTCGTCTTTTTCTTTTACTTGTGCAATAATCAGAGTTCACATTATTTTACATTCATTATACAAATGATTCGATAATTATTTGTAAAAACCCAAATTAAAAATAAAAATATATGCTATATTCCAGCTGGATTCATGTAAAATCCATTAAATACTTCAGTATATGAAATTAAAAATACCTTGTTGTTACAAACCAAGTGCTCTGTTAATGGCTAAAAACGCTTTTATAAGGAATAATACTACTTACATCATGAACACATAAGAGCTATATTGATGATTTATTAATGTTTCTGTGTTGTTTTGTTTTAAGGTAAAGCTACGAAAGAGCTATCTGCTTAGAAGGGGTGCAATGGGAGGAGGACCTCTAACGCGTATTCACGTTACATCTGGAGAAAACCGCCCAAAACTTCGATAGCCGCACGGCAGGATAGAACCCTGCCTTCAGAACCTTCACAATTCAGTCATCTTACCATGTTGTATGTTGAGTGTTATTCCCCAATGGTGAGCGGAAAAAACGCCACTTTTAATAGTGACACAGGATGTAACATGGTCGTTATATGCTAGTCGATGAGGCAAGAAAATTTTGTCGAGGGGGTTGTATAAGATACAATTTTGTATTGATAAACTTAATTTCTTATTGACGACAAAAATCTGAAAGCTCTTAATAACTAATTTTTAAAGTTTCGCAGGGAGGTATATCCCGATATCCCACTCCATGGTTACGCTTCTGCAGTGACGTACGAAATGGGGGGTGGCTTTGGGGCTCGAGCCCCCTCCCCATACCTTTGGAGGATGATAGAAAACAACCATATATCGGTGTCTTTTCCAGTGTCCAGAATCCACATACTTTATTTTTTGTCTGGAAACCGATCATTAGCGAAATTCTCGATACATTAATTCCTCATCCTTGTTTTTTTCCGGGGAAAAAAAACGGTCACTCAATAGTTGTTTGTGGGTGGGAATAGCGAACGGAAGTCTTCATGTCAATTGTGAAAGCAGCGGTCATCTTGCAACTTGTCTCCGCTCTGGCGCCGTATCTCGCAATCTGTTCGGAGGTGTCCTTTTGTTGAGGGGAAAAAATTCTTCCGGTGATAGGGCGCAGCTACTTCCACGTGCTGAGATAGCTCGCCCTCCGTAGCTCCATTCTGTTCTGGAGTGAGAGGTCATCCATCGTGTCGGCAAATCCAAAAGACACCGGGCAATTATGTCCTCGGGACATCTCTCTCCCGACATTTCTGTTTTAACTGGAACTCTGTAGTAGGGACCGTCCGATATCTGATATTCTGCGTAAAAAAAAAAAAAAAAAAAAAAAAAAAAAAAAAAAAAAAAAAGCTTTGGCAATCTCAACAAAAGCATGCGTTTCCTTAGTCTTGTGTTCAAAGTTTGTCTTTTTAAATGACTGGAGGAAGCGTTAAGGATAAAGAGAAATTCTGCGAGGGTTGTTCCTCATCTCATAGCGTGAAGTTTTAAAACAGGAAAAGATCTTTACAATATTTCTTTATAAGTATAGCGCTTTTGCTCATTTTGAAAGACAATTTTTGTGTTTATTATTACTTTTTTTTTCTTTCTTGACATGATCAGCGGCATACGCAGACTTCCTTTAAGGGGGGAGGGGGGTTATAGACATAACTTTGTGTTAAAATGCGTAATATTTAAGCTAAAAATTGAAAATTTGTGGACATTTTGTTAAAAAAATTTTGACAAGGGGGGGGGGTGAACCCCAAACCCTCCCCCCCTTGCGTACGCCACTGGACATGATGAATACTGGGTGACTGTTGATAAAAGTACATAGTACAGTTTTTGAAGAACCAGTGAAAAAGCAGTGGAAGGAGAAAAACGCACCTGAAAAAACCGCACAACATTAAATGGGTTTATTTTTTCAAATGAATGTGAGTGTGCGTGCGTGTGTGTGTGTGGGGGGGGGAATAAAAAATGTAAAGGAGTGGGCATCCGAAAGGGCGAAAACAGAGGTACATTCATGTATTTTGTATTTATCGCTATTGAAAGTTGACATTCCGATAATTTTTCAAGATCAGTGGCCTGATTTTTAAGTACACAGTGCGCACAGTAGCCCTATTGCCTCTATAGCTTTTGGTGAAGTGATTTTTTTTTTTTTTTGTATCACTAGGGGCCAAGGCCCCCAGACTCGCTACGCTCGCTTTTCGTATGAGGCATTCGGCCCCTAATCAGGCTTATTCGTAAAAAAGACATAATTTCAACAGACAAAACCCGAAGATTGGATCAGATAGAATGTTACTGAGCTACGCATTTCTTGGTTCTTGCATGTTCATTGGTACATAAAAATTTAAACTTCACACTACAGTAGAACCCCTCCCCCTCATAACACGGAAGATATTTTGTTATGGGAATCCGTGTTGTACGGGTCCTGAGCTATACTACACCTGGAGTGCGGACTCCGCTTATAATCGCTGGAAAAATTATTTGCACTCTTCAGAAACACAATGATTTTCAATGTTGCCATTCAAAAGTTATATTAATTAGGAGCTAAAGCATAATAAAATCAGAACATCTGTTTCAGCTGTATTTTTAATAATGTAAAACCTATTGGACACCCTTTGAATTTGCCACCCATTACGATTTTTCATTATTTGGCGACTTGCGTACATGTAAAGTTAATAAAAGCTACGGAACAGATAGGATAGCTTGCCACCCATGGCGACTTTTCATTATTTGGCGATTTACACATGCTCACAACCTATAATTACATTTCATGTAAGGTTACCGGAAAACCATTAATCCATATTTTCATTTACAGTAGAGCTCCAATTATCCGAATCAATTGGGACCGGAGCCCATTCGGATAATCAAAAATTCGGATAATTGGATTTTTTCCGGAAAAGGGTCTAGTATGTATTTTAATTAATTACTGTGTGTATGTACGTTGAAATGGGAGAAAAAAAACTATTTTTTATGAAAAAGAGCTTTTAATTAATGGAAACGCAGCACGTTTACATGTTAAACCCATTTACATAATGCTGCGTTAAGCGGACGTACATACTGCACTAAATTAGTACAGTATGTACGTACCGTACTGTAAATGAAAGTCATTGCTCGCGCTGTGCCTACACTACTAGCTTCGCGGAGGGAAGGGCAATAGCGCGCGTACATAGAATCATTATTTTTACGAATCGCAGTACATTTCCGTCTAAATTTTTTCCCTATGAAGTTCTGAAAGCGATTCGGATAATCAGCGATTCGGATAGTCGGAGTTCGGATAATTGGAGTTCTACTGTACATAATCGTTTGCAGATTGGCGTACTTAGCACCACGAATTATACCATCTCGTCGCGCTAGCAAATATCCAAAGTGTACTGTAACTGCTATAATGGCATTGTTAACGCGCCAAATATTTCTACTGGCAGCAAATAATCCAGCTGGACGAGAACCGGCTTTAAAATAATCTGCATTTTAATTATTTTTCATTTTCAAGATATTAGTTATTCTGTTTTGGAAAAAGGAATAATCGCTAGTTCTAAACTCCCTTTGTCTAAGCGAACTTACTATTTGAAAATTGTCAACTTTGTGTAACACATTTTGAGTTACTTATTTCATATAGTTTTTATTTTGGCGTAAAATGGGCGTAATTCTAACTCATGTTTGTAAATTTCACGCGATTCTAGATACTTGGAAACGCTTTGTTGCAAAGGAATGAATGATTTTATGCCAAATCTGGCAACCATTCGGTTTATTTTTTCAGTTTTTTATTAATATCTTCTAAAATAATTCGATTTTCGAAATTTAAATCAGCTTAGCAGGTTCCTCGGAATTTTTCGAATCTGTGGGCACCTTAGTCGAAACTCAAATCCCCACGGTTTAGGAGGACATACGCTGACAAGCTTTTGACAGCGGCGGCGACAGCGGCCTTTACTTTTTTTTAGAATAGAGAGATTTTTACACGAAAATGTGTCACACTCTGAAGTTTTACAAGCCGAAGGAAGGGAAAACATGATAATATAATCGAAAAGAGAAATAGTTTAAAAAATTGCTTGCATTTCTTTCCGTCCGATATTAATATATAAGAATAAAAAATGTCATTTAAATCTCTTTAAAATAGGCCAACGATAGGGATTTAACCGCCCCTAGAAAGTTGTCACCAGGGTGGGCGCCCCCCCCCCTACGCGCGCCGCAACGTGCGGGAAAGTTTGAGGATAATATCGGTACAAGGATATTTCAACCAAGGATATTCAACCATATTTCAACCTACTCAGACTAAGAATCAATGCGAATGCAAGTTGCTCTACTTCTAATCTCCCTCTGATATACCCGAAACCCAATTATCACAGGGGCAAGGGGGGAGGGCGGTAGTCCGGTGCCCTGAAGAAAAAGGGGGCCTATATATATCCCGATTATCTAAATTATAAATTCATATGTACTGAAATAGTAACTGTGGGGAAAAAACTGATTTCCTCTATAATATAGGTATTACCTAATTGTCTATCACTAGATCAAGTTAGAGATATTTTTTTGGGGTGATAAATACGATTTGATTAAAGTACAAAAACTACAGTTAACTTAAATACTAAACTACAGTTAATGCAATTTTCGAGTACAACAGCGGTCAAAACTGGGTTAAAATGCTTTAAAAAGGTAGGCTCAGTAAAGGGGCTTAATGCGTAAAAAAGGGGACAGTAAGGGGGGCCCCAAACTTAATGCCCCGGGTCCCGTCTAAAAGTGGTCAGATTTGAACATACCGTACCGCCTTTCCTATTTACTTATTATTTTTCTTTCAACTCTTCTCTGTTTTCTTTTTTTTTCCGCCACTTTCTTTATCCTCTCCTTTGTGTGTTTTGTATATCTCTCGTCTGTTCTAATTTTAAATGTTACGTGTTTGTGCGTATTGTAGAGTGCTGATAGAATACCAGGACCGAAAACGAAGGAGACGCAAGTTAAACGGTAGAGGCTTCAGGCAAATTGCCGCTTTTCAGATCGTATTTATGCGAGACGGAAGAAAATGCGAGAATTCTCGCGAGAATTCTCGCGTCTCGCGTCCATCCCTAGTCTCAAACAGCCTCGCATCCTCCGGCACACGACTACACCTTCCCCTAGCCGTTTAATGCTACACACAAGAATAACATTTCCCTTCACACTTTGGGAGGTGCCTGGTTCAAAACCAGTTCGCGTCCGCCGACCTAACTGTTCGGAGTTTTCCCGTGCTTTTCTCCGAAACTTAAATGTAAATAAGAGTAAATAGGGTTAGGCCCCTTAGAATGACCCCCACGGAGTGCACCCCACCCATCGGCTTAGATTCCATGTGCAGATAATTGGCCGTAATCCTACAGCACGAAAACCAACCCTTTACACTTTACATTCTTAGGACTGTGAATATATTTCTTGCTATATTGGCGTGTTTAAAGATGTTACTCCTATTATCATTATATTATTTTATTATCCACAAAAAATTATTTTAAGTTACCTTAAAAAAAGCTAGTAAAAACAAGCAATACAATAAAATTAGGTTTCATGAAAATCAAAATGAGTCAGTTGTTTCATTTTTCGTCTTCCCGTTATTCTTTCTTCCATAGATTTTCTCAAATGTGAAATGCGTCAGCTTCCATTTTATAAATTTTTCTAGCTAACCAGCCGAAGCCTGAAAATTTTGCATTCCAAATTTTTCTGCCAGAATAACAGCACTGCAGTAATTGCTTGATTTTATTTTATTTTGGTAACACGAACAATTATCTACATGAGGGATCTAGACCGAGTACGGGGTGCTCTACGTGGGGGGGGGGGGTTCTAAGGGGTCTTAATCCGTATTTACGAGAAGTTTCGGAGAAAACTGCATAAGATTCCGAACAGCTAGATTGACGGACGCGCCCTGAGTTTGAACGAGGCACTTTTCTTCTCCCAGTTGCGAGCGCTATGCGCTCAGCCACTCGTCGGGCCTCCAGAAATTGGAGTTATGTGATATGTGATGTTGTGTGGCAAGCCTATACTAGAGGCATCTGCATTCTGGGGCGGTTGCCATGGTTGGAGGATTTTTTCAGAGGTTCTGACGCGTATTCACGTTAAATCTGGAGAAAACCACCTGGAAAAACTCCAGATAGTTAGATCGAGTGTTTTATCAACTCGGCCATGGTGGGGCCCAGAAATTAGAATGTTGGATGCTCTTGCTTCATGCAACCATTTGCATACAGAAGTGCCTTGGCAAACTCTTCCAATCGGCCACATTGACTTTTCAACCGTTTGGATTTAGATCCCAAACTAAATTTTTACGCCAGTGGCGGCTCGTGGGATACAGCAAGTACAGCCGGGCTGCACTTGAAAGTATCAGCACATACTTTAAAATAATTTATTCTACTAATTTTCCTAAATTCAGATTAGAATTGTGGAATTCCTACGGTAAATTAAAAAAATCTCCGAAAAAAAAAAAAAAAAAAAAAAAAAAAACGTATTGTGGCCGGATCGCTCATTCAGAAAAAAGCACTTTAATCTTCCCGCTATTCAATTGGGAAAATCTTTGGTTCAGCCCAGAGCGCTGAAAAGAAAATTGGCAGCACCGTTGCCATGACAACGGCTACGTAAGCAGCCTCTCCGGCATAGGGAGTATGCAGCTGATACAGCCGATGGAAGATTTTTTAACGGCGGCTGAACTTGAGAACTCGACTAACTCATTGGCTCAGACGAGAAGTGAGGGAGGGGGTAAGGAGAATATATGTTTGGAACACTCTCGACTTTATATTACTGAATTTATCAAGAAGGTAAGCCTGAATAGACGCTTATGAATGGACAATTACCCATCAAAGCAGTATTGTTTTTAAGTAACCAAGAACTGGCATTTAGAGGACATGGCGAGCGAGAAAATTCTTTAAACATGGGAAATTTTAAAGAGCTTTTAAAATTATGGATATCTGAATTAAAACAACGCCTTTTTATGAGAGCATCACTGACCGATTCGCAAGTTTAAAAGAAAGGAGGATTGATTTGACTTATAAAAAATAAGTAAGTTTTCTTTATTTTTTCTTTTCTTCTCAAGTTATCGTTACCAAAGAAAATTCTAAGGAAACTTCGAATCAGACACGGATTAATGCAATTTTGAGGATAAGAGCGGCTGGTTGAAATTTATGTCCATTTTATGGAAGTAAAATAGTATCTCTTACATTTTTTATGTAATTTCATTTTTTTTTTCCTCGGTGAGGGCTTAATCCGCCAGCTTTCGAATTCAGTAACAAAGATTTTCCAATCCTGTCCGGTGGAAAGGGGGGGGGCAGGGGCGTATCCACGGGGGGGGGTATGGGGGTCATAACCTTCCCATGAGGAATTTTTTGCCATACAAAATGTATATTCTTCACTACATTATCACACCCACGTATACATATATATGAGTTGTAGTAGTCGTAACCCCCCCCATGAAAAATTTCTGGCTACGCCCCTGGTGGGGGGCTCATATGCTTCCGGCTGCACTAACAGTTTTGACCACGGGCCGCCACTGTTTTACGCTGCTTCAAGAATTTTATCTTTGCTTCTAAAATACCTTTGAGAATACACTAAGGTAGTTGAGATTGTCTTGCGAATTGCACTTTTGACATTCCCTGACACTTTTTTCCCCACTCTTAAAAAAATTTTCCCTTGTTCCTGTAGCGTAAGATGAAAAAAAAAATCGTTGTTAAACAGAAACGACCTCGTCTTTGAATAGAATTTTTTTACGTTGGAGTTGCTGGGACTTTGAAATATCGTCTTTAGAAAGAGATCGTCGTTAAACAGAGTCAACTGTATACACAGGGCTACTTTTTTAAATTTCAGTTCATGTGAAAATTTACAATTTTATTAAAAACTTCCTTAATCCATAGTGTATTTCTAGCTCTGGGGGGGGGGCTCGAGCCCCCAGAGCCCCCCCCCCCGTGGATCCGCCACTGCTTTAAATAGATGTATAACACAAAATATAAATACAGTCGAATCCAATTTTAGCGAAGTCCGTTAAAGCGTAAATCTCGCTATTGCGAAGACTTTGGTCACCCGCCAATCAAATTATACAGTATGGAGATGCAATATCAGTACAGCGAAATTTTGTCAGAGCGAAATGATGTCTCTAGTCCCTTGGACTTTGTTAAAACGGGATTCGAGTATAACTCATTTATTTCCTTCACTGTTGTTTACTTTTTTTTCCCCTTTTCTTTCTTTTTTTTTTTTCTTTTTTTTTTTTTTTTTTGTAAGTGGGCAGAATAAAAAATCTTGATTAGTTTTTCATTTTTTAAATAACATTTTTGGAAGATAAAAATACACAGTATGAATTATTCCGGTTATTAGACTTCCGGATTTTGGACTTCCTACTATAGGTAATAACTTATCCCGGTGGCTGAAAGAAGCGCACCGGAGAAAAAGCGCACAATATTGAAGGAATTTACTCTTTTGAGTGAAAGGTGGGCATGAAATAATAGAAGTGAGAATGGAACGTGCGTCCAAACGGGGCGCGAACAGGGTTACATTAATATATTTAGTATTTATCTCTTTTGAAAGTTTCCATTAAAATTAGCTTCCCCTCCCCACCTTCAAAAAAAAGTTTCAAAAATCTTTTTTATCTTTTCTAATAAATACTTCTGCTTAAATGTAATAAATCTGAATTTTTTAAATAAAGTATTGTGTATAATTTAAAATTCTTTTTAAATATCTTATGAGTTTTATTCGACTACATTCCAAATGCTCCTAAAAAATCATCATACTTTTATGCACTTCTGCACCCCCCCCCACACACACTCACAAAATAAGAAATTAAATAAAAATACATTAAATAGAGTAAAAAACTTTATGAACTATTGCTTTCTTATAATATTTCTGTTAATACTGAAGTATAACAGATTTTCACAGTGTAAAATAATTATTTGTTTTGCACTACAAGAATTTCTTCTTCATTTTTACATAATGATGTACTTACTCTTGAAAATAATAAAATAAAGAAATTGTTTAATTCTTTACATAACTATTAGTGATGCAACGGAGGATACCAGGTACCGACTATCCGATCAAACTTTTAATCGGATATCCGGTTATCCGGCAGCAGTATATTTTCTCCTTTTTTGTTTTAATTTTACTTGTTTTCTTAGATTATTGAGCTATTACTTTTTCTTTAAATTTTCTCATTAGTTTAAAATAATTTAATTCAAAAATCAGAAATCCTTTTGGTATTGTTCCCATTATTTGAGTACCAGTTTTACTGCAATTTAAGTCATACAAATAACAATATCATGGATGTTCTCCCTTCAGATTTAGATAATTATCTTAAAAGATCAGTTTTTGAAAGAAAGACATCTCCTTTCAACTGTTAGAAAATCAATGTAACAAATTTCCATACTTTTATCAAAATTAGGGGGGGGAGCGGGGGATTTTCTCACCAGCCAGCAGTACTACAACAAGTACACTATTCTCATAAGCAGATCAATTTATGGTGGGAAAAATTGTAACCGAATTCGTACAAAGATGGATAATTTCTTCCAGTAATAATTTACTCCAATCTTAAAAAAAGATAGTACTTAATTTTTTTCCCTTTTCTATAATGCTAAAAATACATTCTAATAAGTATTGAAAACAAAATATTTTCACAAAACTTTGTTTCTTCGCATTTTTATTATTACAGTTTTTAGAATTTATTAAGTTATTATGTTTATTTATGTTATTTCTCTGTATATAATTTTTGCCCGGATGCACTGCCGGATATTTGTAACATCCGGCTACTGCCATATTGGCCGAATGCAGTATGTTTGCCAGATATCCGTTGCATCCCTAATAACTATTTATTAATTAAATTAAATATAATTTGTCAATTATTTAATTTGATTGTTTTGTAGAACAAAGACCAGAATGTGTCATGCTGCAACCAAACGAAAAGTCATGCTGCAAACATTCGAAAAAGCAATTTCGAATGACGATAACTTTAAATTTTAAGTATTAACCCAGTTTTAAGTATCTCTCACCAAAATAGTAACCCAGCAAAGCGATATACGGCCCCACAGATTAACGTGCTCATCCACCTTTTCTTTCAGATTATTCTTTGGTCCTCAGCCCGATTCCCCGTCGACTGGTCTATTGATAATTAAATTAATTTTAAATAAAGTTACAAAACTGAAATAAGTAAAATCTAATATTATAATTTTGTTTTGATTTTGAGATTAACGTCCGATTATGTGCTTTAAGGATCTAAGCTGAAGGGGGGGGGGAGGTGCCGTCCTTGGCTGTCTTTCTGGGTTCTAGTTCTAACCCATATTTACACAAAGTTTCGGAGAAAACCACGGAAAACTCCGAACAGCTAGGTCGAGAAACGCGACTTGGGTTTGAACCAGGCACCTTCCGTCTCCCAGTTGTGAGAGCTATGCTCTCGGCTGCTGCTCGGGCGTAATATATGAAAGCATTTTAAAATAACTCAGAAATTAAATGCAATTTTACAGAAAACTGCACATTTATTCGATTATTCTAAAAATGTTGCAATAAAATTAAAATTTTATACATGTAATTATTACCTTTAATGTAGCTTATTTGAGGTGGTATGTGTGTAAGGGGGGGGGGGGGGGGTAGAGAAATAGATCGAAGCATTTCATTAGAGATGGGTCATTCTTTTTTTAATCTTGCTCCTTGTTTTAACCTGTCCACGTACGTATTATCCACCATCGGACTACATTTGTCAACAACTAATGCGAGAGGAGTTTTTCTTCTTGAGGAGTTAAACTTAACACTAGATATCCCGAAGATTTTTTTAAGGGAAAAAATAGCCACAAACCAATCATTTTGACTGTTTTTGGTATATCTAGTGTTAAGCATCTGTAAAAATGGAGAATGTTGAAAAAGACGTTGAAAAAAAAAAAAAAAAAAACCTCCGGCCACATTTTATTCTTTCGCAAAACTCTAAAATTAAGGTATATTTGGTTCTAATTAAGACAAAGCTAAACGAAGGTTATCTGCCTAAGAGGGGAAAAAGTCACGGGCGGAAGGCTTTTTAAAGGGTTCTAACACGTATTCAACGTACGTATTCACGTACGTCTCAAACTCCAGACCGTTAGATCGTCACGCGCGCGAGAGGCCAGAATCCTGGACCAGCACACTTCAGCCTTCTCCCTATATTCAATGTCTTACCACTCGGCCATACTTAATGAAGCAAAATGTTATCCTTCAACAATGTCTTTTCGTGATCGGGGGTAAGGTATTTTAAAGTATATTCTATTTTATAAATGTACAATTTATGTTTGTAATATTCTCGTTTTCTGTTCTAATTGATTAATAATGACAGGGATTTGGGGGGGGGGGGAGCAGACAGCATTTGACCCAGTTTGACCCTACTATATTAGCGCAGTCCCATTGTTCAGTTCCCTTCTTCGCTTGGGGCAGTGCTCACACCGCATTGTTCGTCTGTCGGTGTTTTATTGAGATCAAAGACATTCCGGTGCTCAGTATTTGCGTATTTTTTTTACAGCAACTTGGGGCTGAAAGGGTCGGACAGGAAAAAACTTTCCCTTTAATTTTGTGTTCATTTACGACTGTCACTTGCTATTTAGCAGATAATGGACGGTAAAAAACTTCAGTATTGATTAACCAATTAATATAAAGTTTTGTATATTGCTGTAGTGTTGTTTGATTATGAAAAATACTAAAACAATTATTATCAGTCTTTAACTTATTAAAATATGTTAATTAATAATACTATCTAAAAATGATTCATCCGCATTAAATTTTTGTTGAATCCACTAAAATTTGGTTGAAAGGTCCATCATAAATGTTTGAATAAAACTCATTACTAGTTTTATGAATTGTTATTTATTTATTTTTGGAATTTTCATTGGTGTGTTGTTATTAGTATTATTTTTAAAAATCTTAAAAAAACCCTAATGATTCAGATTGAATTTGTTTGTGTGATTATGGCACGCTACGCTAGGGTGATCTGCCAAGGATGGGGGGTGCCTTGGTAGTAGAACTTTGTAAGGGGTTCTAACGCATATTCACGTTACATCTGGAAAAAACCTAAACTCCAGACCGTTAGATCAACAGAAATAGTCCGGGAGCCAGCGACAGATTGTGGTCAGTTATTTCTTCCCGGCCCATAATTCGTTAGAAGATAGTTGTGTGTTGAAGCCTGGTGATCGTCAGCTGCCGCACCATGGGTGGGTTGGGCGGCGGCCGCCCTCCAGACACGTAAAAAAAATTAAAAAAATCAGTCATTTCCTCCCGGCTGAAAATTTCTGAAATAATAGTTGGCATAGTACTTGTTTGAAAAAAAACCGTCAGCTGGTCAAGCGGCGGTGGATTATACGTCAGCTGCTCATACGAACATGTAAAAAAAAAAATTTTTTTTTCAATGATTTCCTCCTGGTTGAAAATTTGACAGATGTTTGTTTACATTCTACTTTAAATAAAAAAAACAAGTCAGCTGGCTGTATGCCGGTTGAAAACCCGTCAGCTGGCACAGTGAAAGTGTGGCGCGGAAAGGTAGTGTGGCCGCCGCTAGCTTATTTCAATCCACCAGCTGACGGGTTTTCCCCCGGCATATGGCCAGCTGAATTTTTTTATTATGGCAAGAATTATGTCAACTATTATTTGACAAATTTTCAACCGGGAGGAAATAACGCACTTTATTTTATTGGACACAACGCGCCCTGCAGGTGAGTTGCAAACATAATCAGGAAATAATCAAGCGACCGAATAACAAAAATTAAGTTTGAATATAAATATATCAATATATTTTTTATTTACAGTAAATAATTATTATAATTCTTAAATACTATAATGTTTCATCTTCACTTGTGGAACTCTCATAGTCCTCCGAATCATAGTCCTCCGACTTCAATTTTGAAGTAGCCTTTTTGCAAAAAACGCAAAACGGATTTACAATCGACATTTTATTAAGTAATTTAAAGCAGTTCGACAGTCTTTTTAAGATCCATCCTTCCGAAACGTTTGGACGATCTGTTTCCACTGACTATTTCAAAATATCTCCAATTCCAAAATATTAATTTTTATATTCTCAAAACGATCAAATTATGCTATTCTGAAAACATGAAAAATTTTCGCATTCGAAAGATTTCATTTTGTATACATAGTCATTCTTATATACAGGCAGACGATTTCTTTGCTTGGCTCGAAGTCCGCTTATAAATCCTCGATTTATTTTTGAGAAGAAAAATTAAACTGTGTAATCTAGAAAAGCAATTTAAAAGGAAGGAATCGCAATTTTTCCTTCAAAGCCGGATATGACGTCAATATAACGTCCTTTTCCGCTTGCAGAGCCGAATTTTGTCACACAAATGATAAACTTTTTTGACTCGGAGAAATAAAATGGAGCTGAAAATGCCAAAAAATCGCTTTAAAATGAGGAAACCGGTGGTTTTCATGTTTTTAAAGTAGCACAGATAGTTTTTTTTTTATATTTCTATACATAATTATGAAAAATAGTAGGATTATTGAGGATATCAGCGCATTGTGTCCAATAAAATAAAGTGTGTTATTTCCTCCCGGTTGAAAATTTGTCAAATAATAGTTGACATAATTCTTGCCATAATAAAAAAATTCAGCTGGCCGTATGCCGGGGAAAAACCCGTCAGCTGGTGCATTGAAATAGGCTAGCTGCGGCCACACTACCTTTCCGCGCCACACTTTCACTGTGCCAGCTGACGGGTTTTCCACCGGCATACAGCCAGCTGACTTGTTTTTTTATTTAAAGTAGAATGTAAACTAACATCTGTCAAATTTTCAACCGGGAGGAAATCATTGAAAAAATTTTTTTTATTTACATGTTCGTATGAGCAGCTGACGTATAATCCACCGCCGCTTGGTCAGCTGACGGTTTTTTTTCAAACAAGTACTATGCCAACTATTATTTCAGAAATTTTCAACCAGGAGGAAATGACTGAATTTTTTTATTTTTTTTACGTGTCTGGAAGGCGGCCGCCGCCCAACCCACCCATGGTGCGGCAGCTGACGATCACCATAGTACGGTAGCGTGCAAAAAACAGATGGGGACACAATTATAGAACGAACAGGACGATTTATTTCACTGTCACAAACACATCCATAAAAACACAGGGTTACATTCACATTACATTGTATTCGCGGTGTTAGGTGTGTGCTACAACCACAAGAGTCCGTTTTAAACTCGCGGTACATCTCCATACATTCTTCAACACCGTCGCTGTCTCTGCGCCTTCTCGAACTGAAAAAAAACAACTTCTGACGTGTGGCGCCATCGCATGGAGAAAGGTCTGCTCGACGTCATAACAGTCTATACTCCTCCCCTCACGGAGGAAAACTTTTCACGAGTTTGGTGGGAAAAGTTTTTACCTGAAAATCTTCAAAGTTTGTCAGTTTTCAAAGTTTGTTAAAAATAATTAGTTAGGGCCGACAAATCCTATTTCAGTGCCATTCAAAGAACAGTGCATTTCCCCAAACAAAAAATTCAATTATAACTACATATAAAAAAGTTACATAAACTTCACTAATAATCAGAAGATATGACCAAATAATACAATTACTTACAATATTAGTAGAAATATAAATTCAAACAAAACAGATAATAACATTATAATTTCTTAATTGCCTTTAATTTAGGGGAGACGACTTAAGCTGTCAGCATTTTGATGAAGTTTGCCCTTTTTATGAACAACTTCATAATTGTATGGCTGTAAAGTTAGGGCCCATCTTAAAAGTCGCGGATTTGTCCCGCTGTTTTTCCCTAGCCACACTAAAGGATTGTGATCCGTCTGAATAATGAATTTGTGCTGTCCATCGAGATAACACTTCAACTTTTGTACAGCATAAATTATTGCTGCACATTCCTTTTCAATAGTACTATAATTTTGTTCGGCGGAAGAAAACTTTCTACTTAAGTACATTATTGGATGTTCGTCGTCATTTTCTACTTGTGATAGGACAACACCAAATCCATAATTGGAGGCGTCGCACTGTACGAGGAACGGTTTTGTAAAATTTGGACTGTGCAACACTGGTCTTTCCGTTAACCTTCTCTTAAGTTCATCGAATGCAGTTTGACATGCTTCCGTCCATCTTATAGCTGACATGCGACTTTTTCCTTTTAGTAGGTTGGTCAATGGTGCTGAAATCACGGAAAATTCGGGAATGTACCTTCGATAATATCCAGCCAGTCCTAGAAATGATCTAATGTGTGTTTTCGTAGAAGGAGTAGGGAAGTCTCTTATGGCTTGGACTTTAACTTTCCCTGGTCTTCGTTGTCCTTGACCAACTACATGACCTAAGTACTTCACGGTCGCTTTTGCAAACTGACATTTTGATGGTTTTATATGCAACTTAGCTGTCTTCATCTTTTCGAATACAATTTTTAAATGC
Source organism: Cheiracanthium punctorium (assembly GCA_038373885.1). NCBI lineage: Eukaryota > Metazoa > Arthropoda > Arachnida > Araneae > Cheiracanthiidae > Cheiracanthium > Cheiracanthium punctorium. The sequence continues at coordinate 577,140 of JAWZYV010012456.1, forward strand.
GATATATGCTCTTCCCACGTAGGAGAAAATATGGCGACATCATCGAGATATGGCACGGAAAATTCTTCGCAAGTTTTTAACAGTCCAGCCATCAACCGGCTGAAATCATATGGAGCATTTTTTAGTCCAAACGGTAACCGTAACGGTTTGAAAATACCAAAGCTGGTACAGAAAGCAGCATAACGCTGAGCTCGTGCCGTTAATGGGATTTGCCAATAACCTCTGGTCAAATCCAGTATAGTTATATAATTTGCATTCGATACCTTTTCCACTAGTTGCTCTATATTTGGTAGTGGAAAATTCTGCGTTTTAGTGACGTTGTTCAATTTCCTATAGTCAATGCAGGGTCGGGGATCTTTCCCGGGGACTTCAACTAAGATGAGCGGGGATGAAAAGTCGGATTCGCCTTCCTCAATTATTCCGAGAGTCAGCATCTTTTCTACTTCTTTCTTTAAAATTTCACTTTGTCTAGGCGACAACCGGTATGGCTTTGTACAAATTGGTTTCTCGGATTCCAATTCAATATCATGTTTAGTAAGGTTCGTACATCCTGGCTCATTTGAGAAAATGCCAGAAAACTCAGATATTAGAAGTCTCAGAGTTTCACGTTCACTTTCAGAAAGTCGGGAGTTTGACTCTATGTTTTGGAAAAGTTCAGACTCTTTATTTTTACAGGAGTTCAGCTGCAAACATGGCATTTCTTCTTCATCAGCATCTGGTTCTTCCGTATAGAACAAATTTATATTTTCTGGTCTTTGATAATAAGGTTTCAGCATATTGATATGATACACATGATTTTTTTCTTTGTCTGGAAATTTAACAACATAGTTTGTTTCAGATAATTGTTGGATAATTTGTCCAGGACCTATCCACTGCACGGACAATTTATTCGGCTTTGAAGGAGCCACCACAAGTACTAAGTCTCCCTTTTCAAACTTGCGTTCTGTAGCCTTTCGATCATACCATAGTTTTTGTTTTTCTTTTACGTTTTCCATTTGCTGAATTGCAAGATCTTGGCATCTCTTCATACGATTCATAAGTTCAAAGACATATTCAACTACACTACTTTCTGCCTCTTCTTCACCTTTCAACTTTTCGTTGAGAAGCATGATGGGAGTTCTTAAGTTTTTTCCGTGAACCAATTCAGCTGGAGAAAATCCGGTACTATCATGAGTTACCGTTCGAAGAGCGAAAAGAGCCTGGGGTAAGATATTTTCCCAGTCTGGTCCAGATTCAAAACATAGGACTCGGAGAATTCTTTTTATAGTTCTGTGCATTCTCTCCACTGGATTACTTTGGGGGTGATAAACGGAGCTTAGCACCACCTTTATTCCAAACCTTTCTAGAAATTTTGATGTAAGTGCACTCACGAAAGATGATCCCTGGTCGGTCTGAAATTCTTTAGGGAATCCCAATCGACTAAAAATCTGAAGTAGCACATTTACAACAGTGGTCGAACAGAGATTTTCCACAGGGATTGCATCTGGATATTTAGAAGACATGCAAATTGCAGTTATAATGTATCTGTTTCCTGAGGGTGTCACGGGCAAAGGCCCACAAGCATCAACATTTATTTTCGTAAAAATTTCTGTGATAACTGGTACGATCTTTAATGGAGCCTTCTTCTTTTCTTGAGGTTTTCCAGCTCTTTGGCAACTTTCACAAGCCTTCACGAAATTCTCAACATCTCGGTAACAGTTGGGCCAATAGAAACTTTTAAAGAGTGCATCTTTAGTTTTTGTTGCTCCAAGATGAGCCGCTGTTCCTTCATGACAAATTTTCATTAACTGTTCACGATACTCCTCTGGAACTACTAGCAGTCGTCTTTCTGTTCCATGTTTGTCTTCCTTCTTATAAAATAACAGTTCATTATTTAATTCAAATTTACTATTTTCCTTAACTGTAGCTAATTCCATTAGAGACTTTAATTCTGCGCTTCTACTTTGAGCTGACTTGAATTCTTCAGGTGTGATCTTCAAAAGATTAGGAGTTTCAACAAAAGGCTCCGGTGATGGTAATATACTTTTTTCTTCATCAGTGATTTTGGTTAGGTCAATGATCTCTTGACAACTTTCATTCGAGATTTCTTGCGATTTCTCTTCTTCCTTTCGTAATTCTTTTTTCTTCTTAGAACGTGTTTGAACTGCGTTTATCATATGCATTTCCACATCTTTATTTTTCTTCATACTGTCGATCAATGCAGCTGTCTTATTTCCTAACAAATGTTTACTTTCTTCCCATTTATACGGTTGTACTGCTGCTTTCGTTACAACATGCCCAAAACTACCTTCTAATTCTATTTCGGCTAATGGTAGACATGTAGCAGTCTCTATCAATGGTGATCTCACCCACACATATTCACCTGTAAACATATAAGGTTTCACCAACTTAGGGCAAACCAAATCTAATGTGGCTCCAGTATCGCGGAGTATGGAAACTTCTGCACCATTTACTTTACCTAAGGTGGTATAAGGAGCCATCAGGTGATCTACATCTCCGTCAGCGATATCGTTTGCAGCCACCACTTCTTTCAGTTTTGAACACTGAGGTCTAAGGTGATTATAAGAACCACACTCGTAGCATCGCGGCTGTTTTCTCTGCTCAAATTCCCTTTCTTTGTTCTTCTGTGGCTCGTATTTCGTTTGATTCTTATACCTCTTGTCTTCAACCCTTAATTTTCCGTCTAACTTCCTAGAGTAGTCTGAGTTTTTCGATGATTGTCGATATCCGGTTCTTTTGAAACTATCTTTGATATTTTCATATTCGTCTATTTTATCTGCCAAGTCGAAAGGAGAAACCATTTTCATCCAGTCTTCCAGGAAATGATCTTTTATTTCTTGGGGCGCACGTCTCTTCAACTGTTCTGTAACCATTAATTCTTTCAGTTGTTCAAGCGTAGTAATCTTTAATTCAGAAGTCCATTCTTCGAAATAGCTATTTAACTCGTGAGCATAATTCCGCCATGTTTTTTCAAAACTCTTGTGATGTCTATAAAATAACTGTTTCAACCTTTCAGCATTTAATTTGTACCGCTTCAGTATCAACTCCTTAACATAGTCGTAATCTTTAACCTTCTCTACGGGTTCTCGAGCCAACATATTCGTTACTTCACTCGGCAAGACACTAAGTAAATACGCAACCCAATCTTCTTTAGAAACTCTAGCCATTTCTGCACGACGCTCAAAATTTATTAGATAGAGTCCTATTTCATCTTTCTTTTCATCGAATTTTGGGTTAATTTTCAATAATTCTACTTTAGGACCCGTCTCACTGCCACTTGAGAAGTTGGTACACAACGTACGCGAATCGCCTGTAGAAGCACTCAATTCTAACCGTTTCATTTCTAATGCAAATTCTCTATCTTTCTCTTCTTTAAGTCTCTCTTCTTTACGTTCAATTCTCTCTTTGTCTTCACGTTCAATTCTCTCCCTTTCTTCACGTTCAGCTTTTTGCCTTTCTTCAGATTTAATTCTATCACTTATTATCAAATTCACAAATTCTTTTACAAATTCTTCATCATAGTTCTTACTATTTAATATCAAATTCTTTAAATCGATCATTTTAAGATCATCAGTAACCTCCTCCCCTAACTCTTGAGCAATTGTTCTTAATTCCTCTTTACGCGCCTTCGCGAGATAGGCCATTTTAATAGTTTGATTTTTTCAAGAAATTCCTCAGCAACGATACGAATAGAATTAGGGAAAAGTTAATGCTAATTCTAACCAAATTAATTTTCTGGTTCTTCAGATGACCCACAAAAAATTTTAGTAATAAACAATGCACAAAATACTCAATTTTAAACTTTTTCTAAAAAACTACTTAATGTCTTAAAAAACTTTAAATGGCAACCATGAAAATGTTTATCATCTTTAAATTTGCCAAAATCGTATAACTTATACCGACAAAATCATAAACATTAGTAAACCAATTAAACACATAAATAATAATAAATGAACAATGTACAATATAATTATTTAATTTTACTTAATTAATATTTCACTAATGATACTACTTAAATCAAAAGCAAACTATACCCATCTACAAATTACTTTACGAAGTTTACTTCCGTTTCTAAAAAAAATGATAACAGAATTAAACACTCTTATAATATTCCCTGAGGATTTCAATTATTTTCTTCGAAAGCTGCTTAACAAACCAAAACTGTTTTTCTTTTCAAATGAAATCAAACAATATAATGCGATCAAACCATAAAGAATTTTTTTTCAAAATTATTCAACACAAAATTCAAAACAAAGTCAAACTGCGTATGAGAAAATATATTCTTTTAAACAAAACACAAACTTCATAATATTTTCTGAGAACAAAATTTTCTAATTGAAATACGTAATTTCAGTAAATACCTCTTTTTTTTCTTATGAGAGCGAAAATTAGTCTTAAATCTGAATACACAGAATAAAACTATTTAAAAGTGTTCTCAAAACTAATCAGATTCACTTCATGAAAACAGAAGGTAATTCCTATGTAAATAGCAACTCTTAATGAATGATTTTTTTTTTTTTTTTTTCAAAAGTTGCAGTTTTTAGTGCGTATACATGCGTCAGTCGTCACTACAGGGGGTAAAGGGACATATTGTCCTTGCGAATTTTACGATCCTCCGAGATCCTCCGACAAAATATTAATGTGCTAAAACAAAAACCCAACCCTCAACACAATGGGGAGAGGACGTTTCTGCCTGCGTCTATTTCGATGCATTGCTTACCCTGTTCAGCGGCAAAAAAACGCAAACTTATTTTTCTACATAGGCGGATCTGGGGGGGGGGCAGACACAGTTGCACTTGCACCCCTGAGACGAACAAAGTTCACACTATAGGAGATAGAATTGTTCTGTAAAATCAAAATTCAAATGATTTTATAAGAAAATGCAATAAAAATTAATTATTCATTTCTGTGAAATTATTGATGATTAATCAAAATTACATTGTTTTTTACTATGTGAAATCGGAAAAAAGCACGCAATCGATAAAAACACTGTAAAAGAGAATACTTAATACATAAAATAAAACATTAATTAATTAAAATGAGCGTTACATAAAATACCTCAATCGAAAATTCTTTTAATGTGGTTAAATTAGTGTATGCCATAAAAAAATAATGCCATCATACACCGTACATTTTCAACTTCCTGGTGAGTTTAACCCCCCCCCCCACCCCCCCTTACTTATGTAAAGTGTGTATGGTTTTTAAAATAATCGAAAAAAAAAGCGTGGAGAAAATATATAGTTTATTTTGAATATGTATAGCTGTTAATGCCGATTGAAGATGACTTGCGGTTAATATATAGCCTTGCAGGGCGAAAGTGATTATCTGACACAAAACTAGAGCCAGACACGCATTTTCTCCTACTAAACCTGTTTCCCGACACAGCAATCACGAGTACCGAACAGAGCCGATTCATTTGAAATGCACCTGATTCACGAAGGGCGCGTTCGAGAATTCATCGGTTGTGCACCGGTAACACCAGAGCGTTCGAAAAGGCGGAGCTCTGGAATTAACCGCGTTCGAAAACGTTTCGGTCATGTAGTGGTTGTCTGCTCAGCGTGACCAGAGCGCAACCAGAATGACCCTGCTATAGAGGTGGGCTATTCCGGTTATTAGCGTAGTGTTGCCAATGTTTATTTTTGTTTTCTTGGCTTGGAATTGGATGTGGTGAGGATGACCGAAACCGGTTGACAACCGTGACGTCACTTACCGAAGAATGACCGCAACCGGTAGCACCGGTGCATAACCAACCAGTGAATTCTCGAACGGGCCCTAAGGCTGTTCCGGTTCCGAATCACAGATATTTCCCCTTCCGATATTTCCATCCTGAAGTTGCCAAGTGAAACAGGGAAGAAAGGTTGTCGCCAGATACAAAAGCGCGCCAGTAGTAGAAAGTCGCCAAGCGGTAGCTAAGCCAGCCAATTATTTTAATATTATTACTATTTATTAAAAAAATATTTTAATATTATTAAATTATTTTACAGCACTTGTAATATGAAGAAAAAATCATTTTACTTACTTTTTTAAGTACCTATAATTTATATGTAGCCTACATAATAGCCTACATTCTAACATTTATAATAGCCTACATTCTAATGGCACCGTCGGTGCGGATAATCTGTATTCTATCGGCACCGGCCGGTCCGGGTAGCAACGGCCATATTGGTATACTGGTATTACATGGTAATATGTTGTGCCCTTGAATAAGTCCCCAAAAATATTTTCTAGTGTCCCCAAGTTTTTCTTGGATTCGACGATCAATGCTTGATTTGTCCCCAGAATACCGTTTAGAAATATGGTCACCTTACTTTATACCTATTGTTTACATATTGAAGATCTGCCTCAAATTGTTTCATTACTTCATTTTCCGATGGGTCATTGTCTTGTTTTGTGTTGATAATTCCCGAACTCTCAAAGTCCCAAAACTTTTTGATATGTTCAGATATCAAATGTTCCTCAACAATTACATTAAAATTCAGTGAACGGGAACACTCTCTTTCACATTTTTTTGTTCTCACATTTTTTGGTTCCAGCCAAAACGTTCACTGTTTTGGCTGGTTCTGCAGGCACCAGCCAAAAATAGTTTCTATCGCAATCAAATTTTGTTCAGAAGATTGATATTTCCAATTAGTATATGGTAATAATAGTCTGCTTACAGATCATAAATATATTCATGTGTTGCTTTCTCTTCGGCTTGCTTGCAGCATAGCATGCATATTTATTTGTGTCACGCAAAACTATGTGGTACACTGGCTGCATTCGTAAACGATAACCTTAGTAGCAATAACCCATCGGTCGATGAGAGGCCGGTGAGTTAAATCCGAGGAGAAGGAGCAATGGCCGATCACGGCTTTTCATCTAAAAACTGGTACAAAGTGTCCGCTCGGGGGGCCATAAAGCCAATCATCGTTTCCCGATGACTCCGATGAAATAACGAAAAGAAACCGATAAACTGTTTAAAATATATTTGTTAATAAAAAATAAACGACTGGCAGCAAAAATTTCAAAAAATGTCATTTTTGTTTATTATTTTTTCGTTTTTTGTATGCTAAATTTCCGTTTTTCTGAAAAAAAAATTCTTCCTCCCCCGGGCCCGAATCCTGACCGAAATATCTGATTACGAGATAAGCGCGCTACCCCTAAACCATCGAATCTTGTCATGTGGAAGGCGAAGTGTGAAATACCGGTTATTTTAGTCTCAGATTGGGACTTTGGGTGAAATTTTGACAAAGTGTTGTTCAGTTATTATTAATAATAGTCAAATTATTCGATTGGTAAGAAATTAATTTCACTTTTTATCAGTGTATGTAAGTAGCAACAACATTCATAATTAATAATTAAAAAACAATATTGCCAATTGTAATTAATTTTAGTGTGATTTTAACTTTAATATTTCTTGGATAACCTTTAAAATTAACTAATGTTTCTTCTTGCTGTTTACATTAAAGAGGTTTCAAAAGAGTTGCTCATTGTAATGAAGTTTCCGTTATTCTTATAATGCAGCTGACGCTCAAATAGATTTTCTTTTCTTTTTTTTTAAATTATTTAAATATTACAAACGATTTTTATATAATAAACACTTACATTTTTTTGTAAATATTTCTTTTCAAATTTAAATTTTGTGGGAGGGGGCAAGGGGGGATACCACCCCCTGCCCCCTCCCAACCCCAATACAAGAAATTTGAAGTAAATTATGCGATTAATTCAAGAATTGTTCAAAATTTCCCTTAGATTATGCAAAGGCACATCTAAATTACGCAAATATTTATAGAAATTTGGGTAAAGTGTAAACCACTGGGGACACCTGCAAGGCCCGTTGACTATAGAGCTGCAGTTTTGGATAAGATATTGTTTTTCGGTTTCCCATCGGCGAAACTGCTCGTCTAGATCACTTCTATCCATGAAAAAAATTTATTTATTGCAGATAAACAAAAGTGCACTTGCCAATGACTGAATTCGACGAGTCGATGAGTTAACGATGAGTCGATGAACGACCGAGCAGAAAACAAGCAGTCATTGCTACTAGGGAAACTCGTTGCACGAGTTTTCGTAAGAAAACTGGAATGCGTGTGTTGAGTGCTGTCAGTGGTTATCAGTTTCTTTTGCCTTTACGAACAACTTCAGTTTATTTAGTTTCGTCGCCTAGGAGATGTGTTTGTTTACATTTCGCGAATACGTTAACTTTGTTGAGGAGAGTTTTTAGCACATACTCAATATAAAACCAACAGGATTTTTAAAAGAAAGAATGGCTATCATTGAAGTGCACAGATTAAAATTTAGAAATTTCAACTTAAAATTCATTCTTTCAAAAGTATTTAGCAAGAGAAATTCAAATTTCGCAAATAACGGTTTAAATCAGCTTCAATCTTGACACTAAAACACGCATTTTTGAATTTACTAAAATGAAAACTACAAGAAAATGATTGCCTTTGAAAAAGTATGTACCTTCGTAGCAGTTTCTAACGTATGCCTCAATTTCCCCCTCGAAAAACTAATATTTGCAGCTTCAGCAAACGTAAAATACTTTTCATAACATCTTACTATTCCATAATAACGGACGCCCTTTCTAAACAAAAACAACGCGGAGAAAGTAAAACTCAACGAACCTCATTCATTCTCAGTTTACTTCGTTTGAAACTAATTGCACCCATTTTTGTATACGAACGCTCTAGTTTTTAAACTGATAGCACTCAGTTTCCTTTACGAATACCTTAGATACCTTACGGTGACCATACGTCCTCGAAATTCGAGGACAGTCCCCAAATATTAACCCATTTATGCCTAGTGTCCCTTTTTTGGGACGGCATTTTCGCTATTAGTCGAAAACGTTATTTATTTTTCCTATCCTTTATTCATGAGTATTGTGCCTCAACTCTACAAAATATTTTAACATGACCAAGTAGGATGTTGATATTTCGATTTTTAAAGAAATCATCCCTTGTTCAAGAAGTTGACATCAGAAATTTATCTATTATTTCTGTTATCAGTAAAAGACGAAGAAAGTCGCAAAAATATCCAGGCACAAATGGGTTAAGGTGACCAAACGTCCCCACTTTCCTGGGACAGTCCCCATTTTCGGGACGTTTTTCAAATTGTCCCCAGAATGTAAAAATGGAACTGGGGACAATTTTTAATTATTGCATTGTTTTTCAATTAAATTACTGTTAATTATTGCATTAATTATAAATGTCCCCAGTTTTGTTGTCAGAAACGGGGACATGTCCCCGATTCTGACATCAAAAATCTGCTCACCTTACAAATATAGATCTTTTTTTCATATTGTCCCCAAAAATACTTTGTCCCCAAATGTCCCCAAATTTAAAGATTTGTACTTTTTTCCCCTGAAAGTTTCCATTTAGTTTATTTCTTTCAGAATAAACTGAAGAAATAAGAAAAATAAACCAACTAAAAGCGCCATCTACTCAGAGAAACAATGAAATTCGATCTCTGAAAGCGTTTGTTGTCATTTTGTGTGTAGCGTGTACAGACATAATATGACTTTCCATATTTCTGTCACGTTTTACGTTTTTCAAAAACTCAATTATTATTCGCAAATCTAAAATAAGAAATTTATCTCAGTCGAATACTTTTTTTGGAGGGTGTACATGGTAATATGCGTGTCCTCGAATAAGTCCTCGAAAATATTTTCTAGTGTCCCCAAGTTTTGTTTAGATTCGAGGACAATGTTTGATGTGTCCCCAAATTACTGTTCAGAAATATGGTCGCCTTACCTTACCTTAGATAGAAACTCGTTTGGTGTTTACGAATGCGGCCAATGTTTCTACTGTCCAAGCTGTTATTTATAATTCGTATTGGCAACGGCTGTCTTCTCTTATGAGTGTTTGCGTGCATGAGCAGGTTGAAATTTTGATGTCTTACTAATTTTAACATCATGAAGGTAATTAAATTTATGATTCTTTTTGTAGAAAATAAGTAATATTTTGAATAAATGATATGTATTAAATATCAATTTTGTTTTTATTGATGTTAATTATCTTTGAGTTGTCGGATGTTTATTGATTGGGCTGCTTTCTCATGTAATCCCGGTGAGAATTTCGTTCACTTTTGATAGTTTTCTTATACTTCTGTAAGAAAATTTGCTCTAATTCTCGTTCTGTATTAGCCCTAAGTATACATTTTCTGATTTCGCGGAATTTTTGCTGTGTTATTTTGATATAATTAGCTATAATAGTTCTATTAAATACAGCATGTGAAACAAGCCTGATGAATGTGCTGTTGTATGTCATTTCCATACAAAAACCCTTAACAGGTTAAAAGTTTGTGACCCAGCATTTTACTTCATCTAATTGAAATGTATTCAGTTACAGTAGAAACGAGGTTCTATGGTGTGCGAATAAAAAAACGATCAATGCGGGAAAACAACAGATTCAAGTCAAACCAAAGATGAAAAAAGCAACGTTTATGCATTCTGACATGCACACAACGTTTATGCATTATGCAATGACTGTATACAAACAAATACTAATTTGTTACAAAATTGTAAAACAAATAAATCGAAGATGAAGTGATACTTAAGAGAAAAAAATCAGCAATGTTGTATTTTCAATATTTTTTAAATTAAAAAGTAAATTTTTAATTCTCATCTTTGATTTTATGTTTTTATAAAGAAGTTCATACAGTTTCAACAGGGATTGTGCTGCAGTCTGATAAAAGCGGGTTGCAAAGGCCTATTATCTTGAGAAATATGCAGTTTTGCATATGCAAAATCCTTTGTGTGCATATTTTTTGCATCACAGTCTATAAAATTTGGATAAATTACTCACAAATCTGAGTAAACGCAAACCCTGTTCAAATACTGCTATTGCTTCAGACAAACTTCATACTATACTCCAGTTCAACTTAACCAGACAGTACATGGAAAGGTAAGAGTGCCTCATTATGCCATTTGTCAAGTATTTGTACACGCATTCTGGTCTTTCTCCCTTGTACTCTTTGGCGATTTATCGCCCATCCTTCATACTAAGCTGCTCTAGGATGTACACGTGTGGGAGTATTTACTCTAAGGGTGATAAGAAAGGAACAACATTCCTACAACCACCCCTTCCTGACCTTCCCCTGAAAGGTACAAGGAGGCCGGAATAATTCTGAGAAATGTCTCCTCCCTTTTCAAAGCAAAAATGTGACTGGGACGCGTATGCTTATGGGTTAATATACGTATTCTTTTTTAAATATAAAATAGTTTAAACAATTCTTATTTTTTTCGGTGTTTTCTATTGCAGTGCAAGTCCAGTCAAAAAAGAAAGTAAGAAAGAAAAGCAAAGAACCTAAGAAAATCCTCTAATTTAAATGATTAGATTGTGAAACTCGTAATTCTTTTTCCTTTCTTTCTCAAATGTGTCAAATATTGAAACGCGCATCAATGTGCCAGTAAAATATGCTTCTCGAGACAAATAAGGCATTCTAAGCACTATATTGTGCTGAGAAAAGAAAAATTAAAAGGAATTTAGAATGGTCAACTCTGCTCCTATCTCACTAAGATGAAAGGCAGTGTTCTGGTAACTAAATTAAGTACATCATAAATTAGACTTTGAAACACATATGGACAACCTCTGACTTGCGGGCGAAAGGGGCAGGCTTTTGATCCAGCCTGCGGAACATATCAGAACTCATAAACTATTGAAAATCCCAAACAAATCTCAATTATATGGACCGCGACTTTGCTAACACCCTAAAATCTGGCCTGCAACTAACCAAAGATTGCCCATACCTGATTTAAAATTTTGAAAGGAGTTTAATTTTCTAGGATATTATTTTTTACATAATCAAAATACTATTAAATGCATGCTCAGAATTTTCATATGTGCGGGTCATTCTTTTTAAATTTTGAAACCCAGTCGAACTTGCTCGCTCTCATCGTTACAAATGCCAGGGGTCAGTCCAGGTTTCTTTCCCAGGGTCCTGTTTTTGTGAAATTTTACCTAATTTTGTGAATTTATACTTAATATTGTGAATTTTCTCTCTTTCTGTGAATCTTTCCTTATTTTGTGAACTTCCAATTTTCTATTCATTCTTGAGCAAGAAAGCAATCACGAAATAGAATTGAATATTTTTTAAAAAATTAAAAATAAAATGGGTATAGTTAGTTCCCTTAAAAAAAGTTTGCCAAAACTGAATAATTCCTGTTCACCGAACATCCGGGATAGTCATACTCAGGAACAATATTTTTTAAGAAAATTAGATTAAAATTAAAAATATAAACCTTTAAATCTTTTACTTTTAAATGATTAAAAAACAGATCCTATAATAAATGTAAGCCATGGTAGTTTTGATTTTAAATTGCAGGTACTAAACACTTTTATTTACACCCCAAATTCAAACTTTAGTAATTTTTAAATATTACAATGTCTGTCAGTTTCGAGTGGAAATACTCTAATACTAATGATGTGGAAAATGCTATTTTTAAATCTAGTTAAATTTCAACAGTTGAAGGGAAATCAAAAATAAGTTGCAGATAATTACAGATAGGAGAAATTAGCTAACATATTTTTAAAAATTAATTTCAACTTGTACCATTAAAGAAAAATTACTTGTCAGTGTACACAGAATATCCCCAAAACACTGACCTGGGGGTTTTATTCCTTAAATATTTTTCACAAATATTTTACAGTAAATCAAATTTATGGAAAAAAAGAAAAAGGTACAGAATTTTACAGTAATGATTATAATTTTTGGAAGATTAAATCTAAATAAATACAAATGTACATTTTTATATGGTCTCCAAACAGAAAACTCCCAGTCTGTAAGATGTGCCCATACATTAATTAAGTTTTAAAAATTTAATTAAGTTATAAATTTTCAGTCTTCTATCATTTTTTGCTCGCTACAGCCCTGCCTATGCCGATAGCATTTCTCTGTAGTGTACCCCTATGACTGCTCTTTAAAAAGACATTAAATCCCAATAAAATCACTCCTATGCTTTGTTGTTCACTCCGAAGAATGAAAAAATGCAGTATTACACTATTTCTACCCCCTCCCCTTTTTTCCAGCCTTGAGCAATGATTGACCTATATTTATCCCATTTCACATTCCACAGTGTGGATTCTCGACCGATTAAACAGGGCGCGTCACCCGTCAACCCTTTAACGTCTGGCAGTCCTTTTCCTCCCCCTATGCCCTGGTATGCTGGTCTGTTTTTCCATTCTTATTTGCCAAAACTTTTTCTCCTTCCTTACCGTACAGTTTTCTTATACAGGAGACAATACAGTGAAGTCAAAATCGACGTTTAAATGACCCTTTACAAAACAGGAGGTATAACTGTTCCTTCACAAAATTCCAATCAGCCTTTTTTTTTTTTTTTAAATGCAACCAGATAAAATGTCCTTTTTATAAATAGTTTTTTCTGTTTTCATTCATTTGCATGATCTGATAGAAGCCCCTGGAATGTTTGTTTTTTCAGCAATGTAAAAGGGCCATCTGGCACATTACACTTTCAGTTGGGGGGGGGGGGGAGAAGGGAGTTCAAAATGATTTCACCTGTAAGGATGTTATGTTTGATAGGCATAAATGACGGCAGCTCCCGTTGTTTTGAATTGGATGTTATGCACTCTTGCAAGTAGTTCTTAATGATTGCTTTTAGTGTAATCATTACATGGCCTTTCTACTTCAGATTATTTATAGTTATTACAGATATTTACTAAACATTAGACAATTATGGATTCATTTCAAAATGCAAAACGACTTATTGAAAGTTAGAAAGTTTGAGCGATTTCGAAACATGCATTGGTCTGAATTTGTCCTTTAGGAAATAAGATTTAGGACTAAGTTAATCATTTTGAGATTGCATCAAATGATTTCTGAACATTTACTACATGGTGCATAAATGTGCCAGTTTGGAAAACAAAGTGCTTTCTTTTAATCCCCTCCCCAACCTGGCTGCCCTTTTTACATACGCCACTGGCTTTATTCAAGAAGAACGTTGTAATTTTCTGAGATTGACAGCTGTCATCACCTTTTCTTCTGACAATGAGCCTTATTAATATTATAGTGGAATAAGTCCTGATGTTTAATTTTTTGGCATAAACACAACTCATGTGAAAAGAATTAATAAATGAGCGCTCGCTACTAGTCTGATTTTTATTCCCATAAAGAGAGCTCCTACATAGCAGGTGGAGGGAACTTAGGAGGAAGAACAATTAAGTACAGGCGTCTGCTTCAAACTGCAATCGTAGGCGGTGTAATTTACCCCCCTGGCTTAGGGTCTCCAATCAACCTACCTCTATTGCTTAATGATAATAATTCCTAAACTCAATTGAAAAGTGCAATAGTTATTTTGTGAAAGGGCCGTTTGGTCGAACTGAATTTTGTGAAGGGTCTGTTTTTCCGATATTGAATTTTGTGAAGGGTCCGTTTTCGACCTGCACAGACCCCTGAATGCACAATGGTAATTTTTTTAAAATTCTTTGCCAGCTTTGTTTCTCAAACCAGATCTTCAAATACCAACTGACTGCATTCAAAGACAGCATAATGAGAAATAACGCTGGGCACTAAAGACAATCTTCAGTGCCCTTAGTATCTTGCAAAGTGCGTAGTATCTTTACAAACGATGGTACCTACCTTGGAGTAGTAGTGCGTAGTAACGATGAGAGTGGACAGCCTACTCCTGATATCCACTTCTCTTCATTTTACATATATAACTCTGGCCGATCCATAAATTTTTTCTAGGGTACCACTTTTGTGAATTTCCATGCCAATTTTTAATAAGTCACTTTTTTGGTTTAAAATAATTGATAAAACAGATTAAAATACAGCATAAAATGCCAATGAAGGGCCATTTTAATCGATTGTGTTGTGAAAGGGCTGCAAAACGGACCCAGTTTTCATCTGAACCGACCCCTGCACTGCTTGAACTTTTTTGCTCCTTTCAAAAATGGTCATAGAGCTATTGCATTTTTCAACGCCCAAAGTTACCCCTGAAGTTAAAATTAACCATAGGAGACGTCACTGCCGTCTACGGGGGGAAGGGGAGTCATTGAAAGATGACAAATTCTGTAAAATGACTACGAGGGATGGGGTAAACGGCCTGATTAATGCTCGGGCAGACTGTGTCATGGCTATTAGGCGGTCTTTTTTTTTTTTTTTTTTTAAATGCTGTTTAGTTTGTCTAATAAACTGTTTAGTTTGTCTAATAAACATAGTACAACAAACAATGAATGTATTTTAGTCCTGATTTATATGTTTATGTAATATATTATAAGGCATCAAAATTTTAAAAAATGTAATTAAAAGAAAGGGGTAGGGCCTGAATGTATATTTGGACCTGGGCCCAGTTTTGTCTTGATCGGGCTCTGGTAAAGAAAGCAGAAAATTGAGATTGGAAGGGTTAATAATAATAAATCTTGCAGGCATAATTTATGGATGGACTTGAAGAAATGCCAGGGGTCAGTCCAGGTTTCTTTCCCAGGGTCCTGTTTTTGTGAAATTTTACCTAATTTTGTGAATTTATACTTAATATTGTGAATTTTCTCTCTTTCTGTGAATCTTTCCTTATTTTGTGAACTTCCAATTTTCTATTTCATTCTTGAGCAAGAAAGCAATCACGAAATAGAATTGAATATTTTTTAAAAAATTAAAAATAAAATGGGTATAGTTAGTTCCCTTAAAAAAAGTTTGCCAAAACTGAATAATTCCTGTTCACCGAACATCCGGGATAGTCATACTCAGGAACAATATTTTTTAAGAAAATTAGATTAAAATTAAAAATATAAACCTTTAAATCTTTTACTTTTAAATGATTAAAAAACAGATCCTATAATAAATGTAAGCCATGGTAGTTTTGATTTTAAATTGCAGGTACTAAACACTTTTATTTACACCCCAAATTCAAACTTTAGTAATTTTTAAATATTACAATGTCTGTCAGTTTCGAGTGGAAATACTCTAATACTAATGATGTGGAAAATGCTATTTTTAAATCTAGTTAAATTTCAACAGTTGAAGGGAAATCAAAAATAAGTTGCAGATAATTACAGATAGGAGAAATTAGCTAACATATTTTTAAAAATTAATTTCAACTTGTACCATTAAAGAAAAATTACTTGTCAGTGTACACAGAATATCCCCAAAACACTGACCTGGGGGTTTTATTCCTTAAATATTTTTCACAAATATTTTACAGTAAATCAAATTTATGGAAAAAAAGAAAAAGGTACAGAATTTTACAGTAATGATTATAATTTTTGGAAGATTAAATCTAAATAAATACAAATGTACATTTTTATATGGTCTCCAAACAGAAAACTCCCAGTCTGTAAGATGTGCCCATACATTAATTAAGTTTTAAAAATTTAATTAAGTTATAAATTTTCAGTCTTCTATCATTTTTTGCTCGCTACAGCCCTGCCTATGCCGATAGCATTTCTCTGTAGTGTACCCCTCAGACTGCTCTTTAAAAAGACATTAAATCCCAATAAAATCACTCCTATGCTTTGTTGTTCACTCCGAAGAATGAAAAAATGCAGTATTACACTATTTCTACCCCCTCCCCTTTTTTCCAGCCTTGAGCAATGATTGACCTATATTTATCCCATTTCACATTCCACAGTGTGGATTCTCGACCGATTAAACAGGGCGCGTCACCCGTCAACCCTTTAACGTCTGGCAGTCCTTTTCCTCCCCCTATGCCCTGGTATGCTGGTCTGTTTTTCCATTCTTATTTGCCAAAACTTTTTCTCCTTCCTTACCGTACAGTTTTCTTATACAGGAGACAATACAGTGAAGTCAAAATCGACGTTTAAATGACCCTTTACAAAACAGGAGGTATAACTGTTCCTTCACAAAATTCCAATCAGCCTTTTTTTTTTTTTAAATGCAACCAGATAAAATGTCCTTTTTATAAATAGTTTTTTCTGTTTTCATTCATTTGCATGATCTGATAGAAGCCCCTGGAATGTTTGTTTTTTCAGCAATGTAAAAGGGCCATCTGGCACATTACACTTTCAGTTGGGGGGGGGGGGAGAAGGGAGTTCAAAATGATTTCACCTGTAAGGATGTTATGTTTGATAGGCATAAATGACGGCAGCTCCCGTTGTTTTGAATTGGATGTTATGCACTCTTGCAAGTAGTTCTTAATGATTGCTTTTAGTGTAATCATTACATGGCCTTTCTACTTCAGATTATTTATAGTTATTACAGATATTTACTAAACATTAGACAATTATGGATTCATTTCAAAATGCAAAACGACTTATTGAAAGTTAGAAAGTTTGAGCGATTTCGAAACATGCATTGGTCTGAATTTGTCCTTTAGGAAATAAGATTTAGGACTAAGTTAATCATTTTGAGATTGCATCAAATGATTTCTGAACATTTACTACATGGTGCATAAATGTGCCAGTTTGGAAAACAAAGTGCTTTCTTTTAATCCCCTCCCCAACCTGGCTGCCCTTTTTACATACGCCACTGGCTTTATTCAAGAAGAACGTTGTAATTTTCTGAGATTGACAGCTGTCATCACCTTTTCTTCTGACAATGAGCCTTATTAATATTATAGTGGAATAAGTCCTGATGTTTAATTTTTTGGCATAAACACAACTCATGTGAAAAGAATTAATAAATGAGCGCTCGCTACTAGTCTGATTTTTATTCCCATAAAGAGAGCTCCTACATAGCAGGTGGAGGGAACTTAGGAGGAAGAACAATTAAGTACAGGCGTCTGCTTCAAACTGCAATCGTAGGCGGTGTAATTTACCCCCCTGGCTTAGGGTCTCCAATCAACCTACCTCTATTGCTTAATGATAATAATTCCTAAACTCAATTGAAAAGTGCAATAGTTATTTTGTGAAAGGGCCGTTTGGTCGAACTGAATTTTGTGAAGGGTCTGTTTTTCCGATATTGAATTTTGTGAAGGGTCCGTTTTCGACCTGCACAGACCCCTGAATGCACAATGGTAATTTTTTTAAAATTCTTTGCCAGCTTTGTTTCTCAAACCAGATCTTCAAATACCAACTGACTGCATTCAAAGACAGCATAATGAGAAATAACGCTGGGCACTAAAGACAATCTTCAGTGCCCTTAGTATCTTGCAAAGTGCGTAGTATCTTTACAAACAATGGTACCTACCTTGGAGTAGTAGTGCGTAGTAACGATGAGAGTGGACAGCCTACTCCTGATATCCACTTCTCTTCATTTTACATATATAACTCTGGCCGATCCATAAATTTTTTCTAGGGTACCACTTTTGTGAATTTCCATGCCAATTTTTAATAAGTCACTTTTTTGGTTTAAAATAATTGATAAAACAGATTAAAATACAGCATAAAATGCCAATGAAGGGCCATTTTAATCGATTGTGTTGTGAAAGGGCTGCAAAACGGACCCAGTTTTCATCTGAACCGACCCCTGCACTGCTTGAACTTTTTTGCTCCTTTCAAAAATGGTCATAGAGCTATTGCATTTTTCAACGCCCAAAGTTACCCCTGAAGTTAAAATTAACCATAGGAGACGTCACTGCCGTCTACGGGGGGAGGGGAGTCATTGAAAGATGACAAATTCTGTAAAATGACTACGAGGGATGGGGTAAACGGCCTGATTAATGCTCGGGCAGACTGTGTCATGGCTATTAGGCGGTCTTTTTTTTTTTTTTTTTTTAAATGCTGTTTAGTTTGTCTAATAAACTGTTTAGTTTGTCTAATAAACATAGTACAACAAACAATGAATGTATTTTAGTCCTGATTTATATGTTTATGTAATATATTATAAGGCATCAAAATTTTAAAAAATGTAATTAAAAGAAAGGGGTAGGGCCTGAATGTATATTTGGACCTGGGCCCAGTTTTGTCTTGATCGGGCTCTGGTAAAGAAAGCAGAAAATTGAGATTGGAAGGGTTAATAATAATAAATCTTGCAGGCATAATTTATGGATGGACTTGAAGAAGAAATTCCCATTCTCCCTTAAAGTTAAACATTGGTGCAACAGCCCACTGCGGGGCCAAGGCCCGCATTGCCAATCCATGGGTTCTGGGGTGTGGAAGCATTTGCCTCGGCCAGGTGGTCAGCCTGAGGCGAAGCTTGCAGTGTTTAACTCCTAATCAAGCTTGGTTCTCATTTTATCAACCTACTCAAGGTATGAAAGGCTGAGTCAACCTGGCCCAGCCTGGGATTTGAATCCTGGACATGTGGCATGGACCTGTGGTGCGAAAACCGTTACACAACTGGGCTTCCCCCATTTTCCTTGGCACAACCCTAGACGTGCGTATATGTGTGGAAAATGGGGGTAGGAGTTTATTGTTGTTTCTGATATTTTTATTGTATGGCCCTCAAAAGGGTCTTTTTTTGTGTAAAAAAAAAAATATTTTACACCGCTAAGGTTGTCTGAAGAATCGGAAGTGTTGGTGCCGCCAACTGTATAAACTACGCAGGGTTCCTATGCCCTCAGGGAAACCTGGAAAACTCAGGGAATTCAAAATTACCTCTTAAAACTCAGGGAAATCTCATGGAAAAATGTAATTTTGCTTTATAAACCTGGAAAATCCAGCTTCAACCCTGAAATTTTAAGAAAATTTTACCCCCCCCCCCCTCTATTTTTATGGCTTTCACCCTATTCAAGGGTCAACTACTTCACTAATGAAGCACTCATGCAATTGGAAATGGATTATACAAGATTAATCATCTATCACTTATGACTGCTTAGGATGAATAGCACACTTACTTCTCATTTTGTCTCTGCAGTTCTGAGCATTTGTGATTGCACCCTTTTCTCATTTGAGTTGGAGGGGCTGTTCTTTGTGTTGTGTAGTGTGCACAAAGTTAGATTGTGTAATATTATAATGTATATACAAACTGTTGATATTTGCTAGATTACAATGTAGAATGTGTGTTCCTAGTAGTGTTAAATATTTCATTGTTTATGCATAGGATTGGTGGAATTTACTTAGTTCTAAAGCATATGGCAATTTTTACCAATAGCCTTGTGTACTGGCAATAGTATAAAAAACATATCTTGAAACTATCAATCATTGAAGCGGTCCCAAAAATTCTTTTACTTCTGTAAAGATGTTGCATAATTTCTGATATTTTATAGGGGCATATAGTATTTAGTCTTTCTTATGTTTATTATTTTACAATAACCTGGAAATTCTTGAAAAATCACCTGGAAAACTCTGCGAATTTCATTTCGAAAAATGAATATGAACCCTGCTACGGGTTTGACAATATTTTCCATAAGAGTGTCCAGTTCCCACATTTAGGGTTCTATTTTTTTTTTTTTTTAACATGATTGTCGCTATTCCTCCAAGCATTGTTGCTGACTCTTGATACCTTCAAGTATCAGTTTTGTCACTTCGTCCCTTTTAACTTTTAAATGTTCAAATCAACTCAATAGGATTGAGTTCACAGTGATAAAGTGCTAAGAAAACATAAAAGCACCAGCTATAAAACCATCTTTATTTCCAGCATGAACAAAGATATTTCAGGACCCTTTTCTGGAGGGAGCTTTTAACCTGGTGAGAGCCTGGCCAAAAACGTCTGCTTTACTAACTTACTGTGGAATTGACCCACACATTTATTTTTGTATGGCCAAAATTCTAAGTTTCGTCGGTGTATACGATGGATCATTTTTTTGTGTGAAAATGTTTGATTTCTCTCAAATAACGATGATGCCAACACTGGATGTCACCGCGTTCTATAGGTGCATTCAGACTACGTTCTTACTGTCGTTCGAGTTCTTATTCTACCTATCGGTCTTAGTTGTGACGTCAGTTAGCGATGATAAAACCAGTTTTCTGGGATTTAAGTTCTTTCCAAATCCGTTTCTAATGTTTCTACGATCCCCCCCCCCCTCTTCTTTTGTTGCTAAGTTTTCAAGGTGGGGAAAGGATGTCAACATCAATCATTCTTCCCGCATGCACCGTACTCAACCCTGTTTCGTTTCCCCCAGAACCCCCCCCCTCCTTCCCAACCGATGCAAAACTTTCAAGTCCAAGTGTGAACGCTCTGATTTTTGGTGCTTACGATTTTTGCAACATTAGCTATGAGAACGGTAAAAACGCTAGTCTTAACGCACCTTATGAGTACAGACTCCCGTTTGCGTTTCGCATAAATGAAACCCAAATCCATCATTATGTGTCTTATTGTGCTCAAGTTTACATCTGGCAAATCATTATCTTCATTAATTGCAACAAAAACTTTTTGTATGGTAGGAATTTCATTCCTAAAAAAAAAATTCGAGCAGTTTTCTCCATATGGCACATAATGTAAATTCATCGTAATTTTTAACTCTCGATGCATCCCAACTCTTCGTGGAGATTTTTTTCCTAGAGTTTAAAATTTCCCTTTCTCAACTCAGCTTTCAACCTGTATACACTGTAAGAGAAACACCAGTATAAGAGGAAAACAATATCTATGATATCATTTTCAGATTTTTCAGGATGCTCCTTATGTAACTTGCAGGAAACATTCATGACAATAACCTTAGCGGAACTTCTAAGTGTTTTTCCAGCCTTATGTGGTTGGAATGTAATATAATCATCCGCTACAGGAGCAGTAGCCATTATTAAAGACCTGCGAAACCAGAGATAAGGTAGAAAAGAACGGACGATGTAATTTTTCCCATTCTGGCGTGCAAGAAGGGTTGTTACGATCTTCCCACGTAAAAAATTCCGTAATTTTGGTGGGGGGTCCAGATCCCCTGGACCACCCACCTGGGTACGTTCTTGCTGCCAGCATATAGAAGCTCATAGAATTTTCACCTGCCACCTGCAAAATCTATTTCAAACCATGGTGATAAGTAAAGATCTTAATAATCTCTATTTTTAAAATTATATGTATGTTAAGTACAATAGTACATGCTTCACAATCTAAATTATTTTTAAACTAATTTACAAAGAGTATCAAACTAGCATTATTGCTTTACTTTTTGAGTTTATCTGACATTTCAGAAATTTCTGTTATTGTTAAGTGTAAAATATTGTAGTTCTCTGTAAAAATAAAGAGAATATCGTTAATATTCTATTGTACTTGAAATTATCAGATACGTTTTATTTTCTTAGTTCTAACTAAGAGTTTGCAATATGCTTTAAATTTGATTGAAATCAATCTTTAGATTTAAATTTTAAAAAATCAAAATTTCATTAATATTAAAATTATTATTTTAAATTTCAGCTTAACATTTCATACCCAGCTACTGGATGCCAGAAGTTAATAGAAATTGATGATGAAAAGAAACTTCGCATGTTCTATGAGAAACGAATGGGACATGAAGTCGAAGCTGATGGATTAGGTGATGAATGGAAAGTATGTGCCATAAAAATGTCTAGTATTTGTCTTATAATTATTTTTATTATTGCCATGGTCATTCTTTATTCAGGGATGAGATTCTTAAGACTTTTGTCTGATTTTCCGACTTTTCAATGTTTCACAAAGATTCAGGTTTTTCTAATTTTCAAGAACTTTTTGAATTTTTTATTAATGCAAAATTGTATATAAGTACAGGCATGAAAGTTTTCAGTCTTTTTCAACAACATTGATGCATTTGAAATTTAGTATTTAAATTAGTTTGATGAATTTGGTTATACTGAATGCAGTGTTATAATGAATATAAAGTTAATTTAATGATCCATAGCAAAGTCCAGTCTATTTAGCTGTTTCATGCTTTCATGCCTGTAAGTAGGATAGATTTGATATCTCTAGCAATTACAGTATTTATTGAACTTGAAATTCATAAGCATTATTGCTCGAATGTTGTTTGCACATTATTTCAGCACTTTTTCTTTTTTTGTCAATCTCATCCCTGGTATTGATGATAGCAAAACTGTTAACTATCTTGCTTTGCTTTAATTTGGACTACAGTGAAACATGTCATAACACATAAACACTTAACATGAATCATAAACTATGCAATTTAATACATTTTTTTTTCTCTTAACATAAAAAAAAAATCATTTAATGCAAAAAAAGTTATTTTTATTATCTTCAGTGACATGTTTGTGACAAGTCACTAGAATGCATTTGTCGAAATGTTCAACTTTTGGGAATCAGTTCCTCTTCCTTCACGACCCCCTTTTTTGTTTTTCTCCTCCAGTGGTCATCCTAGAAGTATCGGGCTGAATTTAGAATCCGGTGCTGTTTACATCTCGATCCTTAAACATTTTGATGTGTTGTTTATTTTAGTACAATTCTGTGGCGATGGATGTGCCAGGGAAGAATGCCATGCCACTTCTTATTACTTGTCTGGTAACCCTAAAGCTGCACATCGTGTATGTGTATATACATAGTATATTGTGAGTTCGGTATAATCCGGCTCGAAATTCATGTCTCCTGAGTTGCATGGTTTTGGAAGGTTCCATTGTGATAATTCGGCAACAGAATTCATCCTTTAGAAGAGAAAATTTGAAGTGGGTCCACCTAATTGGCACCTTAGCACTTAGCACACAGGACGCGGTTAAACCTCCTACAGAAATTTTTGTGTACAATGGGGGAAGGTTAAAGCCTGATGATTGATCACCACAAGATTCTCCTCACTTGGCAAACGAGGTTTATCACCAGAGTAACCTTTTACCTGAAATTTCCCTATCTTTCCTCTTCTGGAATGGAACCTTCCAAAGCCAGGCGCCATGAAAACAAAGCCGAAATATAGGTGGTAGAAATGCTAGGAATTTGAAATTTTTTCGTGTTATGGAGGGGAAAGGAATGAAATGTTATTCTACAGAAAAGAAGTGTGTGTGTTTGTTAGAAATGTGGTGTGAATGTAAAAGTGTTTTTTTTTTTTTTTTTTTAAATTAATCTTTGCATTTTTTAATGTGAATGTTAAATTGATATTTTTATGCTTTTGTTAGTGTTCCTCTTGAACGGACATTTTTAATGGTATAGTTAACAATATAATTCATGTATGGTACCACCAAACAATCTGTTGAGCTTTTTCTCTCATCAATCTATGTGAGAGATTGTGTTTTGTGATTTTTTTTTTTTTCCCAAAGAATCAAGGAATGAATCCCTTGCTTTGCATCTGTGTTTACTTTTTCAAGACGTGATATCTCGCTAGATATTTAGAGTTGAAAGTAGCGACGTGTTAAAAAAAGGTTAATTTTTTTTACATCTTTCGAACTGTACAAAAAGTTTTTGCTTTTAGCTAGAAATAAAAATGTTTTTATCAAAATTTCAACATGGCTCCAGATACACCGGGAGCAATGATTCAATCGTGGAACCATTATTGACATGTCTTTTATTTAGAAAAACTGAAATCACAAGCTTAAAAAATAGCGGTCATGGGAAGTGAAAAAAAAGGCGATATTTTTACTGTGTATCCACTCACCCATCCCTCCTGAAATATAATCCAGTGTGGCATTTGTTTTTCTTTCTTTTTTTTTTTTTTTTTTTTTTTTTGAGGGGGGAGGGAGAGGTTGCAGCACTTATGCTAAGTTAGGCGTTTCTGATGATTTTCTAGTTAAGCTCATTTTTGTGGGTGCAGCATTTCTTTCATAAACTAAACAATAATAAAGTTTTTTTGTAAGAACTTTTACTTTTGAAACCTTTTGGGTCCTCGGTGACTATTTATATATTTAAAAAAAAAAACAACCCACAAATACTGATATTTAAGTTATATATTTATGCGTAACTATTTCTTCATACCAGGGTTGTCAGATTTGCTGCCCGGGAGTTTCCCCACCAGGGCAGGTTTTTTACCTTAGAAAACACATGGGTTTTTTTAAGATAAAACTTTGATTTGCATCATTTTAAAAGAAATATCTGAATAATTTATTGTAGAAGCATTTAATTTCTTTCAAAATTTTAAAGTTCTATTTCAATTCAAGATTCTTTTTATCACAAATGAAACTATAAATCCTAATTCCAATCTGTTGCTTTTATGAAAAATAATAATCTTAGTTTCCTACCAGTCATAATACTGTTTAAAAAAGTTACTTTTAGTAATTTTTAGTTGAAATTTCTGTAATAGAATTTTCTATGACCAAACAAACAGCATTCTACATAATAGTAGTTATGCAAAGATAATATGTAACCTTAAAGATATAAAGCTATACAAATGCATCAGTTAATTTTTATTATTAGGAAAAGATGTAAATACAAACATAATCTTATTCTTACTATATATATATAAAATGCTAATGTTCGTTTGTAAAGACAGGATTTTCTCTATCATCACCTACTCGAATTAACTTCCCGTTGGGGTGGTAAATACCCCTTGCCCTCACGGTGAAAGTAAGGGAGTTTGGTCGCGGTGGGGGGAAGTGGGTGGTTGTGGGTGGCGAAAATGTGAAAAATATATATCTGTCCTTTTAAAATTTAATGTTTACGTATGTTGCCATATCAGCACGAAAACTGAATCTCAAGCAATTATCGTCTGCGAACCATTTTACCTGAAACAAATTCAAGTGTTCTGGTACTAGCAATTGCGATGTGTTATCTATATATATATATATATGAATGTTTGTGTGAATGTATGTATGTGGGACGTTAAAAAAAAAGATCATTTGTGACCGATCATCATGAAATTTGGTACACTGAGGTTTTTATGCTATCCATTTTACTCTACCTCGCTGTTAGGTGGCGCTGCAGGACGTCGAATTCTATTAACTGCTTGCTATGAAAATACCGTTTGACTTAGCTTGACGAAAATTGGTACGTATGGATATTTGAACACGTAAAATATTTTTACGCAATCCATTTTGATATAACTTGCCGCTAGGTGGCGCTGCAGAGCGTCGAATTCTATTCCGTTCGACTGCTTGCTATGAAAATACCATTCAACTAATTTTGATGAAAATTGCTATTTATAGATATTTGAACAGAGAAGGTTTTTTATGCTATCCATTTTCCTCTAGCTTGCCGCTAGGTGGCGCTTAAGAACGTCGAATTCTATTCCGTTCGACCGCTTGCTGTGCAAGTACCGTTGAACCGTTTTTGATGAAAATGGGTACATACAGATATTTGAAGACGTAGAATATTTTTACTTAATCCATTTTGCTGTAACTTGACGCTGGATGGCGCTGCAGAACGCAGATTTCTATTCCGTTCGACCGCGTGCTATGAAAATACCTTTCAACCAATTTTTATGAAAATTGGAACGTATGGATATTTGAACACGGAGAATATTTTTACACTATTCATTTTGCCATGACTTGCCGCTAAATGGCGCTGCAGTATACATCGAATTCAATTCCGTTCGACCGATTTTTATGAATATTGGTACACACGGATATTTGAATTGTAGAATAATTTTACACTATCCATTTTGCTATAACTTGCCGCTAGATGGTGCTGTAAAACGCTGAATTCTATTTCGTTTAAGCGCTTGCTGTGAAAATACCGGCCAACCATTTTGATGACAATTGGTACACATGGATATATGAGCATGGAGAATATTTTTACGCTATCAGTTTTGCTATAACTTGCCGCAAGATGGTGCTGCAGCGCATCAACTTCTATACCGTTCAACTAATCGCCATAAAAAAATTTATTGCTTACACATTTGAGCACGGAGAGTACATTCTAACTATTCATTTAGCTGCTACTCACTACAATTTTTCTGGGTATAGAAGTTCACTGCAGCGCATTATTACTTTAACTCGCCATTAGATGGCGATGCAGTGCACCAACTTCTTGACTGGAAATTGATCGCTATGAAAATTGATATACATAGATACTTGAACACTGAGAATATTTTCGTGTTATTCATTTTGTTATAAATAACTACTTCTTTGTGCTTGTGTGTAGCACATCATTACCTTAACTCGCCAATAGATGTTGCAGCAGCGTATAAAGACTGTTCAACTGATCGCTATGAAAACTGGTATAGATAGATATTTGAACACTGAGAATATTTTGGCGTTATCCATTTTGCTATCACTTGCCACTCGATGTCACTTCAAACCAATAATTTCAGGACTGTTTAACTGAACGCCATGGAAATTCGTAAATATAGATGTTTATACGAAAAGAATATTTTTGCAGCATCCGTTTAGCTATAACTCTCCTTCTGTACCGATCAACCGTTTGCTATGCAAATACCGGTCAACTGATTTATGAAAATTGGTACACACAGATATTTAAACACGGAGAATACTTTTACGCTATCTATTTTGCTATGACTCGCCTCTAGATGCCGATGCAGTGCACCAACTGAATATTTTTTTAGGATTCATTTGGCTGTACTCACAATTTTATGGCATGCAGCCAGGGAGTGATTTCCGGAAGGGCATTCGGGGCAAGCGCCCGGGCCCCCAACAAAAAGCCCCCCCCCCCCCCCAATTGTTCTTAAAGTTTCAAAATTTGTAAATTTTGAAAAAAAAATGTCGAGGGTCCCCTAACGAAGTTTTCCCCCAAGACCCCCCAACTCGGCAAATCTGCCCCCTGTGTGCAGCACTTAATTATTTGACCTCGCCACTAGATAGCACTTCAGCAATCAACTTCTTGATCGTTCAACTATCCGCTCTGAAAATTGGTATGCATACACATTTGAGCACGTTAGCGTATTATTACTTTTAATTTGCCACTAGATGGCGATTCCGGCGTATCTTGACCGTTAAACTGTTTCTATGAAAATTGGTACACATAGATATTTGAACATGAAAAATATTTTGATGCTACCCATTTGCAAAAACTTCGACAGTGGATGGCACTGCGCCGAATTATCTTCTTCACCGTTCAAACGATCGCCATGAAATTCTTTATGGATGATTATTGAACACAGATAATATTTATACGATATCAATTTTGCTATATCTATTTATTATGATAAATAGTGATGACAACAAACCGTAATATAAAAAAAGAATCCATTCATTCCCATGCGAGGAACGGGGCATTCAGCTAGTATTCAATATTTAGAAATAAAACAACCATTCAAATAGTGATAATTTCTTGGCTGTATGATAAAAGCAGGTCTGGTTGCGCTAACTATGGAAATTAGATTATATCACCAGGTTAATAAATCAATACCACAAAATAAAGAAGTATACACACATTATGGAATGAAAGGAATTATAACTTAACTCTGTTATTCATTAACTATTTAAATATTAAAAAATGTGCAGGTAAGTGGTAAATTTTCCATTTTTATAAGGTTCATTTTAATTGTATATATGTGTTATGATCCTAAATATCTAATATTGAATATTCATCTGCCAACTTGCATGTTTTTTTTTGTCCAGTGTACAAATTTTCTATTGTTTGTTCAGTTGTACCAGTGCTTAACCCTCTGGCTGCTCATCCCGCGATTTCCACGGGCAACTGAAATGTAGCAAAATTTGCTCATTCCGCGATTTTCAAGGGCAGGTGTTTTTCTTCCCTTATTGAGGAAAAAATCTCGTGTTTTCACCATTTAACCAGTGGAATAAATTAGATAAAGTGTTAGACATTTAATTTAGATTTTGACCAACAGATGTTGTTAGTCAACAGTTGTTGCATTTCTGCAAATATTGCACAACCCTTTTTCCTGTATTGTCCAGCTACTGTTTTGTTTTGTTTTTTGGTTCTTTTCCGTTATCTCAACGCCAGCCAAATTTGGCGATTTTTTTTCCCGTAGTAGAGGGCGCTGCTTGGCGACAATATTTTCTGGTAACCCAGCCTCGTTTGCGCGGCGATGTTCTTTTTTTTTTTTTTTTTTTTTCTTTTTTTTTTTTTTTTTTTTTTTTTTGGTAACCTGGAGTTTTAATGCGTAGTACAAACACTACTGCTTCAAAAGGAAAGCAAAATATGTGATGCGGCATACTGATTGTACTAATCTGCGAGTGGAGTGTGTTTATTCATACGCAAACGTGTATCCTGAATCATGCATTCGTCCACCTATTTGATTTATTAATCTTGCGTAGGCTGTGAGCATGTGTTTGGATGCAGAAGAAAGCTGATTGTGTCTGTTCTGTATCCTTCCGCGATCCTGTTGTTGTATTGATGTATTATTCTTTCTGAAACGTGCGTAGCCGTATTTATTTCAGTTTAGGTGAGTGTTGCTTTTACATATATATTTGTATAAATATGAATTAATAGGAAGTGTGGCGACGAATGTAGAAGATAATTTTTGTCAGAGTTGTTAAAGGAATTGTTTTGTAAAGTTTCAATGCCTATTTATCGTATAGATGCAGCTGTCGTGTAGTTTTGAATTACATTTGAGAACAATAAGAGCTAAATAACGAGCCAGATTATTGAGCCGGATAGGGCCAAATTTAACCGCCACGTGTATTTTGAAATTGTGTGTCTTCGATAATTTTTTAATAAATTTAATGAATAAGTAAGTATAAAAGTAAAATTATTCATTCCTGTGACGAATTGACGCCTCTTAAATTTGCAAGGAGCTGAAAATGTGAGTATGTTTTAAAATATTTCGGTTTGAGTAGAATTGCGATGTTTCGATTTGTGCAGTCTTCAGGATATAGAAAATACTGAATGCAATTAGTATAGCAGTCAAACCGTCTTGTACATGCTGGTTGAGTCAATTAACTTGTTAAAAAAAAGAATCCCGTAGGTAATTTCGTAGTTGTATTGTTCTCAAATGTAAAGTGAGGTCTTGCAGATGTAGTGCCGATATTTAAAATATTCATTGGTTTGAAAATTATCGTTTTAGTTTTACAACAGTTTGCTGATATAAGGATTTAACATTCATTGAAATTTGTTGTATGTAATGGTGAGTCTATTTTGTATGTTTACATTTTTAAATTTGTATTTTCTGTTAAAATGTTTGTTTTTTAGGCATTGAAAATGTTTAAGGCGAAATAAATATCCGGTAGGTGATTTTTTGCAGACACAAAAAATCACCTAAAAATGTCGTAGCTACTTGGTGACAAAAAAAAAGTTGCCAAATTTGGCTGGCGTCGAGATAACGGAAAAGTACAGTTTTTTTTTTTTTTTTTTTGAGATAGTATAAGCATCTGAAATTTTTTTTTCGCAGTTCAATGAATTTCTGCATTTTCTCTAACTTAATATCGGTGAATTCCATTGTTAACTTTAAACTTTTAAATAAAATTATAAATTAAACTTTTTGGCATCAAAAACTCCCAATTAGTATATTATGATTCAGCATCCAATTCCCCCCCCCCCCCCCCCTTTTTTTTTTTTTTTTTTTTTTTTTTTTTTTTTTTTTTGAGAAAACATATTTTCCTTATCATTTTTTAAATGAAGCCTCCAATTTTGTAAGGTTAAAAATTAACCTCCTTTAAATATAAATGAAGTATTTTAACGTAATTTATTTGTGTATATATTATATACAAAGTTCTTTAAATGTTCAATAGGTTTGTTAAAATTAAAATTTGTAGACATTTAATTTCTAAAGTAATTTGTAGTAATTTCTTCTATTTTATTTAAAAGGGTTATGTTGTACGCATCAGTGGTGGTAATGACAAGCAAGGTTTTCCCATGAAGCAAGGTGTCCTGACATCTGGACGTGTGAGATTGCTGCTTTCCAAAGGCCATTCTTGTTATCGTCCTCGTAGAACTGGCGAAAGAAAACGCAAATCTGTCAGAGGATGTATCGTGGATTCCAATTTGAGTGTTTTATGTTTGGTTATTGTTAAGAAGGGTAAGTTTTAGTCATGACAATGACATTTTTGTATTACTCTTGCCAGTTGTTTTACCAGAAAAGTAATATGTTGTTTTCATTAAAATTATAATTAACAGCAAGTTGCCCGGTTTAAAACAAATATATATTTTAAAACTTCTTCCAATCTCTTTATTTTTTTAATTACAGTAATTTTAGGGGGGAATGGTGCGCTCAAATAAAGAGCTTAAAAAAAAAAAAAAAAAAAAAAAAACTTCTGAAATGGTGTTCAGTTAAATTGGGTGACATTGAATGTCATAGCCATGAAATCTTGCTGTGCCATGATGTATGGCATGGAAATCAAATTATTATCCAAATTCACCTGATTGTCTGACTCTTTATCTGGGCATGTAATTTCAGCTACTTTGAATCTGGAAACTATGAATATTTTTTAGCACATGTAAGCTCTGCATATGTAGAAATGCCTCACCTTCTAAAAAAAGATTTTTTTTTCACAGTTTTTGAACATGTCTAGCTATATATAAATTGATAATTTTTTTTATTTTAGTTTAATTAAAAATAGACCACCTCTGTCTCTTATTCCAAAACATTTTAATACAAGGTCCGGCTATTAATTTCCAGGACTGACGTAACTGTACGAGAACGAAAAGCTGGGGCTAGAGACCTGCGCAGTCCGGGTACGAGAATAATAAATCTGTTAACGGGCCGGGCCAGACAAAAAAAAATTATTTTTAGAAATTGGCTTCTGTAGGTAATAAATTATGGAATCGTAGGGCTATTACTCTGTTTACTTTGAAAGACTGATGTGGGAAAGCATTCAAATTTTGTTGCACTTAGAAAAAGATGTCATAACCGTTTTTTTTTCCCTTTTGTATACCATTAGTGGCGCCAGACCGAGTTGATACAGCTATGTTCCGATTCCAGGT
The DNA here is from genome assembly GCA_038373885.1 of Cheiracanthium punctorium. Lineage (NCBI taxonomy): Eukaryota > Metazoa > Arthropoda > Arachnida > Araneae > Cheiracanthiidae > Cheiracanthium > Cheiracanthium punctorium. The sequence goes on from JAWZYV010012456.1 coordinate 608,526, forward strand.
CGACTGGAAATTTCCACATTATTCTACTTTATGAATTAATATCTAATTAAAAATATTCCACTTTTCAAAATATATATATGCATATAAATGGTGGTTAACTGGTTTTTTTATTATTAGTATTAGTTTAATGTAGTAGTTAATATTAATAACTTTACTTAATATAAAATACCTGAAAAATATTTATTTATCGATCTATTTGCTCGTCTTTACATTTTTTAAAATTTCTGGAATTTTCGAACTTTTGTTCCTCAATTATGGGTCCATACAGGCCGGGCCGTGATGTTTGTTTCAAATGTGTTACGGGCCCGGGCCGGGACTCAATTTTCAGGCCTGTGCAGGTCTCTAGCTGGGGCTAATGATTGCATTTTGAAGAGCATTTTCTTGTGCATGTGCAGTGCAATCAGAACCATTCTGAAGTAAGTGGTTCTCGTGAAAAGCGTATTAAAACATAGCTCTTAAATTCCTATTGTCGAAGTGAAAATGGAGCAAAGAATTAACATTAAATTTTTCTTCAAATTGGGCAAGACCGCTGCGGAAACATACAAAATGTTAAAACAAGTTTATGATGAGGAAGCATTATCCCGCTCAAGAACTTTTGAATGGTTTAAACAATGAACCTTTAGTCGAATTTTCTACAAGATAATGTTATCAGTAAAGTTTAATGAACATTTTAAATGAAAATGGATATGTGTTTGAGTAAAAATGAGAATAAATAAGAGGATCTTTTAAAAACATGCATCACTATTTGCTCTTTGGTTCTTGAAAATAAAAATAAAATTCTTTTAGTAAACTCTGTAAATTCCTATTCTGTTAGGGGGAGGCAAAAGTTTACCCCTCCACTTCCTTTAGAAGTATTCCCAATAAAAATATTGCAAAACATTATCAAAAATTTTTGTTTTGATAGTATTCAATTGCATAAGTTTTTTTAAGACTGCAAATTGTTTTTGGTAGAAAAATTATTCAAATTTATATTTTTTTTTTTTGTGTGTGTGTGTGTGTGTGGCAAATGATTTCCTCTACTGTCTTTAAAAACACTTCGAACAATAACAACATTACATTGTGAAACATTAAATTCTTTGTTCACTCCAAACATTGCTTTAAAGTAAAAATGAAAAATTAATTAAAGATACAGAAATTTTCTTGTGGTGCTATAATTAAATCAAGATAAATTTACTACTCTGAATCCCATTGTGGTCCACGGGGTGTCGACAGATCAGGGACATCATGGGAAAAATCAGGGTACTTTATCAATCTGGAAAAATCCTGGAAATATCAGGGAATTTTGCAAAAATATTTAAAAATCAGGGAACTTCTGTTTTTGCCTAGTGAACTAGATCATTTTTAATTGTCAATCTGATGATCCAGAACGGGGGACTCTTTTTGTTTTAAAAATTGACAAAACAAATTAAATGTCATTAAAAGGCCATTTTAATCAATTGACTTTCTGTGAAGGGGCATTTTAATAGATTCCTGTTTAGTATGAAATGATCCCTGGGGAGAACTGTTGTTCGCAAATTTAATATAATTTGTTAAACATACGTATTATCTGAGATTTAACATTTTTTTTCTAAATTGTTTTCTTTTGGCTCTATCCCCAGTTAAAAGTAACTTGTATGTATATACAAATTTATGTGCTGAATTATATCTTGACTTACACGAATTTGGCTTATGTGGTTACAGGGCTGCTACTAGTCAGAGAAAACCAGGAAAAGTCGGGAAATTTCATTTTGCCCCTCCCCCCCCCCCCCCAAAAAAAAGGGGGGGGAATTGCTAATTTTAGTCCAAAACCTGGAAAATTATCACAAATTTGTTTGTCATGAATGTAAAAAATAGTCTGGATTTTTATTGCAAGGTGGTCTAGAAAAGTCTGGGGAAAAGCGGCACTTTTTCAGAAATTGGGTAGCAACCCTTGGCTATCGCTCGGTCTCGCCTATTACATAAGTTTTGGGTATTGATGTATTAAAATTAGGATCAGATTGCATAGGTTGCAGGCTTTTGAGAAAAGAGCTCTTCTTTCCATTTTTTCTTCCAATCCCCCCAATTTACTCTTTCCTTTGCTCATTCTTATGCATATGCCAGTCTCGTTGGATAAAGCAGCTGTAATACACATCTGATGATTTGTTAAGCATAAGCCTAACATACTAAAAAAGCAAGTTGGTAGTAAAATTTAAAATTAAAATCTAATGTTTGTAACTCGTCGGTGAAATACTTAGTGCTTATTTACAGATTTTTTAATTAAGTACACTTTACTGTTAAACACTGCCAAACCTGTGGGCTTATGATTTTAAATGGTGTTTCCTAATTCAGTATAAAGAAAAAATATGAATGTGTGAGAATTAAATATTCTGGAATCATTTTGGATGGTTTTGTTAATGAAAACAGAAAAAATTGATTTTCAAAATTTGGTATTAAAGCTGCAAACCCTTACTTGTGCCAAAACGAGCCAATGCTGCTTGTAACCAGCTATTCAGAAAATGAGCAGATTTCAGATTCTTTCTCGTTTGAATAGTTTAAACTTGTCTGGGAAAATCTTCCTGTTTTTCAGGAAATCTTCTTGTTTTTTACCATGATCTTCCTGTTTTAAGGCAAGATAGGTTGGCAGCTATGTATTGACAAAATGCTGGAATACTTGGTCTAACTGATGTGTTTACCAAGTGATGTCTGAGATAGTATAGGCTCAATCTAGAGCTGAGCCAGACTCGAGCTTATGTAAAAGTTTTAATGTATTTCTTGTAAATAGATGTTTTTTAATGATACATTGTTTTTAATTGAATTAGTGTACTTATTTTTATAGAAAATGGAGTAACAAAAGAGCACGTTGTAGGTATTGAACCTCTTCAGATACTCCAGAGCAGTCGCTTATTGTTCAGTTAGCTGTGTGGGCATCTGTTTTTATTAATGTGTATCATTTTTGTCTCTGGAGAAACAATTGACAGTTGTTCAAACTGCATTTCAGTCACAACATTAATCCTGTTGGTAAAATTTGACATTCTTACTGTCTTTCATTTTATTAAATAGCTTAAATTTTGGGTTTGAATTATGGTTTAAATATCTTTTGGGTTTAGCTGATTCAGATTTAAAGTCCTCAGTGAGCTAAAACTCATCCCTAATACATACACAGGGTTGCTTCCGGTCAGGGGAAAACCTGGAAAAGTCATGGAATTTTATTTTGGTAGAAAAACTCTGGTAAAATTGCTAATTTTAACCCAAAACCTGGAAAATTGTCAGAAAAATGTGTTTGTAAGCAATCAACGTTTAACCTCGCTTTGGGAAACTGGAAGTATTAAGATTAAATAATATTAAAAAAGTTGATGTTATAAAAATAAAAAATAGTCTGGATTTTTAACATGAAAACCTAGAAAAGCATGGAATTCTTTTTCAGAAATTGAGTAACAACTCTGCATACATTGATTTCATGTGTGTGTGTGTGGGGGGGGGGGGGGGAGACAGAACCTAGCCATTCTTTCTGTTAAATTTCAACTGCAAAGTAAGCCAGCTTCTTTTATGAAAAAAGTGATACACTAACAATCATATTGGTAAATATTTAATCAATTTTAGAAAGCCTCTTTTTCTATTGGATATTTTCTATCATTATTTATAAAGAGGATTTTAAGCTATTTCATAAAGTAACTTAAAGGTAAGAGAATTTACAAATATTAGTTTAGTGTATTCTGATCTTAATATTAGGGACTTTGAAAGTGATAGCTTAATAGGTGCCCTGATTTTGATATTCTTGATGAACATGTAGAATTTTTCTAACATTAATCACTGTTATAATAAATTAATAGAACTTTCATAAACTTCCTGAAATAGAAATGATGTTTGGTTTCTCTTCTAGGAGATCAAGATATTCCTGGTTTAACAGATACTACTATACCTCGTCGCCTTGGTCCTAAACGAGCAAGCAAGATAAGAAAACTTTTCAATTTGGCTAAAGATGATGATGTTCGCCAGTTTGTTGTTAAGAGACCCCTAGCACAAAAAGAAGGTTTGTTCAGGCCTCACAAATGGTCCTTTTTTTCCCTTGAAGTCCCTTTTTTTGTTCAAGGTCCTTAGAAGTCCTTTTTTTGCAGAAATGGTCCCTTTTTTCCCTTTTTCATGGTGCTAGCTGTGGATTCTAGTCATTCAGAAGTCACTCTATTACAAACTTTTTATCTATTGGACGATGAAATGTTTTCACATGTGATGTTATATGCTGTCATCTTCTTCCCTGTTAATATATGAAATATTGCATTGTCTGGACTGTTTAAGGCAAAAAGCTTCACTTTAATGTGTTTGTCGCCTTATCATAAGTCTTAAAAGTCTTTACTTTTGATTTGTTTAATAAAAATTCAAGAATTACATTTAATTTCTGCAAACTCTTTGCTCTTTTTTTTATGATTCAAATTAAATGTGTTAGTTTTGGTAAAGAAACATTATTGTGATGGGGTATTCCAAATTTATTTCATAAATACAAGTTGAATCTTTTTTAGGAAAGAGATATCAATTCAACATAATCTGTTACAAATGCTAAATCCCTTTATACAGAATTTATAATGGAGCACAATTTCTTACTAAGAATTGCTGATCATGCAGGCCCGTTTTTTGAAAGTTGTTTCTTGATTCAGGAAAGATTCATGGAAAAATGTAAATGTGCCAGAACTAAAGCTTCAGGAATCAAATGGTTTTGTAGATGGAAAAAAAAGCAATTACAATATTTATTGAATTTGAAATTCAAAATTGTATTGCTTAAATGTTGTTCCTACATTCTTTCAGACTTTTTCCTTTTTGTCAATCTCATCCCTGATACAAGCACATACCTGCCAACTCGTACGGTTTGGCCGTACAATGTACGGATTTTAGCTTAGTTGTACGGTTATATGGCCGCAAGGCAAAATTGTACGATTTTTTGGCAAAGTTTTGGCTAATGTGATTTTATTTACTATGTTTCAAAATTTAGTGGTTTTGTGGAGTATTTTAAAATTTAAATCACCAATTGACGTTACGTCGAACGTAAAAACACTAGATCGTTTTATTTCCCATATTTACGCTAACTCCCCTCCCTCTCCTACCTCTTCTGCGTTTTTCCACTGATATGCTGTGTTACTGTTAACCCGAGAGGGAAAATAGGAATTCCCTCCGATCTCCGATGCTGCGAAAGCTATGATTGGCTCACAGATTTTTTTTTCCCCTCCCACCCGCCGCCTTGCTTGTGACGTGTTAGGAGAAGTGAGATGGGAGCGTTCGTAATCGATATGCCGAGTGTCCATGCTTTGTCAAAGTTTGCTGCTGCGCATGCATGGAGGTGGATGCGCATTTGTTTAGAAATATCTCCCTCCCAATACCGCTTGGCTCCCATCCATAAGCGCAAGAACAACTTTCAATCACAAACACGTGTTGATGAAATTGTCCAGTGTAGTTTGAAGTTGTGAAATATTAATTTGAAATGTCGAAAATTAAACATAAACAATATAATAAAGTTTTCCTTGATTCTTTTACAAAGGAATATCCGTGTATCGTCAAATCGCAAAGGGGATGCAATTTTGCTTTTTGCTCAGTGTATAGGACCGACATCAAAATTGCGTATCAAACATGAATAATCTTGCTAAGTAGCAAACATAAATAATCTTGCAGACAAATAATTTTCAGTTGTTGTTGTGTGTGATTATGGCAACGCTACACTAGGGCGATCTGCCGGGGGGGGGTCGGGTGCCTTTGCAGGAGGACTTTCTAAGGGGTTCTAACGCGTATTCACGTTACATCTGGAGAAAACCTACCAAAACTCCGGATCGACAGCCGCGCGATGGGACCCGAATCCGGGACCTTCACACTTCAGCCATCTACCACTTTCAGTGGCAGAACCACTTGTGCCATGGTGAGGCCAAATCATTTTCAGATATAGTTTATTTTTTAAATTTATTTCCAAATATGTGCTCACATGAAGTATGTGGAAATGATGTTTGCAAGCCAGTAGATGAAGTCAGGGATGAGCTTCAATCTCAATTTTGCAAATTGATAATTTGCCCGAGCCAGTTCAATCAGAAGAAAGAATGGACAAAAAATGGGCTAAAAATTGAGATTGAGAAAATTAACAGCTGCTAGTGGGAAATTTAAATATGATTGAATGTTATGCTAAGCATATTGACTATACCACACAGTAATGCTGCTTGTGAACGTTTGTTTAGCAGTGTTAAGAAAAATAGAACACTATTTCATAGTTTTTTGTCTAATGAAACTTTGGAAGACATTTTAATTGCAAAAAGTAAACTCAAAGGCCATTGCTATGAGCAAGACTTTGATAAGTATTTTTTAAAAGCAGCCAAATCAGCTACTTATGAACATTTGTACTCTAAAGATACCAAATAAATGCCCCTCCTTTCCTATATGTGCATATGTATTAAAAATAGTGTACTAAATCTGAATAGTAATTTTAAAAATTGTATTTGCTTACATTTTATCTTTAGTAGGCATATTTATTGCGTTACTGCGTGACACCGTGGTATTGTAAGATTTTCAAAAATTGCATGTTGGCAGGTATGCAAGCAGATATTTTATGTGTATACAAATTATAACTGCTATGAATTAGTCTGGTTTCTAGTTAGAAAAACTGAAGTGTTTCTGTTATTTAAATTTTTTAAGATATATAGTTATATGTGCGTCAGTTTATAAACAATTGCCTTCTTGTGTATGAGGTTTTTTTCAAACAGAACTGGTCCCTTTTTGGTCCCCTTTTCAGACAAAACAGCTCCTTTTTGGTCCTTTTTATGATTAAAATAGCTCCTTTTTTACCCGGAATTGGCCTTGAAATTCTGTTGTGAGCCCTGTTTGTTCTGTTAAGTAACTACTTGCCAAATTGTGTGCTTTTAAAATGCGACTGTTTTTATAATATTAGAATGCTTATTTTGGTAGGGCTTTTTTCTAAAAGTAAGTTTAATAAAGTTATTGAAGACGTTGTTTAAAAAATCTAGTTGTTTTTATTTCTAACAAGGAGAGTATCTTATAAGACGAGATGTCACTGGCTCAGGTTATAGGACCCAACATACAGCAGGCATGAAAGAGTTCCGCTTTTAAGCGGAAATCTGCTTTTTTCAATGTCTTTGAGGCTGTTTCTGAGATCGATGCAAAACCGTCGAGAAATCGCGACCGAAAAATGTGGGGGTTGTGAGCAGAATGAACGAACGCAATTTTTTCTCCTTCACAGTAAACCATGCAGTAAACAGAGATGCGTTCCTAAGCCTACAGATCGTATCTATCACCCTAAATTATTGGTGCAGCGGAATAGAAAAAGGTGTAACTTGTGCCAATCGGCCGAAATACGATCGCACAGGTTGAAAGTAGGTCATGCCTTACTGTTGAAATTGCCAAACTTGAATTACAGGATGACTGATAACAGCTGTTATGTGAATAACTTCTACTGCTACTTCTATTTGTCGTGTGTTTGGAATTGTACCGCACACGCTCTGAAACGCATGTGGGAAATTGCTTTCTTCGTTCATCAGTGTGAAGATGATCTTTTGTTAGTTAACCAAGATAACATTATAAATACGGATATTAATTTAAACAATGAGCATAAAGCTTGCTTAGTAGATGCGAGCGAAAAAAATAAATTTAAATTCGAGTGGTTGAATAAATCTATTAAAGTCAAACTACTGGCAAAAGTTATGGATCATGAAGAAGAAATAGAAATAAAAGTAGGGGATATATATATATATGCGATATAGATTTAGTAATAATTAGAGGTTATTTTATGAGAATTTAATGACATTACGTTTTACGACTCAAAGTAAAAGTGTAGCAGTTAATGTTTCGTAGATGTATTAAATTAGTAACGTGTCTTCTGACCTTGAATTAAAAGCCAAGAGCAAGCTGCGTTTAGTTTATTGTTTTGCATCAAAATTTGAAGTATTAGGTTGAATTAAAGTGTGCTTGGAGTTTAGCAAGAATATAATGTTTGATTACGTAATTATTATTGGGGGGGGGGTCGGGATTGATTTTTATCCCTCTCGACACTGGTTTAGGAATGTCCTGATTTTAGGTTCAGAAAAAATGGTCACTTTAATAATAATAATAATAAATAAATGAATAAAATCAAAACCGCAATAATGGAAAAAAAAGAAAGTTTTTGAAAACATTTTGATTTCAACACTTTTTAGTGTATTTTTATCATGTATAGAAAATGGGGGGGGAAATTTTGTACTATCGTTTTTTAAGAATGGAGTGATATATTACTGGAAGAAATTACTGTACAAAAACAGTTGTTTTTCAATCTAAGAATTTGGTTACCTTTTTTTCCACCATAAATTGACTCACTCATTCTACGCTCACTCATTCTTCATTGTGCTAGAAATTTACTGTATCTGCGATAAGGTGCCAATTACGGCTACCTGATTTTACCCCGAAGGAAAACCTGTTATCGAATTTCCCCAGTGGACTCCACCAAATACACGTGACCGACTGCCAAGTTAATGTGGCAGGACTATACAGGCATTCTCAAGAAATCACATCCCAAACATTTGAAAATTGGCACATACAACTTAAGTACTATTTTAATGAAACAGTTCAAACAATAGTAGCGTAAGTGCAAAAATGCTTTCAGCTAGTGTTCCTAAGCTGGCAGGTTCAGAACCCGATATGGGCAAGGTAATATTTTTTTTCTATCATTTTTTATGGCATATTTAGTTAAATAGTAAAACAAATTTTACATCACAGCTTGCATTATTGAATTAATTTCAAATAAATTATTGTAAGTATTACTATGGATAAACATTTTTTTTGGGGGGGGGGTTACAATGGGTTAAAATTTTCCAACCAGTTGAATTTTATTATCTTGGCCCATATAATTATGTTTATAATTAACTATCTTTGTATAATTTTGTGATAATTTTTTGGCAAATATTTGAAATTGAATTTATTTACATTATACTTCATAGCACAGCCCTAATACTTCAGTTTGATATGGATGGGCATTGCATTGAACAGAAGAATCTGTGTCTGTATTGATTATATTATATATCCATTTTATGCTGAAAATAAATGCATAAAGAAGTCTCAGGCATTTTGGCATTAAAAAGCAGGATATCTCAGGCATTTTGATTGTGGAAAGTTGGTTTGTCTTGAAGTTTAAAATGTAATGATGCTGCTTCTAATCAACGTATTTAGCACCCTGATTGTATTATCAAAAATATTATGCCTGGAATTTAAAATATTGGAGAATAGTGTTGTGCCTTCAATTACTTTTCTCAACGGTCAAATAAAATAAAATAAATTTCCTAACATAATGGCTATAAAAATAAGTTGTGGTTTCAAATTCATTCTGTTCCTAGAAAATAAAAAGCATGATTTATTTTAGTTCCGCAATATCCCAGGCACACGGTATACGTGCAAATTTCCTGAAAAGTAAAACCTGAAAGAATTGCTAGTTCAAAAAATTCACACGAAATGTAATAAATAAAGAGGAGCCATTTTAATAACAAAACTTCACATTTATTAAAAGATAAAAATTACTAGTTTGTTTAAACATTATATTGAGCTCAAAAAAAATTTAGAGAGAAGGAAAGGAAGAAATAAGAGAAGACTTATCGGATCGTTGATCGAAAGGGGGGCTCCCCGTCAGTCTTTCAGCCACTCATCATTCCATTCTGTGCTATTTTCTTCTTTCGTACCATTTTCTCAGAGATCTTTCAGTAATGCAGGAGAGTTCACAGCGAGACCTTGCAGCCAAGAGACCGGACCATGCTTGTCCGCTCCTTAAATCACTTCTCGCTTCCTTGCATGGCACCCTCCACTCAATAAATAGTTCGGTCGTAATAGAATTTTATTATTGTTGAAAACTTGAAAGATTATTATTATTGAACATTAATGTTTTAAAACCTTTCCGCTTTTTCAACAACAAAAAAAAAAAAACAGTGATTACTGAACCTAAAGCAAAACATAGCGGACATAGAAGAGTAACAAGAGGATGATAATGCGCGCCTGGGAAGTACGTTTTCACTGCATCTCGCACTGCGCCTAGACTAAAGTTAGCTAGAGTGCAATGTTACTGATTTCCTGAGTTGGTAAATTCAAAACTTAGTTCAGGGGGGCAAATTCTTATTTTAGATCTTCGATGTTTCGAAAGGCATCTGATACATAATTATGTACTTGGCGAACTACTACGCAACAATAATTATCTATCGAGACCTTTCGCCACTGGAAAGCCGTTGTCGGTGAGCTATTGTTACTCGCAACGTGTTTTTATTGCTGTTTTGCGCACTTGATGAATCTGTAAATTTTTTTCATGGACACGTACCAGCTTAACTGATACTTTTATTGTGGATTATTGAGAAAATGGCAGATTTATCGAATATATTAGAAAACGTGGATTGAAAACGAAATGTTTGTGGTCATTTTCGGATCCAAAAATTTGCTTGGTTTTGGAAAAATCGTCGGCCGAACGAGAACTTCCAGACATTTTATGAATGCTAAACTGGAATTTTTGTTTAAATAAAGCAAACTGACGGTCTACACGACAAATAAAACTTGTATAAAAGTGCAGCTTTTAGTAATGGTATTTAAAATATAAATCTTGTCGTATTCCTTTAGGTCTTCAACATGCAAAGGAAGTAAAATAATTTATGGTAGTTTAAATATACATTTCTTAAATAAATTATTAATAATAATTCCAATAAATAAATACTTCGATATTTATAGCTATTAAAATGTACACGTCTTAATTTTATGCTGAATAAAAGAATAATGCTTTTTTAAAATGTGAGTTAATGTTAAGAAATCCGTAAGAAAAAGAAAACCAAAATTTTCAGTGTTTTTTTTTTTTTTAACAGTTACGCGAATTTTACTAAAAATATGTACTGTAACTTCGTGAAAAGTTAACTAATGGTAAGACCACGGACGGATTAAAGGGATTGGGGGGGGTCGAATACTCCTCCGCTACAGGAAAAAGAAATTCTATTTTACTTCCATAAACTAGACAAATTTCAACTAACCGACCATAAAATTGCATTAATCCGTCCTTAGGCAAGACGTATCGCCTCCTTAAATAAATAAAAAGATTAATTTTATTAATCATTTATGAAAATGTACGTAACCAAGCAAAAAAAAAAAAAAAAAAAAAAAAAGATCATTACTAATTTTCATGGGTCAATCCACATAATACCAGGGGTGTTTGTGGTCCGGGTATGCTCTGAATTCCGGATATTTTGAGGTAGTTCATATCTGGAATTTGAGATTTTTTTTTTTAGCAATGGGGGAAAACTGCACAATAAGTTAGCTCAAGCATTCCACTTTCAATCTTATCCCATTATTCTTGTAAATGTTTATTTTTTCTTGAGCATTCTTTTATTTAAATCTCCAATAGCATAAAATTAAAAAATTAATCTTTATTTTATTTCTTAAAAACTTACGATTTTTGAGAGTTTGGATTTGATTTTTAAAGTCAAGTATTCTTAAAACATCTGCATGAGAAATATATTTATGGAACATTTACTAACAATAGATAATGAAGGTTATAACATATCTCTTGGTTAAAAAGCCAGAATTTATTATAATAATGTAAATATTATTGATTAAAAAAAGATTACTAATTTGTTCACTTATTGTTGCTTGCAAAAGTTTAAAATCAACGTTACTTTCACCATGCCCTTTTCAGGGTTTTTGAAGAAGTCCCACAATCACCTCTGATAATACTTAATTTTAAACAACATTCAATTGATACTCTCTCTGGGTTAAAAGTTAACGAAATATGAAATTTAAAAATGCTCTTTATTAAAAATTTGCGTTCGCAATTATAAAAAAAAAAAAAAGAAAGAAAGAAATTGAGGCGACTAGGCGACACAAGTCATGTTTTAACGTCTCAGCAGAATTCGCTCTCTTGCTTTATTAGCCGGCTCGCTGAGTGAAGACAAAACAATAACAACCTTCTCGGTGTTGACGCGGCGTCGGTACCTCGGTTTGTGAAGGCCCGTTTTCCCCCGTATTACATAAATTATTATTTTTTTTAAAAGCACATTCAAAATTTGGTTCTTCTGCGTATCGGACGGAAATATTTCTAAAATGGTTTCACAAAGCTTGTCCGCACCTGTAACTACGTCGATGCTTTAAATGACATAATGGTGGGGGGGGGGGAATTCAAATGCTCCCTGCATGCCGACGTGCCGTCACTTCAAGTGCATCTATGTGCTTTATTTTCTACAGAAATAAATTTGTTAACATCGGCTTCACTGGAGCTTGCGCGCTAACTACAGATCAAAAAGCAAGATCAATATACTAAATTTTTTTGCAAAAGAAATTTATTTCAGCCAGATAGTCAGTGTCCTGGAAAAAAATCCCTTTTTGACATGCATAGTCTGCAGACTATACTAGCGAAATTATGGTTACTAACTATCCCCGATCTCCGGGTTCCATATTTGCCAACTGAACTTCAATCTATTTGTAGCCTTTTGGTAAATGAATAATTTTAAAAACAAGATGTAAAACAGAGTTTTTAATACTTATTGTTAAATTAAAATTTAAGGCATTTTAGTAACTCAACAGAAAAGTATTATTTTCCCCATAATATGTTTATTGATTTCTGAAACATTTTCACTTCAATTTTAAAATCAGGAAAATCGCTATTTCGTTTTATTCTCATGTGCAGGTTTTTCTTTGGTAATTATTTTTACAGTTAATTTAAAAAAAGCATAATCTTGTGAGTTGGTATTTTGCAGCTAATATAGGAAGGAGCAGAACATATGTCCCTGTCATAAGTTCCACTTCTGTGTGCTGATGTGCTGCAAGACTGCTAAGATTCTAAAATTTTACCTGAGAAAATATTTAGACATTTATTAAAGAATTATTCTTTTTCCAATAAAACAAGAAAACTTCACTTTTATTCTATCATTTGAATGCTTATTTTAGAAAATGCCAATGCCATATGTATAATTTTTCATTCCATTTCTGATCAAAATTAAAAAAAAAAAAAATAAAGATAGGTCTTAAAATTTTTGAGAATCAATTTTTTATACTATTTTCATATCAAAAGAATAATCTGAAATTTGGATGTGAGACTTATGATTTGTTTTGATCTAGGATTTTACGATATTGTTTAAGATAATTATAGCCTGTTTTCTTTTAATAAATATTGTATATCTAAAACTGATTATTAAACATTTACAGTGCATAATTATTTTCTTCAGGATCACAGTCAATTTGTTTGTGGTTGAAATTTAAATGGTAGAAAGTGTTTAGTACACCATTTAGTTTAACAGTGGTTGAATTTAAGCTCACACATTATTCCCCAGTTCCATGTTTTTGCGTTATCAACAGGCGCGTAGCCAGGAAAATTTTTCGGGGGGAGATATGAACTTATATGTGTATAAATAGATGGAATTTCATCACTAATCCAAACATTTCGGGGGGGGATTTATCCCGATATCCACCCCCCCTGGCTACGCCCCTGATTATCAACCTTGTTATATATGCCTGAAAATACGTGCACGTAAATTTTTCAATTTTTTGCTTGAAAATATGTCCACGTGTATTTCCTCTTTTTTGCTCTTCAGCTGTTTTCATGCCTGATAATAAATCTATATATTAGTATCGATGCTCGTAAGTATTGGATGTTATTAAAATTAAGAGGAAGTTTAAAGAATTCTAGAAAAGATGATTATAGTGAAAAGAAAAAAAAAATAAATGTAATTACAAAAAACTCAAAATTCTTCTAAGGAAAATTACCAAATTCCCGAATAACATTTTTATGAAAAATTAACGTCAGCACTAAAAAACAATTTCCAGCCCTCAAAAATAATGTCAGCTCTTACAAAACGTGCTTTCATGTACTTAAAATTTAAAAGAAAATTGTTGTACAAATTATTTTAATTACTTGAACACATATATACCATTACATTCCACTGATGGCAACCCGATCACTAGCATTAACGATCGTTGCGTTTGGTGCCACAACCGTAAATATAGAACAAGCAAATGAATAAAAAGGTGGGTCAGCCATGAATCATAAAATGTTATTGATACACACACTTTAATAAATTTTAAACACTTCATTATTATTTTACTTCATTTATGTTGTCCGAGTGGGCTTTTAAGAACTTTTTGCCCTTCTTGTTGTACATGTGTGTATTCATGATTGAACACAACTTTTCCCAACATAACACTATTAACACTAAAACATAAAACAGATAAAACACTAAGTGGCACCTTGTGTCGAATACAAAAAGGGGGACTATGCCCCAGGCATAGTAACTCGCTTCACGCGTTAGTAACTAGTTACAGACCTTATATAGTGTCACTGAAGTTCACATTAGCATATCTCTGCTTTTGTGGAAAAACTGGCCTGGTTGCCAAAACCCTCTCGTGCATTCAAGTCGACTATCTTGGAGACTCGTGTCCTGGAGGTGGAGAGGAACATAATGCAAAGTGCTGTCACCGCATGGTTTAAATATTTGTATATAAAACAAAACAAAATGTTAGTATTTTTAATTAAGTGATTTATTAATTAATTTAACTTTACTTTAAATTGATATCACAACAGTAGGAGATTTTAAAAAGGTGCACAGTTTTTTTTTTTTTTTTTTTTAATTGTTTTGCTTATTACTATTTTAATTGTTTTGCTTATTACTATAGTCATGCCATTTAAGCAAAACCAAAATTTTGATAAATTTTTCCACAGAACGTGTAATCTGAGAACATTGTCCAATGGTTCAACCACATTTTATCTAGACTTTCTTTGAGTAGCATTTAATTTGTATACATCCCTTGAACTTGGACAAAAAAAAAAAAAATATAATAGGGAGAATTAGTGTTAGAAGCAATAATATTTTCATCATTGTAGTTAGATTTATCATTTTAAAGAATATCATTGTACAGATAAGTGCTTTACATTAATATATTATGATGTAAATTCAGTTAGGACTTAATGAAAAACTTTTGTTGTAGTGATTTTACAGTAGAAAATTCTTCAGAAATCCTGAATTTCCTAATCTTTTAGATTGACAAATATAATGTAGTCGTTGCTAGGTTTGTCAAACTGTTCTATATTTTATTTTAATTAGCTTAGTCTGTATATCAGTCCACAAATGCATTAGTTAAGTATGCTCAAACTAATAAAGATTATTTTTAATTGTCTTTGGTAGTAATTTGTTTGTTTTGCTCTAGGTAAAAGACCTCAAACTAAAGCTCCCAAAATTCAAAGACTAGTTACTCCTGTCATGCTTCAAAGAAAACGTCATAGATTGGCTTTAAAACGCAAGAGGGCCCAAAAGCGTAAAGATGAAGCTGCTGAATATGCCAGATTATTGGCACAGAGGGCCAAGGAAGCTAAAGAAAAACGAGCTGAAGAAGTACGCCGTAGACGTTCAGCTTCTCAAAGAGAATCGCAATCTTCAGCTGGTGGAAAAATGAGTGTTAGCAAATAAAATATGTAAAAATAAATAAATAAGCAGTTTCTGAACATTTTATGTGTTTCTATTGTAGGAAAGAATACACCTGATGTTGACACCACATGACTTCAGTGTATGTTTATAGTTCGCACTCACCTAACCTGACAGTATTGGAAAGTCCACAGTAACCAATTTACTGTTTTGCTAAGTTGTACTGCATGTATCACTCTAAAAAATTGCGCTCTGCCTTTTGGAGTAGTTTTGATTGGCACCTTTACTTTTGTAAAAAAGAAAAAAAATTAATAGGAAAAAAAATCTTAAAAATTGAAAAATTGCAGTTTCGTAGGGTAAATGAACATTTTTTTTTTATATAAAATTTGCAATCAGGTATTTTTTTAAATATAAAATAGTAAAGGGTAATTCTAGCTAAAAGATTAAAAAAAAATTAAGTGAATAGATGAAATAACTTTGAAGTTACAGCAGTTTAACTGTTGCACGATCTCCGTATCTTCTAAAGATACCCGATTTTAAGCCAAATTTGAAACTGCTGTAGCAGAAGAAAAAAAATTTTTTGGAAAAAATCCTTTTGGCATATTTCATGTCTCCAACAGTCGTAACTACTATAATTTTTTCAAAGAAATCTATGATGGTGACCTGACATACCCTGCCTGACTTGAGATGGAATAACTCTTTTGTTTTTGCTGACTCAATGAGAAGCCCAATCTGCCGGGTAGAACTACCTGGGCATTTCACTTAGGAGTTGGGGGAAGAAAATACGGTTGGGAAAATCAAAATTTTCTAAAGTTATCTAAAAATTTGAGATTCCATCTGTCAATCCTCAAATATCGGTAGCTACGTTTAATAAATAAGTAGTTGTGAATTTTCAAACAATCATTATTCCAGAGTTCGTCGCCAGCTGTATGTAGTTATTGCTGTTTATGTTTTTAATAGTTTTGCGCACTAGCAATTTTTTTTTTTTTTTTTCCCCTAAACGATTTCCTTTTTTAATCGGCTTTCTTAGTACATATTATTCTTAATGTATAACAGCTATTTACTAACCATACATAATTAAGGATGATACAGAAAGTATGCCATAGCAAAACGACGCTTTGCGATTCGAAAATTTTGTGGGATTTGCTTGTTTGTTATGGCAAGCCTAGACAAGGGATATCTCCTAAGGGGGGTGCCTTGGTTGGATGACTTTTTGAGTTCTAACGTGTATTTACGTTACTTTTGATGAAACCGACAAAAACTCCAGACCGACAGTCATGCGGCCGCACTTCAACACTTCCGGCGTCTACTATGTTCAGTGGCTTGATCCACTCAAATCGGTCTAAAAAACGTGCGATTTGTGAATAAAGCAATTGAAAGACATTATACTTTTGTCAAAAAAAAAGGAGCATAATAACGATCATTTGCTTTAGCAGTGTAGCGCTAGGGTTATTGGCGCCCGGTGCGGTCCTTCAGTTTGCCGGCCCATTCATTCCAAGTTTCAGCATTCTGCCCCCATTTCGATCCTTTAGTTTTCCACCATATTTTTAAGGGTCCTGCCGGCCACCATCTTTTTTTTTTATCTTGCCACCCGGGCGCCCCCCCTCTTATTACGCCACAGTTTTAATTATATAAAATTAGAGTAACTGCAAAATTTAGTAAATCAGACTATTGACAAGATTTGGTATTCTAAATATTCATATTATATATTTTCTGTTTTTTTTTTTTTTTTTTCCCCTCAACATTTTAATGAATGAAGAAAAAATATTAAAAGCAAAAGATAACTAGTTCTGGGAAAGGATGTCTTAAGAAACCAAACTGTGTCATAAGTTAACAGCTAGGTTATTCATAAAACAAACTGTCATCAATTTAAGCTTATTTTCAGTTTTTAAAAACTAAAATAAAAATAAAACAACAACGAAATAATTCTGGAAGGTTTTTTAATATATAATTTGTTTGAGTACTTCTGGCAAAAGGATGTTAATTATTTTTATTATTTTAAGCTGATTAAAATCATTTGATAGTTAAAATAAAATATTAATGCTTTTTTCATTTTCAAACGATTAAAGCAAGGTTTAAGAAAGAAAATTTTTAAAGAGACCTTTTTAAGTATGTTACAAAAAATCAAAAATAAAGCTTTATGAAAAATAAATTAAAAATGTTAAACTGTATTCCATACCTTTATACAATTCTGTGAGTTTAAAAAAATATTTATTTTATACCTGCTATAAAAAACTTACATGTAGTAATTATTTTTATTTATTTTAAAGTATAGAGTGCTTTTTAAAAATCTTATATGCACTTTTCATGAATGAGCAAACATTAAATTAGAAGTGAAAGAGGAAGAATAAATATATTTCAGTGATTTGATATGGTGTTGTACATTCCAACCATTGGATGTAATACAAAATTTGCATGACTATGTCATTTTTTCTAGCAATCTTCTGTTCTGAATTCAATTTTCCCCAATTTCTATAGTTATCAATTGATGAATGAATTGAATTGTTTGATGCAATTCCAAATAATGCCTAATAGTAATAAACTTATATATTCAGTAACTTTAAAAATCTTTACTTGGTAATCATTCAATAATTATTGCGAACAAAAGAATTAAAATAAAATTATGATTTATATTACTAAATTTTATACATCTTGCACTGCAGAAATTTTATTATATGCTAAACACATCTATCCTAATTACTGGGATACATCTATCTAATCCTAATCCACTTACACTGACAGTCCTTTTCTGTTTAAAAGTTTGTACCAATATAGGTGAAATATCATATGACTGTGGTCCAGTAGTGATGGTGTGATAAAATTGAAGAACAAAAATTAACAGTCCCTCTGCCTAACAAATCGTGTTGGCTAAAAATTTCTGAAACCTTCTTCAATAAATGTACTATTCTTATAAATAATAAACATCTACATCACGTAATTTTGAGGCAGAAAAATTCAAAATTACTTAGATTAAAACTTTTTTTTTTAAATCAAAAACTTCTAGTTATGTACAGATTTAATTCACATATTTATGTTATGTTTAGAGCAAAATATTATCAACAAATCATTTTTCCTATTTCGCTTACACTTATACTTCTACAGGATTTTTCTCCAAAAGAAGGGGGGGGGGGAAACTAAAGACAAACTGGAAAAAATCTAACTATGCATTGTATAAGTCAGAACACATATTACAACTCTACATGTTAAATTTTCGGGGATCAGATAGTTTCAAATCAGTTTCTAGATATGTTATCTACCTGTACTTTCTCGTGGAACCCCAAAGTGCCCTTGTTGAAATTCCCCAGGCGGCCCTTTTTTCTAGAGTCAACACAGTGAAATCTTCAATTTTATGCTCCAAAATCATGTTAATTCTGATCTCAAATCTTTGTTTTCCTCGCGGAAGCTAAATTTTTTGTGCTCCCATATGGAATTTTTCTGCTCCCAAATGAAATTTTTTCTGCTCCCAAATCGAATGTTGAAGTTAACATCCCTGTACGTTCTAAACATTTGTAAATCTCCAGAATTTTTACAAAAATCATCACACATTCTAATTTCAATCTTTCTCTGTTAATCTTAAAAATGAATATTTTTCTCTTTGGCATTCCTATGTTTAGACCTCCAATGCCTTAAGAGTAAAAATTGACCTGTTTTAAATTTAATTTTGTATAAATTGGTAATTTTTTGTTACCAAATTTTTTTATAAGCCACTGATGGTAGTTAACCCATTTGTGCCCAGATATTTTTGGGACTTTCTTCGATTTTTGCTAATACCAGCCATAACAGATAAATTTCTGATGTCAACTTCTTGAGCAAGGGATGATTTCTTTTAAAATCATTGTGTGTAAAAATTGAAATGTCAACATCCTACTGGGTCATGTTAAAATAATAGTGTGTGGAATTGAGGTTCCATACGTGAATAAAGGCTAGGGAAAATAAATAATGTTTTCGACTGATAGCAAAAATGCCATCCCAAAAAAGGGATGCTAGGTATAAATGGGTTAATATAGTTTAGTAAATATTGTATTTTTGATTTAAAATGGATATTTTGTATAGCATAACTGAATTTTTTATTTATTTCATAAGCTTCTGACCCTCCTGCCCCCCTTCCTGCAAAAAAAAAAAAAAAAAATTCCATTATTTTCATTTTGTAGATTGTCATTCTTTAATGACTTTTCCCTCTTGCTCCAAAAATGTCTTTTCTTGCTCCACAAATTGCTCCAAAATTTAATTTCAGTTGGCACATCTGAATAAAGGTTGTAGGACTCAGTAAGCATATTTTATCACAAGCTTGCATTTATCTAATGTTAGTTAAGCAGTTAGACATAATCAAACTAATAGAAGAAATAAAACATAACAACCTGTTTCAGTTGTCTTGGTTAACCCCTGTCAGCATAGCAAACTTACATTAAGCTTGCATTTCAAGCATGTAAGCTTACTGCAAGTCAACATCAAGTGTTCAAGTTTACACTTGCCCAACTTGCATTAAGCTTGATATAACAAGCTTCATTCAAACTTATTAGTCTAAAAAATTTTCCTAAATACATGGGGTGCCTGTCGGTGAACTCTCCCCATATATTTTATTTTCCCTCTACGCTGAAACCTCAAGTTATTTTAAATCTGCTTCCATCTAGTGTCTACGACTGTAATCTCCCTCTGGACCTAAAGTGTGGGAAGCAAGTGTCCTAACCACCATGCAAATCTGACTAGAGGTAAAGTGACTGTTACATGGCCGTCATGCTATTTTTTGGCGAGATTGATCAGTATTGCCTGATGCCAATCTACATATTTTATTTTTCCATGGGATGAATCAAAATTAAAATAATGTTATATGTGACAGATTCTACTAACAGGGAAATAAGCATAATATGAACTTAAAAGCAGCACACGTTTTAAAACTTTCAATATCGCAACACTCATGTTGGGCAATATTGGCCAAAATTTCTGCGCTACTGGGGTAGATTTCCATAATCGGAAAATTAAAAAAAAATAGTTCTTGCGATTTTGTCACTTAGCACGCTATTCTCAAAACTCTGTTTTTGTAATTTCAACAGCAATATACGAGTCATTTGCTCAGATTGCAACAAATTGAAAAATTAACATATGTTCTGTCAAGACAGCAAGAATATAGTAAGTCTAGAATATTCATTTGAAGGGTATGAGTAAAAAATAATGGTTTTCTTTATTACTGTTATATTGGGATGTGCATGCGTAGTAACTTGCTATCTACTTTTTTACTGACCTTACTGTTAAATGGCATTTGGTAGAATACTGTGTTTTACAGTAGCTTTTACCGTAAAAGTAACAGGTATTATTTAGTGTAAGCCATCTAAAAATGTTCAAAATCTATTTTTTCATACACATTAAAACAAGTCTGGATTTTAGAATTGTCTTATGAAATCAGTTTTGTAATATATTTGTAATTTATTTTGTAGAATTTCAATATTTGGGAATATAGAATCTTTCTTTTTTAATTCTATGGTCAAGCACATTTATGATTGATGATAAATTATTTGTTATGTGGCTTTCCAAATCAAGCAGTAATTGAGTTGTATTCAAGCTTGACAGTTCAAATTACTTGAATTCAGCGGGAAAACATTTGCGGACTCATTTCTTTGTAATTTCCAAGCTTGCTGCAAGCTTAAAATGAATTTAACTGCTTGTATTAATATGTCAAATTCAAAGAAATGTCAAGCTTGATTTAAGATTATGTGCTGTCTGAGACAGACTTGAATAAAGAAAAGAACTTCATAGATATTCTCAAGAAAAACATTTCTGGTAGGTTTTGAAACTGAACATTTTCTAACTATCGGATATAGAAAACCAACGAACAATTAATGAAATTGTCAAATATAACTTTAAAATTCCAAATACAGTAGAGTCCCGCTTATCCGACATTCTGTATTATCTGACGTTGGGTGAAGCGACGGGCAGCTGCAAAATCTGTGTTTGATCCGGTGCAGAGATGACCTTTTTTTTTTTTTTAAATCCGAAAATTTCTATAATGGTCATGTTTATATTTTTACACCTTCACTCTACAACGAAAAAAAACACTGCGTCTTCTCACCACCTTTTCTTCCTACCCCACCCCCTTTCGATATACTTCTCTTTTGCCAGAAACTGAACTATTAAAAATTTTTCATTGGATGAGAAACACCTGGATGGAAACTATTAAAAGAACTATCGCAGAAACCTCATATGTACAGTGATAGAAGAAATCAATGGAGGGCGAGACTGTTGGGTCCGTGGATGAAATGCCAAGTATGTCATAAAAATGACCCACAGTTTCAGTTGTACCACTAGAGGTGAAGGCTTAAAAATTGACGACACTTTATATTTTCTCAACTTAAATTTATTTAAACATTGCACAAAAAGAACAGTTGCAGAATAAAAAAGTATGCAACATTTGCATAAAATAAAGGCTCAATAAATTTGCATATTGAAAACAACCTCAGAAAATTGCCTTTCACTTCAGGCTCTTCACCCATGGTTTAAACATTAGTTAAAAGTCCTACCCTAACCAGAACTAATTCTCTTACCCCCATGATTCTTTAGAGAACCTAAGCATCTATTTGTCAAAAGGAAGACCCTTATTTTTCAGGAAGCATTACATCATTAAACTACTGGGCCATAGTTCAGAGGCTATTTCCATCCAGCATCATTTTTTTCCCCAATAAGAAGTAGGGGTTTTATTTTGTTTACATTTTTAACTTATTAGAGATACTACTATTTAGGGTTATGAAGAAGTTTAAACCCATTTGAATTTTATTTTTAAACCGATATTAATTACTTTTAGTTGAACTTTCATACAATTAAGATAGGTTTAACCCATGGGTGAATAACATAAACAAAACTTAAGCCTAATTGGCACATGAAAAAAAACTTGATGAAATAGATGGCTGATGCAAGGCCAGGGGAAAACAATTGGGCAAAATAAATTTTTAGCATCTTAAATTTGAATTCAGTTAAATATATTTAGTTTAATAAAAATTATTTAGCTCCAACAAAATGCCCCCCTTTCCCCAGTCCCTGCATTAGCCAAATAACCATTGACAATAGAATGAAAACGCATCAAAGGGCAAAGCCTTTGTAAAAATGTCAGCCACATTGGCCTTTCCTGACACATGTTTAAGTTGAAATTTGTCCAAATTTTCTTTCACATAAAAAGTCCTTGTATCAATATATTTTGTTCTTGAATTTTCTACATTATTTTTTGAAAAAAACAGAGCACTTTGGTTGTCACAGTAAACAAGTGGTTTTTCCATTTTTAAATTTAAGACTTTTAATTCATCCAGTATTCTTAGTAACCAACACGTTTCTTTAATAGCATCTGATAAAGCAATGTATTCTGCCTCCATACTAGATAAGGCAGTACATTTTTGTTTGGACGAATTCCAAATGACTGGTACTTCATCAAGCAGGAGAACATAACCACTAATTGACTTTCTGCTAATTAAGTCTGAAGCCCAACTGGCATCTGAATACACTTTTAAATGATTGTTTGAAATTCTAGATAAATTTATTGAAAAATGTTTAGTATTAACTACATATTGGAAAATTTGACACAAGTATTTCCAATGTGTCCATGAGGGTGCACTTGAAAATTGGGACAGAGCTATTACAGAGTATTGAATATCAGGTCGGGTTCTTGAAGCAAGGTACAAGAGGCAGCCAACTAATTCTCGATAAGGAACATCAATGTTTACTGCTTCAGAAGTTTTATTTAACATTGCACCCGGGGAAAGCGGTAATTTGCATTTAACCCTGGGGATATCTTTAAAAACTTCTGTTAATTTTTCAATATATTTTTGTTGGTGCATAAGAACCCGTCCATTTACTTCAAATTCAACACCCAAAAAGTTTTTAATTTTTCCTAGAATTTTAATTTCAAATTTTGATTTAATGAGATTTACCACTTCATTTAAAATTTTGTTATTTTCAGCAAAGATTGCAAAATCATCTACTAGTAGAATTACTTTAAATTTATACATGTATAAGCAGTTACAACTACCCATTTTTATTAAACCCAATTCTTTGAACGTACTGTCTAATTCTAAAAACCATTCTCTACCTGCTTGATGAAGCCCATAAAGGGCTTTAACCAATTTCATTACATAAGATTCTTTACCTCTCTCAAGGAATCCTTCAGGCTGCTCAATGTAAATCAATTCATTTAATGGTCCATAAAGATATGCATACTTTATGTCCAGATGTAAAGTTATCCAATTTTTGTATATACTAAAAATGACAAAGAAAACCCTGACCAGGGAAAATGAAATTACAGGTGAAAAAGTGTCAAAATAATTGATCCCTCCTATTTGTCGGAATCCCTGAGCTACAAGGTGCGCTTTAAAGACTTTAACCTTTTGCGACTCACTTTCTTTAACTGTAAAGACCCACTTGCTGCCCAATACTCTAGCTTGGTCAGGTCTGGGAACTAGTTCAGAAACTTCCCCTTTCTTTAAAGTCTCTATTTCTGTTTTCATGGCCTCGTTCCATTTTTGTTTTTCTGGTAGACCCTGGGATTCCTTAAAAGTTTTTGGAATTTTTATATCTGCACAAAGTGCCTCGCCTTCAGATTTAGTTTCCTCAGATTCATCCTCATCCACACTACTATCACTGAATGTTACTTTCCTTTGGGGTGTCCAACTAAAGTCTTTGGGGTCATATGGTATGTCCCTTTCCTTACAATATTCTTCTACTTCTTTTTTACTTCGCAGCCTGACCCCTTTTTCTGGATAGTAATAAATATCTATACGGCCTTTTGTTTTCCCCCTCCTTGGTATTTCTACCCCTTAATTTTAGGAGGTGATAATTGGGTTGAATCATGACTAGGTAAATTCAGTGAATCACTAGTGATGTTTTTAAATCAATCAGAGTGAAAGTTTTTAAAATCATTAAATTTATATCAACTGTACTAAAATCTTTGTTTTCTGTTTCAAATTTGAGATCATATTCATTTATTTTTAAATGCTTAGTTTCTTCAACTGAAGTTGTCCCTGGGTACCATATTCTGTATCCCTTTGTGCTGGAAGCATACCCTATCAAAATTCCCTTCCGGGCTCTTTTATCAAATTTGCTTTTATGTTTAGGAATATGGGCAAAAACTTTACTACCTATAATTTTTAAGTGTTTCACTGAGAATGTTTTATTTATCCAAATATTTAAAGGGGCTTTACCATTTAACTTTTTATGTGGGAATCTATTTTTAAGATAATTCTGTGTTAACACTAATTCTGCCCAAAGTGAATGGGGCAATTCAGTTTGGAATAATACAGAACGAACACCATCCAATAAACTTCTGTTAAGCCTCTCGGCAACCCCGTTCATTTGGGGGGGAATATGGGTTAGTTTTTTCATGCCTTATTCCCTGCTCTCTTAAAAATTCCTCGAATTCATTTGAGATAAACTCTCCTCCCTGGTCGGTTCTAATTGCTTTTATCTTCTTACCTTTCTGTTTTTCTACAAAGGATTTATACTGTTTAAAAAATTTTAGAGCTTCATCTTTTGTTTGAAGGGTGTACACAAATGAATATCTTGAGAAATCATCTACTACAGACATAAAATATCTAGCATTACCCAAAGAAGGGACAGGGGAAGGGCCCCAAAGGTCCAAATGTAAAAGTTCAAGAATTTCAGAAGTTTGGATCCTATCTATTTCTGGGTGACTCGCTCTAGTGCTCTTGGCAAGGTTGCAAAATTCACATTCCTCAGCCTTACTTTCTAATTTATTTAAACCAATAACATTTGCAGATTTTGAAAATTCCACAAGCGTTTTACTATTATAATGGCCAAATCTAGAATGCCATAACATTAAATTTTTATTTGTAATAAAAGCTCCATCTGCTGAATCATTATTTATATAACTTGTTAAAATTGAATAAAATCTGTCCTTGAGAGGGGCAAAAAACACAACCTCACCCTTTTCATCACAGACACTTCCTTTATCATTAGAAAAATTCACTTTAAAACCCTCCTCACATAAACATCTGACTGAAACCAAGTTTTTGCACATATCAGGTGCATAATAAGCATTTTTTAAAGTCAAATTGTAAGTAACAGTACCTGAAGGGATTTGAAGACTGACATCACCAACCCCCAGTATTCTTGTAGATCCTTCTGCTGTTGCGGCACTGCTGTTCATAGGCTCCAAGTTCTGGAACGCATTTCTTCTAGTGATGAAATGACATGTTGCAGCACTGTCTAACACAACTTCTAAAGAGGGCGATTCACTTAGGAGGGCTGCAAAATGTGCTTGCTTGTCTCCTTCAGTCTGCTTTTGGGGACCCTGATGAATAAGTTTGTTTGAGAATTTACTTTGTTGAGAGTCTTTTTTCTGGGGTGGTAGATTCTTTAGTTGAAAACAACTTTCTTTAAATGCCCAGGCTTCCCACACT
This sequence comes from Cheiracanthium punctorium, assembly GCA_038373885.1. Lineage (NCBI taxonomy): Eukaryota > Metazoa > Arthropoda > Arachnida > Araneae > Cheiracanthiidae > Cheiracanthium > Cheiracanthium punctorium. The sequence goes on from JAWZYV010012456.1 coordinate 634,258, forward strand.
GGTAGCATATTATTTCTTTTCTGGACCAGGTATTCCTCTTTTTCACAGAGACCAGAGCTTGATCATTAACAGTCTCCGTTACCTTGCAGTTTTGACGATCAGCTTCGGCCAGCAGCTGTTTTCTAATTTCTGAAGTTGTAAATTCTTCATCAGGTAGCCTGTACAGTTGGACGACTAAATTTTCATAGCTATTAGGCAGATTGTCCAACAGCTGGAAAGCGATTTCATCATCAGCAATATCCTTCCCTGCCAATTTTAGGTCTTTCACAGCTTCCAAAACTTTACCAATGTAATTGTCCATGCCGTCAGACTTTTCATACTGAATTTGAAAGAAAGTTCTTCTAAGAGCAGCTATTCTAGCTCGACTACAGGGCTCGAATGCAGATTTTAACAGCTTCCATGCTTCAGCTGGAGTTTTGGCTTCATAAAGCAGGCTTTTTAAGTTTTCTTCTATACTAAGGCAGATGATGGCCAAAGCTTTCTTTTCCTTCTTCAAATCCTTAACTTCTGAAGTGGTGCCAGATACATCCTTGGCTGCTTTGTTGACTTCCTCCACTAGAGACTCTGAACAATATTCTGACAGATCTTGGCCTGCTAGGTACATATTGATGCTATATTTCCATAGCTTGTAATTATCCCGGTTTAGCTTTGGAAAGGCCATTACAGTTCCTATGGGTTCACTAGTAGAAACCATATTTCTTAAGTCTTCTTCACCCCAGGTGGCTGAGCAAAACCACGCTCGGGGCTATCACTGTTGGGTCCATGGATGAAATGCCAAGTATGTCATAAAAATGACCCACAGTTTCAGTTGTACCACTAGAGGTGAAGGCTTAAAGATTGACGACACTTTATATTTTCTCAACTTAAATTTATTTAAACATTGCACAAAAAGAACACTTACAAAACAAAAAAAAATTTAAAAACAATTTCAGATTTTAAAATAAACCAGGCCATCTGCAATAAATTTAAATGGAAAAATTTCCAGTTCCAATGCAAGCCTTTTATAAAATATCTGGCAGAAATACATCATGCCCTTCCCATGACTAGGGCAACCTTCTAGCTGTATCAGCAGCCTGGCCTGTGTTTTCTCATAAAGCAGACACTTTATATACTTATATAAAACAGGTTAATTTTATAGTTACAGAATAAAAAAGTATGCAACATTTGCATAAAATAAAGGCTCAATAAATTTGCATATTGAAAACAACCTCAGAAAATTGCCTTTCACTTCAGGCTCTTCACCCATGGTTTAAACATTAGTTAAAAGTCCTACCCTAACCAGAACTAATTCTCTTACCCCCATGATTCTTTAGAGAACCTAAGCATCTATTTGTCAAAAGGAAGACCCTTATTTTTCAGGAAGCATTACATCATTAAACTACTGGGCCATAGTTCAGAGGCTATTTCCATCCAGCAGCAGTAGTCAACAACTAAACACAACAACTTGATTGAATATTGAGCTTAGGTTTTTAAATTTTACTTTGAAGTTGTCTTGGGTCTTCAATGAATAAAAAGTATATTATTTCAATTTTATTTATTTAATTAATTTTTTTTTTTCCCAATAAGAAGTAGGGGTTTTATTTTGTTTACATTTTTAACTTATTAGAGATACTACTATTTAGGGTTATGAAGAAGTTTAAACCCATTTGAATTTTATTTTTAAACCGATATTAATTACTTTTAGTTGAACTTTCATACAATTAAGATAGGTTTAACCCATGGGTGAATAACATAAACAAAACTTAACCCTAATTGGCACATGAAAAAAAACTTGATGAAATAGATGGCTGATGCAAGGCCAGGGGAAAACAATTGGGCAAAATAAATTTTTAGCATCTTAAATTTGAATTCAGTTAAATATATTTAGTTTAATAAAAATTATTTAGCTCCAACAGAGACATGATTGACAAATTGAAACGCGTTAATGTGAAGGATGTTGCCTATTGGGTTGCAGGGGCCTGGACTATGTAAGGGCTCAGACAATTTCCAAATCATGGAAAAATCTGTTCCATAATGATGAAAATACAGACACGGTAAGCACAGACGAAGCCGAAGAAACAATTCTACCTTTAGTACAACGAATTCCTGGGTTTAAGGATGTATCTTTGCAAGAAATCGAAAGTTGGATAAAGGCTGATGATTAGCATGAAATAACTGATGGATAAATTGTCGCTCTTGTCAACTGCAATGACGACGAAATTGAAGTATCAAACACAGACTTTTGAGCGTTGCAGAATTTCACTTAACGGTTGAGTTAAGGCTCTAGAGAGTGCAATTCAATACATTGCTGCAAAGATGGGGAGATAGAGCAGCGAAGAAACGGCACTCATCAGGAAAACAGACTTGCAGTAAAAAAATTCTTTAAATCCTCACTTTAACTTACAGCACCCTTAAATTCAGAAAAAGATAATTATACAAATTCATTTTTTAAATTAATATTTTCCATTGTTTTCATGAATTTTTAGAGCATGATTATGATGCAAGATAATGTGTAATATAGCATATGTATGTATAAAGTTTAAGAGGCTTTTTCTTGACTCCGACATTGTGCCGGTCCGTTTATGTCGGATAAGCGAGACTCTACTGTACAATGATAGGATTGCTAGTCAATTTCTGAAAAAAAAATACCCTGACTTCTCCAGGTTTTCTAGACTTTATGATAAAAATCTGGATTATTTTATACATTTAGGACACAACTTTGGATACCTTCTTAAATATTTCCAGCTTCCCAAAGTAAGGTTCAACGTTGATATTGTTTACAAACACAGATGTCTGATAATTTTCCAAATCACATTATGCGATTTCCAGGTTTTGGGCTAAAATTTACGATTTTCCCTGACTTTTCTTGCAAATTGAAAATCCCTGACTTTTCCAGGTTTTCCCTGATCAGTAGCAACCCTGAATGATTGAGATAAGTCGTACATCCATCTATGTTAAAGTTTTTATCAAGTCCAGGTCCAATCCAATATGGATTTAAGATTATTTGAAATTTCAGGTTGCACACCAGGAATTCAACTTTTAGCGAAATCCCTGTTAACTATAAAATTGCCACAATCATTGGCGGATCCAGAGGGGGGGCACAGCCCCCCCCAGACTAATGAAGTTTACACTATAGAAGACTGACTTGTTTTGTAAATCCAAGTTATTCTCTAAGAAAATATGACAAAAAATATCTTGTGCCCCCCCTCCAGAATTTTTTTCTGGATCCGCCACTGGCCACAATCATATGATATATGACTTGCACCATCAAAGTATGCTCTAATACTTTTTTATTGATGAAATTGTGTTCATTAAAAAAGAGGAAAATATTCTGGTTATCCTAATAATTTTGAGCTGAAACTTTTTGAAAGAACTTGATAAACAGACACACGATGGATGGATAAAATGACAAACAGCTGGAGAAAAGTAAATACACAACTGCCATCATATACTGCAGAGGAGCAGGAATAAAAATAGCTCAAGCCTCCAATAAAAATAAAATTAAAATATCAATCAAACCCAATATTACTACATTTAAAAGAAGTGACAAAGATTTAATTGATAAATATGAAACTGCAGGGATCTACAAAATAAACATATAATTTAACAAAGCAAATAAAAAAGGAAGCTGTTGATGCATAGCTCATGCCTCAGCCGAAGAAAGATGACACCAACATCATCCTGGACAAAAAAAGAACATCAACGACAATGATAAAGGAAGGAGAGAGCTATCTTGTAATGACCGTGGTCATGATAGGTAACCAAAAAGATGCTTTCCACCCGGAACATTCTTTAAACTAGATTTTATGTATATGTGTTGACTTAAAATTTAAAAAATCTTATGTGGACAACACATGACTTCCTTGCACGGCTATTACATCAAAAATATTTTCGACACACTTCATCTAAACTTATTTGTTTGAAAGAGATAAAATATCAGTAATAGTAAGGTTTAGCGATTTCTAGCCAAATATTTCGATATCGCCAAGCTGAGTTCACTTTGAAAGATTTCCTTCTGACACTTTATTTGGCGATATTTCACCAAAAGCCGACAAGCTTGAGATAGTTTGCGAGATTTTGTGGATAGCCAAAGTAGTCATTGACCACAGACTTTCAATGAATTGAATGCATCCATATACCTTAATGTATTTAAAATCAATTGGCTCACCCTGTAAATAAATTCCCAGTCAATTACAGTCAAAAAAGATATTCAAAACAGTTAGATATTACAATAGTTCTAAATACAAAAGTTCAAAATTCTACGGGTTAAAGTTTTAGAGTTATACAAAATACGAAATAATTTTTGGTGCCAAATTTGTTGATATTTCGTTGAAATTTGCCAAGGTCGATGACATATCGCGAGATTTTAAGCATGGATCAAGCAATGACAGATTATCGCCAAATTTGGCGATATTTCGCAAGAACGATGACAAATGGTGATATTTTGGGCATGGACCAAATGACTGACTATTGCCAAATTTGGTGATATTTCGGCAAAGTTAATGACAGACAGCGAGATTTTGGGCATATACCAAACAATAACTGTCTACAATTGTATTATATTGAAGATGTCTATAGACATTTAAGTATTGAAATTCTTTTCGGTGGTCCTGTAAATAATCTCTCCAGTAGATTGGAACCAAAAATCGAGATGCACAACTAGATGTTACAACAATCTTATATATGAAATTTCAACATTCTACGACTAATAGTTTTTAAGAGTTAAATACGTACACCAAAAGTCGCCAAGCTTGGCGACTTTTGGCATAGTTCATGAGGGAGGCACGTGACCGTGGTCGAACCATTACCTAACTTATATGGTAAGACAGTATTGTGCTTGAAATGGATGAATGCCCCTAAAATTGCCATTTACCATAATGTATTGGAAATCTCTTGAGTGTTCCTGTAGCAGAACTATACATGATAAAGACACTTTTTTAAATGGAAAAATTCATTTTGTAACTCTTAACAGCATATATCACATCTGAGTCGTTTGAAACAGCCCAATACCCTGAAAATATGATTTAATGAATTTCGGCCCATAGAGTATTTCGAATCTCTTGGGCGGTCCTGTAGATAAACTATCCAATCGAATGGAACCGAAAGGGGAGGTGCAAAACTAGATGTTACAACAATCTAAAATATAAAGTTTCAACATTCTATGCCTTATAGTTTTTGAGATATGCGAGTTTACTGAATTTCGGCCCACACAGCGTAATGTATTTCGAATCTTTTGGGCAGTCCTGTACATAAACTATCCATTCGATTGAGACCAAAAGGGGAGGTGCACAACTAGATCATAGAACAATCCTAAATATAAAATTTCAACATTCTATGACCAATAGTTTTTGAGATATGAGAGTTACATACGTACGTACGTACAGGCGGCATGGAAAAACTGGCCAAAATGAGTTGCAGATGCGTTTATATTATCATGCATGCTAGCTTATGATGAGATGCATCGAAAAAATTCTTAAAAGTAAATTTAGAGGTAGTCAAAATCGGTTTTTTCGTCGAAATTTGGCCTCCGAAATTTTTCGAGATCACATTACTTCCTTATACTCCATACAAGGAAGTAATAGGTCTATTTAAATTTTAAAGTCCTATTTTAATAAACTACTTAATATTTTCATTTAATGTCTGAAATAAAAGGTACCACCGTATTTACTTGTGTATAATGTGCATTCTGTATTTTAAAAGAAAATAAAGCAATTTTTTAAAATCTTGTATATAATGCACATTATAATATTCTGGAATTCATTGTTGAGGGGCTTGAAAAGGATCTTAGGTACATCATTTTATTACATGCTGTAGTAAAAAATTATTCTGTGTATAAAGAGCACATAGATGTTTTGCCCCCCCCCCCCCCCCGTTTTTTTTTTTTTTTTTTTTTTTTTTTTTTAAGTGTGCATTATACATGAGTAAATACGGTAAGTTATGGTTTCAAATTAATTTCAAACCAAAACACCTGTTCTCATTGGTTGTTCAAAATTCCAAAGGAAATCACATTAGAATATTTTAAGCAATTTTTAACTGTGTGTAGTAATAATACTAAGAAGAAACTATAAATGAAGAATTTTTATTCAAAAAATACACTCTGTGGACTATTGAAAGAGCTTATATGAAGTAACAGATAGTATTAATGGATATCCAGAAAAAAAGTCTGATATCCAGTAATTGTAATTTGGATATCCGATGATATTCTGGATATTGAAACATCAGACGGATATCTGGTGCATCCCTTTTAGTTTATGTGAACCATTACAGCTTTAGTGATTTTCACTCATATTAATGAACTGTTCCACAAAATGCTTCTTGGAATTGCTAGATATTTTTTCAAGTTGTTCCTCCAAGGTTCAGCCTTGTTAATGTTGTATGTTTGCCTAGGAAAAATGTTTGTGTGGTAATTTTTGAAACAAAATACATTTGAATACTAATTAATAAAATTACTCTGCTATTATAATTCTGTTTATTTACTAGTTTATGAGAAAGGTTAACTCAAATAACCCCTGATAGTATACATATCAGGGGATTCGAAAAAATTAGTTTGTTAGATTCTGAGTATTCTGATCAGGAATGATAGCAGGAGCATGGGCTACATACTAAAAATATAGGGGGGAACTAAAGTACATAACTTTAGTTATATACCTACATTTACATAACTTAAGAATATTACAACTAGAATTAAACATATAAAATAAAATTTTTAAAGTGTAATATTCAACATATTAGTGGCTATATGTATAGGAAATACAGTCGAACCTCCATATATATCAAAGTAGCAAATTGCCAGAAAAAAATTTGATACATAGAAATTTCGATATTATAGAAGTGATCTTAGTTTTATCATAATCATTCTTAAAACATTAAAATTATAGCCAATTTTTGTATACGAAACTCAATTTCTAATTTATATGCTAATCACTTTAATGAAAGTTAATAATTAAAAATGAAATGATATGTTAAGATTTATTTGTGTGTGTAGTACATATCTTTAGAAAAACAGTACTCTAGGCTGAGGCTACATTGATCAGTTACAGTTTTTAAAAAAAAACTTTGAATATCTTGCTGAACAGCCAGTTTTGCAGAAAGTTCATCAAAGAAATGATCGCATTTATTCAATCCACTAAAAAAATTCATCAGGAACATTTTCCGCGAATTGAAATCCATAACGTATTGTTTCAAACGCTTCTCGCATTTCTCTTTTCGATGGCTCGGATATGTTTTCAGCTTCTTCCTCTGGTTCTTCTATTTCTTCTTCAATTTCATGAAACAAACAGTATATCCTCATCTGTAGGATAATCAGCAACAATTAACTTATCATCAACTGTCGAGAATTTGTTAAAATGAATACCATCTTTAATATGACCTTGTGAGTGCAAATTTTCTCAAGATTGTTAGATTTGTGGGAATAAGTCTTGTTCCTCGGTTTCCGGTATTACACCAAACCCAACTTTAGCGAAACAGTTTTTTATTGTAGAATTAGAAACATTGTTTTTCCTCGCTATAGCTAATGCTGCAATGCATACCCTCAGATCATTCACCTTATTTAAAGTTTTTAAAATTTTCTAATGTCCAGATAAGTCACCGGAGAATGAATTTTCAGGTCTTTTATTACACCCTGGTCCATTGGTTGTAATTCTGAAGTGGTGTTTGGAGGAAGAAAAAACAAATTATAATTAACTTTTGATAATTTTGAAGACACATTACGATGAGCTGGGCAATTGTCCACAATGAAAACAATTTTTCTATTTTGATCTCTCATTTTTTTATCCAGTTTGAAAATCCACTCTTAAAAAATTACACTTGTCATCCACGACTTTCTATTGGAATGATAGCCAACCTCTAAAGATGTTACATTTTTGAATACTCTGGGGTTATATAACTTTATAGGAAATATAAAGTTAATATAGTAATTCTACTTATTTCAACTTTAAAAGTTTTAATACTCTAGGGTTCTTACTTTTACCCATTTCCAATAGAGAAGTTTTCTTTGCCACTCACATTGGCGCCTACTATTACAGTTATTCTGCCCTCGCTGCTCTTGCCTCTATGACAAGCATCGTCTTTCAAAGTTCGAGTTTTGTTGGATAAACATTTATAAAAGAATCCTATTTCATCAGCATTAAAAATATAATCAAGCTGATAATCTTTTAAAATCTTTTTCAAGTCATTGCTTTTCCAATCATCACAGACTGCTTCAGATACACTTCTACTTTCTCCAGAAATAACCTTTTCTTTGACACCATGTCTTTTCTTAAATTTTTCCAGCCACCCGGAACTTGCTTGAAATTGATCATTTTCAAAATGTTTAGTGTACTCAATGCCCTCTCTTTTATGAGAGGACCAGAGATCGGCAAGCTTTGATCTCGAAAGCTCTTTATCCATTTTAAAATGGCCTTGTTCACTATATCATAACAACATGTTTTCGACGTTTTCTGTTAGAATGAAGACTTCCATAGGATTTCATAATGACATTCCAATTTTTTATATAGTCACACTGTGATGGCGGGAATTCCAAATTAAGCTGAAATGTCTTTTTTGTGCATTCCGTTATCTACATTCTTCAGCAATTCAACTTTATCCACAACACTATGTGATTTTCTTTTCGACATTGTAATGGAGCGAAAATGTAAAAATTCAAAACAAATTTAAGAAGCACTAACAACTTTCACTGAAACTAAGCAGATTTAAGAGTGAGGAACAATCATTTCACAGAAGGAGACTGGATACCTAGGAAACTGATTTTACACTGTTGCGCTTTAACTTGGCACGCTGCCAAGAGAGCCGCAAAATAAACAGCACACATCGAAAATGAGTTGGAGGAATTTAGAAATTCCAGAAACGAGCAATAAACTTTTGTCCACCCCAGCTGACTTTTAGGGTTCGTAGTGACATTCAATGACCTTCCTTTTCCCATGACCTTAATTTTTCTTAAGGCAAGCAGTTCTAAAGTGGAATAAAATTTCCCAATATGGCATGCAAAAATTTCCATATGTAGAGATTTTTTTATATATAGAAACAGTTTTTGAATGAACATTGAGATTTGCTAATAGATATATAGAAAATTTTAATATAGGGAGGTTCGACTGTATTTACACCCAAGTCTCTGATAATTGCACAAAAAATTAGAGGTAAATGTGCGGAAATTCTAAATGACCCATTCAGAATTGTGTGTATTTCTGCAATGAGTTCAATTAAATCCATTTTAAACAAAATAGAATACATTTGTATTGCAAAGCATAAAAATAATTATAATACTCATTGGTAATTTGTTGAAAAGTCCATGCAGACTTCCTTAAAAAGGGCAGGGGGGGTGGGGGTTATAAACATAATCTTTATTTAAGAAAATGAAAAAAAAAAATAGACTTCCTGTAAAAAATCTTTGGCAAGGTGGGGGGAGGGGGTGAGGTTGATCCCTTTATGTAGGCCACAGCCTTGGAAAGAAATTCTCATTGACTTACAAGCCTAGACAGTAGAGTCCTTAAAGATTTCATAGTTCCTAGGGCAGGGTTGGCATGGTTTAAACCAACTGGTTTAAATCATGGTTTAAACCAAATGGTTTTTTTCTCAAAAAAACCAATTGGTTTTTTTAAAAGAATAATTTAAAATTCCGAATACTACAGATAGAATATGTTCTGATATCTTTTAAAATTATCCTTATAAGTATCAGCAATAAGTTTTTATATCAATCTAATGGACACCTTATTGTCTTTTCATTATTAAAAATTATTAATTAAACTTAAATTATAGGCTGCATTTTTAATTTGATCTAAAATAGAGGTTTTTGTGTTTTAACAACTTATTTTTAAACCTTAAAAATATCATTCTGAACAACTTATCACTGTATTACTGATGAATCTAAGTGCAAGATTCCATGTAAAATGTAGTAAACAGTTAATATTGTATTATATTATATACTAAATATAAAAAATAGTATCTCTAAATAAAATATTAAAATTGAATGATTTCAATGTCCACATAAGTATAGTAACAATTGTTTATTTACTTTCTTTTAATTACTTTCAGAAGGAACATTAATTGTCATCTAAACATTTTACAAAAACTTTTATTTATAAGTATTTAACAGGTAATTATAAAAGGATAAAATAAAAACAAAAAAACCTGGTTTAAACCAAAAAAACCCGGTTTAAACCAAAAAAACCTGGTTTTTTGGTTTTTTTTCAAATAAACCGGTTTTTTTTCCAACCCTGTCCTAGGGGGCCCTCATAGAGTTTAATCTATCAGAATGACGTAGAATATACGGGAGTTTGCTACCCTGAATAAGTGAAGTTTTAGCATACAAGTTAAAAAACAAATGTAAACACATGTCTATTGTTTAACTTAAAAGAAAGGAAGAAAATTTTATAAAGTCATGTTTTAACAGTAAACAACTTAATATCTAATTTTACAACCTGAAAATAAAGGTATTTAAAAAAAAAAAAGAAAAACTGTAGTTCTCTTTTCTATCATGTCTTATGTAAGTTACTACTAGTACATAATAGCTTTATTTGTCAACTTTTTTGGGGATATATTGCAACCATCCAACAAGCTCGGTCTAACGTGATATAAAAAAAATTGCCCAGGAGCAGGGCCTTAGGCCATCGCCTACATTTGCACCCCCCCCTCCTTGGGCCAGCCCTGTCTCATTGTTTGTAGTTTAAAATTCCAAAGGAAATATTTTACATTACAATATTTTAAACAATTTTTAACTGTTATAATATTATAACACAGTATTAACAATAATATTAAGAAGAAATATTAATGAGTAATTTTTATTTAAAAAATAAACTTTGTTGACTGTAGATAAAGTGGTACTTATGTATTATCCCAGGGGTCAGAGATTTTATGCCAAGATAAATGATGGTCACACGAAACTGCTAATGGTTCAGAATATGATTGGCAACAGTTTGTCAGTATATTTGACACAAAAATAATTTGGCAGGAATGACCGCCAGGATAATACGTAAGTACCGATAAAGTTTATGTAGTAGTGAGCCAGGTATCTGGCAGAGATGTTGGATATTTGATGACATTTTGGATAATGAAAAATCAGTAAGATATGGGATATTGTCCGGATATCCGGTGCATCTCTAACATAGCTTTGTTATAAAAGGAACAGCTTGGATATTTGTTATCAACTTTTAATTCTTTGGCAATTTATGCATTTGCATAATCAATAGTCGCTTCCCATTAAAGTAATTCTTTGTAAATTCTTATGCCTAAAACTGCCATAATGATATAATTCACTCTTCCTAACATTTCATTTTGCCAGCGTGGCAAATATCCAAGCTGGACCCAATTAAAAAAGTAGAACAATCAGAAAAGTATGTCTTTTGGTTTCAGCGTTATATCCCCCATCAGTAAGTATGATGTAGGTAGTGGACCTGGTTTTGGACACAGGAGTGTGATAATTTCCGCCTGTATATCGAGTTCCACAATACATACAAATCCATACACACTTGTGAATGGAATATTTTCAATATGTTCAGCATAACTTAAAGCACATACTTGGTACAAAATACTAGGTTCAAATATCACAGGAACTTTGTTTACTATTGAATTTTTTGATGAACAGCTGATTCTATATATTTGTACGTCATTAAAATTGGTTTTGATAGAGTAAGGTCTTAAAAGTCCGGAGACACCATAAAAATATCTATAAACATTACTATCTCGATTATTTATCCGAACATTACGACTTCGAGTAGCAACACAATCAAATTTATTAACAAGTTTTATATCAGTTCTCCACGGAATATCATTTTTTAATTTAAAATACAATTCCTTTTCCGACAGGACGAGAACATTATTAACGTTCAGTTTTTGGATGATTTCTTTAATTAATTCATAACCTTCACCAATCACCCAGCCACATGTATCAATTATAACGCCTGAAGTTCTTTTGGCGTGTTTTGTTAAACGGTTTGTAAGCGCTTTTCCAACTTTTTCCAGGAGAAGTTTGTACAGCGTCACATCATGATCTGGACTTTTGTAGCCAAAATAATAAACCGATGAGTCCCGTTCGTTGAATTTACCATTAACATCGCATGGCTCTTCGACAGTGAGTACACCAAATGTTCCAGAAATAGATAAGGAACTTTGTCCAACATCCAAATCAATGAACACTGGTTTTCTACCGCTTCTGGATGCATTGTTTAACAGAAAGCGACATAATGTACTTTTACCAACATCCTGTGGACCAGCAAGTAGAATTATTGGGGGATCTGAATTATTTGCATCTGCACTGGCACGCAGTTCTTCAATATGTTCGTGGAGCTCTCTCATTTTTGGTACTACTCTTGACACTCTGATTTTGTAGTTTCTTTTGCTAGATGCTTCTTTACGAAGTTTTAAAGTGCAACCATGCGATGTAAATATACTAACTGAGCAAAAGTAGAAGAATTTATATTCTTTATTAACCTCCAATTCCGAACCAAATATTTCAGCAGAACCAGAGACTAGCTGAACCATAATCTGATCGCCTGGTTGACGTAAAGTCAGCTGGATTTCTTTTTGGCTCTCGAGGTAAACAATTTCTTCGTCTTCCTCACAGGCCATCATATTTTGCTTCTGTGTTGTGTTACTGTTTACCGCAAATTTATTTAACTCACTATCCATGCACGTGTATGTAGTTGGGGTGCGTTCAGACTGCCACTTTCGGATAAATCTCGAGTAAAACACCAACTGCTCCAGTTTTACTCGGGGAGATTGATATCGTGAACGGTTCTGGGTTCTGGGTATTTTTGGGAGGAAAAACGTGGCGGTATGTGGCGGTACGTATTTACTAACCATAGAGGAAAGTGGAGAGTGCTTCTGCTAAGCCATGAAGCTCTGATCATCGGGAATGGGCGATCAAGCAGGAAAACGGACCAGGATCCATTTTCACCGGCAGGGGGCGCAGCGCACCGCTTGAATACGTATTTAGCGTTGTTTTGATTGTGAATGAGCTATATTTTTTTTATAAAATAAATTATTTTGATAGAATATGGGTCGAGCGAGTCACTGCTTTGTACCTGGATGTAACAGTGGATATCCAGAAGCCAGGAAAAGAAATGTATCGCTCGGGAAGAAAAATCCAACGTTATTTAAAGCTCCAAACAGCATCACCATAATATTTCTTTAATATGGCCCCTTATAAATGTATAACATAAAAAGTAACACTATGCAAATAGAAAACCTTTTGTACATGTTAGTAGTAGTATAATGCTAATGTGAACACTTTAAAATACGGCCCAATAATCGAATTGAAATAGCAGTATAACACTTTGAAATTGTCCATTTTTAAAAAATAATAACAGTTTTATGAATAATATTTTTCTGTTTATTAATTTAATTAGGATGGGGGAGGGGACTTTATATTATATTTTTCAAAATTAATGAAATAATAGATTTTTTCTGATATGTGAAAGCTTGCAAAACTGATGCAAAAGGGTCAATCACTGAATATGCGTGTATTTATTGAATTAATAATTTTTTCCTTTATGCTTTTTTATGAAATTTTTTGTAGTACTGAAAAATGATACTGATACTGAAAAGACATTGATTTTTATGTAATTTTTTGTGGTACTCAGGTCCTTATTATCGCACGGGCAAATCAGGACTTTGCCCAGGGGCCCCCAATTTCAAATCTTGTTCTGAAACATCATTCTTTATATCAAAATAAAACAAATTTCATAGATCCCCCCCCCCCAAATTCATCAATTCCTGGGGCCCTTATTGGTTATAATTAGGCTCTGGTGCTGAAAAACGGCGTTAAATGTTTTTCTCTTTCCATATTTGTTTTTTGGTTTAACTAACCAACTTTAAGACTAAAGACAAAAAAAATAAATAAATAAAATATAATGTGGAAGAGTGGGTATAAGAGGAATTTATAGCCTGAAAGAAGGCAGGAAATATTTTTTAATTTTTAGCTAATTGCTACCAAAAATATTTGTCAAAAACTGATCTATTATATCGTTCGTATGCAGTTTTAAAGAGAATTTATTTAAATTATTAATTAATTTATTAAATTATCAAACTGATGTTACATCGTTGTAAAAGTAATATAGAAACAAAATTATTATATATGCATATTAATTATCGTATTTATTTATTCAAATGTTAGTGTATACTTCATGAAATTTCAGCATAAATGAATAAATCCCAATTAGAGAAGCTTTAAATCGGAAAGCGAGCGCGCGATGTTGTTTTTCTCTGCCGTCAATAGATGGCGTCATCAATGGTAGCCACAGTTTCGTCGGCAATTCTCATATTGTGTAGTTGGTCCAAGTTGGATAACAAGCCGATGTTTCTCCTCCCGAGCTTCATGTGCTAAAGGTGGATTCATATCTGCCGCGCCGCACCGCAACCATGCCGTACTGTTTCGCCGTTTAGGACCGTTGGCTGTCCGCGCGGCGAGCTTGCGGTGCCGCAAGTAAATACACCAATGCTCTTCTGTAATTGGCTGTAGCTGTAAAAGCTCTTCTGTAATTGGCTGTAGCTTTGCGGTCGCTGCGGAATATCTGTTCTCGCCAGATAATGCGCAAACCCTCGGCGGGCGCCGTGTTGCTCCGCCACGTGACGTCATTGCGGCCTCTTAGCAGTGCGGTACGGCCAGTATGAATCCGGCTTAAGCCTCCAATACAACGTATTCGTAACAAAAGTGTATTCCTCCGCGCGAGGAAGATGGAACCATTGGAGGCCAGAAAAAGCAGACGAACTCTATGTAGATACATTGATTACGGCGATTGAATGATTATATTGAAGCTTTCTTCTTTACGAAAAACGGTTGAGAAACGACAACGGAAGTAGAATTGAAAATAACGGAACTCAAAAGAACGTACAACAAGCATCTGAACAATTTTATTTTAACCCATTTGTGCCCAGATATTTTTGCGACTTTCTTCGATTTTTGCTAATACCTGAAGTAATAGATAAATTTCTGATGTCAACTTCTTGAACAAGGGGTGATTGCTTTTAAAATCAGTATGCATAAAAATTTAAATGTCTGCATTCTACTTCGTAATGTTGAAATATATTGTCCCTGACAGCACACTTGCCCAATTTATGTCCATATCTGGACAAAGTTGTCCAAAACATATCTATGTCTATGATAAGATATCTCCTGGACATCATTTTAGCGACAAATTTGGGAAAGTCCATAATATGTCTAGAATAAGACATGATTGGGGCATGTAACACCCCAATTAAGTCTTATTACGACAAAAACGGGAAAATCCATATTATGTCTGTTATATGACATGAATTGGACATCTAAACACCCCAATCATGTCTATTTTGTGACATAAATGGGAAACTCTATCGTCGACAAACTCTGATTGGCTCAATTTGTTTGATCATGCGCAGTAACATTTTTGTATGCACGTTGTTTTTAATAATCTGTGGTGTTTGTGGTAGATAATACCCATATATTTGAAGTTTCCTTGTCAGCTAATTATAACATTTTTATGCGCACTTCTTGCATATTGCTTGCCTATATCACTGTTCTTTACAATGCGGGGTAATGTACAACTTTTTGACTTAATGTGTATTTTAATAAAAAAAATTAAGTCGACTCGTCAGGAATGGCGAAATGTTGAATAAGAAGTTAATGATGAATTATTCCTTATTGAAGCTGAATGTAATGTGAATGATATTGAATCAAAGCCTATTAATGCGCACGATTATAATTATTTTCGTAATGAATTTGAAAATAGGATCGATGAAAATATTTTTGAAGATTCAAATATGTGTGATCCTACAAGCAGTTCTTGTAATAGCTTCATTTCATTTGAGAAATTACTGATGAAAAGGATACTTCTATTCCTTTATGGTAGCAACTTATCCATAGCATAAAAATAAACTGTGGATATGAGATAAATATCCACAGAATGTCTTTTTATGGACAAATTATGGATGTCCATAACATGCCCATATGGATAAGTTCTGGATGTCCATAATATGTCCATATGGATGTCTATATTTTGTCCAGAGGATATCATTATGGACGCCGTATTGTGCCATATGGACAAGTTTGGGGGGTATTATGGACAAGATATAGACAAATTTGGGGATGTCAGTTATGTCCCGAACTTGTCCATGATATCATATGGACATGTTCTGGACAAGTTTGTGCTGTCTGGGGTGGAGTTGAGGTTCAATACTCGTGAATAAAGGCCAGGAAAAATAAATAACGTTTTCGACTAATAGCGATAATGCCGTCCCAAAAAAGGGACACTAGGCATAAATGGGTTTAAAGATAATATGTTTTGCACGTATATATAATATTGCAGGTGTTAGTTTCGTTTTCATATTTTCAGTTCGGAGACGGATTAATGATATTTTGTGGACGGTGGCGGTTAGAATCATATTACAAATGATATTCTTTAACATATGAATTGCACTAGCTTTCAAATATAAACAAATAAAGTATGCAATCGTTGCAAAACAATCAGTTGTCATATTGTATAATAATATAATTTTTAAAAAATAATTTAGCATGCACATAATTCTAAGTTTGCAATTAAGCTATAAACGGTACCGATAAAAGTTCCTTTTCTTCATTACCTCGCAATTAACCAAAATTATTAATCAAAATATACGGATCAAAACAATAAAAACAAACTGAAAACATAATTAAACAAACCATCCTTTATAAATTTAAAAAGCCGATTTTTCATTTTTCAATGTTTACAATACATTATGTATGAATATCAAAGAATTTTACAACCGTTTATGTAATCGAAATAAAAATTTTTGACATACCAATACATGAACATTACATTTGACATATAGGTTCAACTGTAGTATGTAAAAAAATTGCTACTCCTGATGAAAGTACATTAAAAATAATTATTTAACCTGTAAAAAAATGTCACCAGGCTTCTTTACATTTGTTCTGTTAGTGCAATTAATAACACAACAAGCTACCATCTCTATTTCAAAACAAAGATTTAGTAAAACAAAGCTTTATCACCATACAGTAACAAGGGCTTTCCGCTAATCTTCTGGTCTCCAATCAAAAGAAAGTAGTTCAGCGGCGGAAACTTTCTGAAAACGGTATGTGCGTCTGTTGCTCCCTCCACTTTCCTCTGTGTTACTAACCAGTGGTGCCAATGGGAGCAAACAATGGACATTTTGCATGGTGTCTGAGTTCGAGGCTAAAATTCGTCTGCTGGCGGTATTTACATCCGCCAGCTCCTATTGAAATGCAATCAGTATCCATTTTATAATTACTGTTTCTCATTATTAGAGCCGCTCGGAATGAGTTACTGTCTTTTTAATACTTAAATAGATGGTTTAGAAGACGATGCTATCGCATTTCGCTTCAAAACTTTGTTAATAAAAAGAATATTAGTGTTCTAAAATTATTACGTTATTGCAAACACGTATAAATAATACATCATTGAGTTGATTTTGAGTTTTCTGAGTTTAAAATAGTACAAATATTCATTAAAAACCTCCCACACTTTTTTAAAGTACGATCTTTTAAATTATTTTTAGTATTTTATTATCATTAACATTTTAAATAAAATCTCACAATGAAGATAAAATTCATTTATAAAACGCTATTATTTATTAATGACTAATATTCTAGCTTCTTTTGCAACAGCTATATTTCTACTAGAAAGTGTCAAATAATCCCTTAGGTCCAAACGAGCTGAAACCGAAACTAATAATCCCCTTAAGATAGTGCACGTGGCCCTAGTAGCAATGACTGCTTGTTTTCTGCTCGGTCGTTCATCGACTCATCGTTAACTCATCGACTCGTCGAATTCAGTCATCGGCAAGTGCACTTTTGTTAATCTGCAATAGATGAATTTTTATTCATGGATAGAAGTGATCTAGACGAGCAGTTTCGCCGATGGGAAACCGAAAAACAATATCTTATCTGGAACTGCAGCTCTATAGTCTACGGGCCTTGCAAGTGTCCCCAGTAGTTTACACTTTACCCAAATTCCTATAAATATTTGCGTAATTTAGATGTGCCTTTGCATAATCTAAGGGAAATTTTGAACAATTCTTGAATTAATCGCATAATTTACTTCAAATTTCTTGTATTGGGGTTGGGACGGGGTGGGGGGGGTATCCCCCTCTTGCCCCCTCCCACAAAATTTAAATTTGAAAAGAAATTTTTACAAAAAAATGTAAGTATTTATTATATAAAAATCGTTTGTAATATTTAAATAATTTTTAAAAAAAGTGTTTAAAAAAAAGAAAAGAAAATCTATTTGAGCGTCAGCTGCATTATAAGAAAAACGGAAACTTCATTACAATGAGCAACTCTTTTGAAACCTCTTTAATGTAAACAGCAAGAAGAGAAATCAGTTAATTTTTAAAAGTTATCCAATAAATATGAAAGTTAAAATCACACTAAAATTCCTATACAATTGGCAATATTGTTTTTTAATTATTAATTATGAATGTTGTTGCTACTTACATACATTGGTAAAAAGTGAAATTAATTTCTTACCAATCGAATAATTTGACTATTATTAATAATATCTGAACAACACTTTGTCAAAATTTCACCCTAAGTCCCAATCTGAGACTAAAATAACGGGTACTTCACACTTTGCCTTGTATATGACAAGATTCGATGGTCTAGGGGTAGCGCGCTTATCTCGTAATCAGTACGCTCAGTGTTCGGGCCCCGGTGAGGAAGAATTTTTTTTTTTTTTTCAGAAAAACGGAAATTTAGCATACAAAAAACGAAAATGTAATAAACAGAACGGACATTTTTTGAAAATTTTGCTGTTAGTCGTTTATTTTTTATTAACAAATATATTTTAAACAGTTTATCGGTTTCTTTTCGTTATTTCATCGGTGTCATCGGGGAACGATGATCGGCTTTATGGTCCCCCGAGCGGACATTTTGTGATCGGCCATTGCTCCTTCTCCTCGGATTTAACTCACCCGCCTTTCATCGACCGATGAGTTATTGCTACTAGGGGGAGTATCAAATACCGCCAAGTGACGTCACGTGCAAAATGTCCATAACCAAAAATAAACAAAGTGTCACGTGATCTAACTCCCCAAGGAAAATCCTTGTTGAGTTGGGAAAATCTCGAGCTACCCTACTCAGCTTGGCAACCTGAAGCTCAAAATGGTCATCGTGAACGGCTTGGGTTTTTCTCGAGTTACTCAAAAGTGGCAGTCTAGACGCACCTTTGTTGTTTAGTTGACGATGAGCTGGAGGTTTTAGCTGCATTCTGCGAATGGCTTTACACTATCAAGGCTTGATCAAGTATAGCCCTGACACTAGTGATGGCTAAAGTAAAGTCAGTCCTTTTGAGGGTTCGGCCCTTGGAAGGACCAACTCCTATGGACCCGGTCCTTTTGAATCAGCTCGAAGGAAAAGGAACGGGCCCGGACCCGTTCCTTTTAGTCCGAAACTGAAACCAGCCCGGACCGAGAGGAACGATTCCGGATCTATTTGCCAGAAAGAAGTGAATCCGGACATGACCGAGAGAAACGACTCCGGATTCATTTGGCTGAAAGAAGTGGATCCGGACAGAGATGACCGAAAGGCGAGGTTCCAGCCAGACATAACAGAAACAAAATTAATAAAAAATCTGAAATTCTTCCAGATTTTATTTGAGTGTGCTTTTGCACACTCAAATAAACGCACTTGAGTGTGCTTTTACTTTTACTCTCTCTCACACATACGAAACCACAAAGATTTTATATGTCGGTTCCAAGCATGAAGTTTGCTTGAACATGGCACCGTGGTTATGTCTTTGGAAATAATGGGCAGGCGAAGCGTGAAGCAGGTCTTATCGCGCGTCTGTCAACCTAACTGAAACGACCATCACCGTCAGACTATCGCCAAAACTCGTCCAGAACGATGACAAATGGCGATATTTTGGGCATGGACCCAATGACTGACTATCGCCAAATTTAGCGATATTTTGGAAAAACTCGCCAAGGTCGACGACAGACGGCAAGATTTTGAGCATGGACCAAACAATGACTGTCTACAGTTAAATTATATTGAAGAAGTCCATAGACATTAAAGTATTGAAATTTTTTTCGATGGTCCTGTAAATAAACTCTCCAGTAGATTGGAACCAAAAATCCAGATGCACAACTGCATGTTACAACAATCTTATGTATGAAATTTCAACATTCTACGACTAAATTTTTTGGAGATTTGAGAGTTAAATACATACGCACGTACAGCAAAAGTCGCCAAGCTTGGCGACTTTTCTTCTCTTCGGCCATGCGTATTGTGTATTCAAAAATCTTGCATGCTTGGAGTCGAAGGAGAAGCCTTTATTATCCACTGCTTCCAAGCCAATGGAAGCGGTGGATGCAACGTGCTAAGCAACTTGCAACTTGCTAAGCATGCACACATGGAAGAAATATGGGAATATCCAATGAGGAGATCGAAAATCGAAAGAGCCTCCGCGAAGTTTGTAGAATTCCTTTCGATAAGCGCCGAAGTTCTGGGGTTCCGTTCCACGCAAAGAGGTTTAATTTATGGAGGCGCCCATGTTCCCCGTTTTTGAAGCCAACGACCACGCCCCCTCACTATCCTAGAACATCCGATATCGTCATTGGCATGCATGTAAATTTTCAAGAACAAAACTGCTGTATTTCTCATTTTTTTACTGATTGTACGTAAGTTTACCTTAAAGCCACATCTTTAGGCATAATTTTAATATTAATTCTGTAATACTTTTACTGTTTATTTTTAAATAATCAATTCTTTTTAGTAAGCGTTTAAGTAGAAATAATAAAAATGAGAAAAATATCCGACAATTATATACTAAAATCATTCAGTTCAAAGGACAGTAAGGACAATTGTTAAGATATCTCACTATATTGGAAGTTTAGGAGAATAAAATTACTTATGTATGTGCAATGTATATAGAGCTTTAAGCTCCTTAATTGTTGTATGTTTTATTAAATAACAAAATTTAACACGTGATGAAAAGTCTTCTTTTAATTTTTGATCTGGTTTAAACCTTAAACCAGACAACCCTGCTTCTTAGATTTAAATTAGTTTCCAGAAATAAATTGCTACTTCATGATTCATATGTTTTGGGGGAGAACATACGAAGTCCATAGACATTGATATTGAAGAAGACTTGACAAGATGACAAGTTTTCATTACAAAGTTCACTTAGTGATTAAAAGTCCTTGAAAATCAAAAATATATCCCAGATAGCACAAACTTGTCCAGAACACGCCTAGAAGACGTCATATAGACAAGATGACATGTCCATTAAACATCCAGGATTCGTCCAATTCTCGTCCATTTTACGTCAATATGGCACTATAGGACGACCATATGACGTCTTATAGACATGCATATGGACGTAATAATGGACGTGTTTGTCTATTTATAGACCTTTTATGATCAAATCCTGGACATCAACAAAAACCATTTAATATAACTAATTTTATGTAATGATTAATTTAAATTTATCGTTAAATCTTAATAACGAATTTCGTAAAAATGTTCGTACCTAATTATTTTTTAAACCAACCTTTAAGTACTTGCCCCGCTTCAGATTCAAACCCTTAATCATGGGCATCACAGTAGAGTGTGCTAACCACTATACGCAGCGGAACTTGCCTTGATGCGTCAAAGTGTTGAAGTAATGATTTTTTAGTTTCAGATTGGGAACTTAGAAAAAAAAATATGCAGCTATTTGTTTTTGGGTGTTGAGTCGCTAGAGAATTTTCTTTTTTTCTATGAGGATATGAGTTTCTTTTTACACAATACCGCTTTTACAGGAAATAATAATACATAAAAAGTATTTTAAATTTCAAAAGTTCCACGACAAAAAAAAAAAAAAAAAAACCTCTAGAATTTAAAATGTTTTAAAACATTTTTGGGGTAAAATGTATTAGGTCGTAACGAAAGTTTCCCGCCACCGCAGATATGTTCTCAGCAAACAGTTCGCGTTCCTCATATTTTGTCAAACGATTTTTGACATTTGAAAGTTATGTTTTTGGTCTCACGCCCCCCATGTTTCTGGGCCGAAGGCTTTGAAAAAATACCAAAACGGGTGGTGATTACTACCCACATCAAAGGTACTTCTTTCAGGTTCTTTTTCTAACTTTGTTAGGAACTTTTTTGCTGGCGGAAAACTTTCGTTACAACCTGATAATATCAATAAAAGCATAAACTATAATAAATTCATGCGTCGTAAGTACAGTATTGGGTAAAATGAAAATCAATGACAAAAAAGTAACTTTTCCACATTTTGTCCATTTCTGGACTTATATACACATCCATTTTATGTCGTATCACTGGCATAGTGTGGATCATCTGGAATAGGTCCGTTAATGGACTTATTCTGGATATTCTAATTCCAGTTTTGGTCTATTCATGGACATATTCTGGATTTTCCAGATTATGTCCGTAAATAGATGTCTTATCCCAGACAGCACAGCAAACTTGCATCAAACTTGCAACAAGCTTGATTTATCAAGTCAATAAGCTTGAAAATTCCAATCGTTTAAGCTTGATGCAAGCTTGAATCAAGTGTTCTAGTTTACACTTGCCCAGCTTGCATTAAGCTTGACATTTCAAGCTTAAAAAATTTTCTAAATACACGGGGCGCCCGCTGGCTAACGCGCCCCACATAATTTATTTTTCCGCGCATTTTCCCCCTTCACGCTGAAATTTCAATTTAATTTAAGTCCATCGAGTGTTCGTGGCTAGACTAGAACCCGGGCCCTTTGGCTTCGCAGTCGAGCGAGCTATCCATTCCGCCACCGGCGCCTTGTGCAGCTCTGACTAAAGTTTGAAGTGACTTACCACGCTGTTTTCTCGCCAGATTATAAGTGGGCGATGTGTTATTTGTTTCTTTTATTTTTCCATGGGATGCATCAAAATTAAAATAATGTTATGTGTGATTTTGAAATCAATTTCGTAGTATAATTGTATTTTATTTTGAAGAATTTCCATATTTGGAAAAATAGAAGGGGTTTACTTACTTAACACAAATTTTTTGTTAAGTAATCTGAAATGAAAGAAACAGATAGTTAAACGTTACTTCGAAATGCTATATCACAGTTGCTAACATGTATGGAATACAAACACTTTAGTCATTTTTGTAAATATTTCTTAAAATAACAAATAATTGAAAAATTTTGCTATTTTTTAACGCTAAAAATTCTCTTTACAAATGTGGTTATTTTCCTACATATTGGTATGCTATATTAATAGAGAGCATTTCGAAGAATTAAAAATAAGTTTAAATTAATTTATACAAATGTAAATTTGAATTATTTTCATTGTTCATACTTTATAATTAAAAAAATTATTTAACTTCTGAATTTTTTTTTAATCCTTTGTAATTTTATTTTAAAATTACAAAAGTGTAAGATGTAAGATTTTTGGGCCCTAAAATCTGTAGGCCCTGGGCAGTTGCCCCGTTTGCCCTGCCGGTAATATGGCACTGGTAATAAAAAACTCACCCCCGTTAAAACACATCTTTTACGAACTTTCAACAAATTTGAGGACGCTAGACAATTAATGTCCATTCTCTTTCACAGATGGCGCCATCACCGCACTTTGCATGTGAAAATCCAGCTTAAGCCAACCTTGCATTGCCAAGCCAAATCTCAAGCTTGATTTAAGCTTATGTGCTGTCTGGGTATGAATGTCTATGTATAGACATGGATGTATTATGGATGAGTTGGATCAGAAATAGACATAAAATGGGCAAGTGTGTTATCTGGGATAGTCCTTGAAAATCAATAACTTAAAATTTTAAATTCAACCTTAAAATTTTAAATGTAATTTGGCCAGCTTCTACATTTTATTTGAAACCTTATCCGTTTTTCCCCCTCTACTAAATGAAGTAAACAGTATTGATGGAAATTATTCAACTTTCATATTTCTTTCATTACCTTAAACTATTTGTCGATGCAAAATATTATTATGATAAATGACCTAAGAATGTTAGGGATGGACGCGAGACGAAACGAGACGAGACAGAGCCTTGTCTCGCGCGAGATTTCTCGCCTCGCATAAATTTACAAAATTTTCATCAAAAAGGATGAATAAGCATGTAATTAAATCTTATGGATATTTCATATTTTCCTCTTAAAAAATTAATATTTCTAAATAAAATGTTTCATCTGTTATTAAAAAATGCCTCTTTCACCATAAGCCGAGCTATGCAAACTCAAATGAATGATCTAGAGAAGCGATTACGCAAATACAACGCTGGGTGTCAGCGGAGCATTAAGATCCATGTTGAGAAGCAAGCCTGGCCACAAGTCTTCTCTGTTGTCTCTTCTTTTTGATGTTGTGAATGAGCAGATTAAACCCGGGTTCCCGATTAAATGTGAAACCCATACCTTGCACACTAAAACGAGGTGTGTGTGTGTGTGTGTGGGGGGGTAAGTAGGCTTTATTATAATTATCCCGTTTCCATTGAAACTTTTTATGAATTTACTATTCTGTACGTTGGGGCCGCTTAATTAGATGAAAATTTTATTTGCGCACCATGTCCTGAGTTCTGCATCATTTCTAACAAAATTCAAAGCTTTATATAATTTAAAAAGCAAATAAAACTTCCATCAACCATGCATATTACATTTACGCAATTTCGGAAATAAATGTTTTTTCGGTGTCTTGTCACATTATAAAAACGGATTAAATCTGAATTTTTATCACTTCAGATGCACTTATCAGTTAATATGGTAATTAATATCCCAGGCAGCAAAAGAGTTCGGTAAAAAGTTGGCCGACTGTGTATTTCATTGGCTCGTACTCGGGAATTTTTGTTTGACGTCCATTTAACATCCGCTGAAGCTATACCGCCGACGTGTAATTCGTTCCGCAGCTCCCTGACCTCGGGAGAAAACTCAACCTACTTCTCCATATACTCCTCGGTCTCAGGTATTTTTTATCCGTTGAACCGAGGTCTGGTTCGGACTTCGAAAGGACTATTAGGAGATGGCGTTGTCTGTGGGGAAGGGGGATGAAAGGGAGATGCTGCTTCCTAATACAGCATCGCTACCCCCCACCCCCACCCCTCACGTCGATTTGAATTTCGCCCGCTCCTATCTCTTTTATCTTCCATCCAATAAGAAGCCCCCTTTTCATTCTGCCTGGCAGTATTTTTTCCGGGATCGTTCAGTTAGCTTCGTTTAATACAGTGCAGTGATGCGATGCAAAGTTTTGGGTGGCATATTCAAAAGTTTAACGGCTTACACAAGATAACATACCAACAAGAAACACACTCAATTTAAAAAGGTTAGTAAATTATTTCTGTGTTTGTTCACTTAAAACAAGTGTACTTTTGTTACTTGTTGAAATCTCTGCTGAACAGAAAATAAAATTGCATGCATAATATAATTGGATCTGAAGTAAGCAATTTATGATTTACAGCGACTTTGCAACCTTTTATAAATGAATAAAACATCGAATATTTTAAAAAATTAATAAAATACTGAAAATATATTTTTTCCATTACATATTTTCCAAAACCTACTTCTTTTTATAACATTGAAATTAAACGTGAGCATTGCGAATGAACTAGTTTCATTTCTTCATTCTTTAACTAGCATTTTTAGCATTTTAAAAGTCCTTATATAACTCTGTATGGTCAGCACAAATATTTCCCCATATGCTTCTTTGTATTGCATTTAATATAAGTCTCATTATAAATTTAATTATGTTATCGCTTAATTTCCTTGAAATAAACTGGGACATTTTGAATTTATCCAAGAATTTTCTCCTGTAAATACACAAAATATCACAATACTAGCTGCGTACCCGTTCTCCGCACGGTAGGGAACGAAAATTTTTCGTGCATGTATAATTCGAATTGGTTCCAGTGTTGTGGAATCTAAAAATAAGCAAAATAATTAGACTCTTGGCGTAAAGTTACTCGTTAGTTATTCGTTAAGTTAGTATAAGTACTGACCTGAGACCATTGTAATATTATGACACAAAAAAACTATGTTGGCGTCATTCGCGATTAGAAAAAGAAAAGCTGGACGGTTTACAGCAAAAATTTCTAACTTTGAAAATGTCACATTTCTACATCATATTCTTTTTTAGGTTTAAGTTATACCATTAATACCTTAGATACAACATGATGTGGAGAACCGTTTTATTTTATAATTAAATAGCTGTGTACCCGCTCTTTTCAAGGCAAAAAAGAACATTTTCCTAAAATGTGATCATAACTACTTGTGACGGAACAGATTCTCCAAGAAAGAAAAAAAAATGTTCAGGTACAGTCTTTTTTGTTGAAACTACCGCGGGATATATTAACGCGACGTAGAATTATTTAACGCTTAGTTAGTTGTGCTGTAAGACGGCTGTTGAAAAACGAATATAACACTTTTAGTTTCACGAGATATTTATTAATGCGGTATATTGTACTTTGATCAGTACGTCTACTAACTATGACAGCCTAGTATATCTACTATTACTTATACTTTCTTTTACTGATACCAATACTATATATTTTTCGTTTTTTCCTCTTTATTGCTTAATTTAAAGAAACGGTTAAGATATTTGCTACGAATGTAGTCTTTTACTGTTCGGCGATTCTTTACAATTTAGGCATTAGCAAAAACGATAATCCTTTCACTTTATCGTTGTCATTAAAAGAGCTCTCCATACATTTTTATGCATAATTCTTGTCAGATTGACATATTTAGCACCGCAAAATATTTCTTGCGATTCGAAAACGTGTCCCGTTTAAAAACTCAATCGAAAATAATGCTGGGTAATTTATTGTTGAAAAAACAGCATTTAATTCTTTCTCTGGCAACGTAAAATAAAACATGGAATTATTAAGTGCCATATGTTTTGCTTGTGACTCCGTTATTCTGATTGAGTTTCGAAAGGGGTTTTAAACTCGTTACATCAAAATGACGTAGATTTCGCATGCAAAATTCAATTATTTTAAAGAAATTTAATTTTTTTTCCAACTGGCAGCTATTCAGTTTTAATTACCATGACAGCTAAATTTGCAAGCTTAATATCAAACGAAATCTTGAAGCAGCTGTTATTGAATTCAAAATCCTTCTTTACATAAAAATTCGTAAAAAAACTCCTAATTTATATTTTTCTTCCGTTCTTCTTTTAAAAGTGGGCGAAATGTATGCTCCGTCTTTTGTGTGAAATATAAAAAAAGTTATGACAGATAGAATTTAAGATGCAACAGTTTTAAAATTATTTTACGCAAACGTCGTCAAAAGAGAAATTCTTTTTAAAAATTCCCAAAATTCGGCAAAATGTGTTACATAGTCGAAACAAACTGTTTTCGAAAGAAAATTTTTTCCTCTATCCGATGATTCAAACATCGTTTTACTGCGAGTGCAATTACCGGCGTTATTACGTAAGAAATCGCTAAAAATCGGAAGAAACATAAAATAAAACATTTTCTAATTCGAATTTCGAAAAAATCGCTCCGAGACGTGTTATGATCTGTCCTAGCGAAACCGTATGCAAAATTCGGTAGGTCTGCGACCCACCGTCTCGGCGCAATGCGATCGAGAGACATCGGTGGTGACAAACTTACCTACCTACATAGCTACATACAATGTTTACTCTCGGATTTTATTATACATAAGATATATTTTAATTTATATGGCACTATAATTATGTAATTAAATATATGCATAACGATTTACTTATGTTCAGCACAAGTTTCAATGTTTTAACACAGAAATAATTTACTCATCTGATTTCTAAAATATTATTAGACTAAATTCATGACTAAATATTAGATATTTATTTCTTATTTAATAGGAAAATATATTAAGAGAGTATTAAATTCTATAAAAATGAAAGGGCGAATAAAAATTATATTAGTTAAATTGTGAAATTTAGCATACTACATTAGGTGTTGATGGGTGAGGCGAACAAGTTAAAAAGTTTTGAAACTTTTCACCTCAAGTTAACTTTAACTTTTGTGATGTCCTTGCTGCTCAGTAGATGGCAGCAGAGTCGCGCTCGTGAGGAATGAAGATCTCAGTTGATTCTGAGGGAAGCAGACCAGTTCTGCGTCAGCCCTGGACTCCCTACCGCGAACCCTCCGGCTCAGCTAATAGCTGTCTTTTGTGCTTCAGTAGAGGCATGTTTCCGGGACAGGGGTTCAACCCCTCTGTCTGTTTACAGAATTTTGGATACTTGGAAAGACTATCTTTTTTTCCCCAGATGGATAAAATTGAAACTGTACTCTTTGTGTGAAGTTAGGAAGACTATTTTTCAGTACAGGTTAAAAGGTTTGCATTTAACAATTACGTACATGTTTACAGGGATATACTAATCTCTGTATATATGAATTTGTAAAAAATAAATAAATAAAAATTGTATCACAAATTTATAAATACTCTGTATAAAAAAATACTCTCCCATTTTACATAGCAAATTATATATTTGTAAAACTGTAAAATTAATAGTTTAGAACAAATAATAATTTTTTGCAACTCTGCTTTTAGTGGTTTTCAAATACCTTTTCAAATAAATGTTTCAATTACATTTTTTTTTGGCTATTTCTATTAAAAGGTTTCTTGATAATTTTATAAATACTAGGGGCCAAGGCCCCTAGACTCGCTACGCTCGTTTTTCGTATGAGGCATTCGGCCCCTAATAAGGCTTATTCGTAAAAAAGACAGAATTTCAACAGACAAATCCCAAAGATTGGATCAGAAAGAATGTTACTGAGCTACACATTGCTTGGTTCTTGCATGTTCATTGATACATAAAAATTTAAACTTCACACTACAGTAGATCCCCCCACATAAGACGGTAGATATTTTGTTATAGGATTCCGTGTTGTACGGGTCCTTAGCTATACTCCACCTGGAGTGCGGACTCCGCGTATAATCGCTGGAAAAATTATTTGCACTCCTGAGAAACACAATCATATTTAATGTTGCCAATCAAAAGTTATATTAATTAGGAGCTTAAAGCGTAATAAAAGCAGAACATCTGTTTTAGCTGTATTTTTAATTATTTAAAACGAACTGGACACCTTGCGTATTTGCCACGCATGGCGATTTTTCAATATTTGTTGGCTTACGTATATGTATAATTAATAATTAGTTCTAAGAAAACGGTTCTTCATATGTTTTCTTTTATAAAAACTACGGAACAGCTAGGATAGCTTGCCACCAATGGCAACTTTTTATTATTTGGCGATTTACACATGCTCAGAACTTATAATTGCTGCTCATGTAAGGTTCTCGGAAAACCGTTATCCATATTTTCATATACATAATCCTTTGCAGATTGACATATTTAGCACCACGAATTATATCATCTCGCCGCGCTGTCAAACATCCAAAATGTACTATAACTGCTATAATGGCATAGTTAACGCCACCAAATATGTCTACTGGTAGCAAATAATACTACAGATGGACCGAACCGGCTTTAAAATAATCTACATTTTAATTATTTTTCATTTTCAAGATACTGGGTTCTAACATTCTGGAACGCGAAGTTTACCCTGCTTGGAAAGATACCATTTTGCCAGATTATTCCTAATGCCAAGATGGCACTTTTAAAATCATTTACAATTAGTTATTCTGTTTTGTAAAAACGAATAGTCGCTCATTCTAAACTCCTGTTGTCTAAGCAAATTTACTACTTGAAATTGTCAACTTTGTGTAACACACTTTGAGTTATTTATTTCATATACTTTTTAATTTGGCGTAAAATGGGTATCATTCTACTTCATGTTTGTCAATTTCTCGCTATTTTACATACTTGGAATTGCTTTGTTGCAAAGGAGTGAATGATTTTATGCCAAATCTGGCAACCATTATGTTTATTTTTTTCAGTTTTTTATCAATATCTTCTAAAATAATTCGATTTTCGAAATTTAAGTCAGCTTATCAGGTTCCTCGGAATTTTTCGAATCTGTGAACACCTTAGTCGAAACTCAAATCCACACGGTTTAGGAGGAGATAGCCCAACAAGCTTTGACAGCGGCGACCGCGGCCGTTACTTTTTTTTAGAATAGAGAGATAACCTTTTAATAGAAATAGCCAAGAAAGTATGAAAAAAATCATACTTTAAATTTCAAAATACTTCATTCACGCTAGGTAGGAAGAAAAAAAAAGTAGAGTAAAAAACCAACGTACCAAGGAAAAAACCACACAGAATGCAAGAATATAGATTGAAAACTAAAGAAAATCCTACCCAAGTCCCTAAAATCAACAAAAATTGAAAAGTGATACGGCGCGTAGAAAAACTCGCGTTGACAAAAAACTCGTGATTGAAAGAAATAGCACTCTCAAGTGCTAATAATAATAAAAATAATAAGAATAATAAAAGAATGGTAATAAAATTAGGAAATAAATCATGACAAATGCATAGATTATGAAGCACTTCTCAGCATTTGTCTTTAAAAACAGTTACAGGAATCTTGCTTAGGCGTAGGTCTAAATATGAGTCACTGGTAAAACAAATTGGTTTTGTTTTTATAGTACTGGGATATTTTCATTTAAATTTTTTTTCTCAAATTATAAATAATTTTGCTTACAAAAAGAAAAAAAAATCATACGGCAATCTTAACAAAGATACTCTCTTCATTATGAAAGAAAAAGTATGAATCAAACCAATTTTAAAAAAGAGAGGCTCACTAAATCTTAACACTCAGCACACTTAAGCATAAAAAACTCTCGAGTTGTTAACTAGTTTAAAACATTATTAAACCCATTGTTAATTTCCTTGCCTTTACTGAAAAGAAACAATCAAGAAGACTCTTTTCTATAGTAAATGTTGTGTCCAAGCGCACATATTTGAATGTTGCACTGACCAAGTTCTGCGCTCATGCAGTCGCTATGCCCTGCTGGAGCTCTGAAGTATATAACACATATTTAACCTGTTCGCTTTCATCATTGAAAAAACGCTATGAAGAAGACTCTTTATGTGGGAGAGATCACGTGGAGTTATTTTTCAGTGGAGTTTGTGGAAGAGTTATTTTTTACTAAAAATTAAGGTTTTTTTTTAATTGGAGGGGGGAGGGATGGGATAGTAATTGCGTATACTTTCAGAAATTATCTTTGTTCTTCTTAAACACTTAAACCTTTATTCCTTTACCCAAAAGAATATTTTCGGGGAATTATAAAGTCATTCTGATGCAGTAGATGTAATATTCAGGCATTTTTTCTTTTAAAGTTGTGAATGGTGCAAAAAACTCTAAACTGCATGACATTCACAGGAATTGCCCTTTCGCTGGATTCTATAGCATAAATCTTGAGAAAAATAGTATATTTTATGCTCTCTGTTCTCCCTCCCCCCTCCCTCCATGAAATCTGTATTAAAATTGTTAGCTTTTTCGCTTTACTTTCTTAGTAGTACTTTAAATTTAAAAAAACTTACAAAGATTAATAATACTTAATAAAGAAACATTATTTAACAGCACGACATTTATTAAACATTGCAACATCATACCACAACTACATCTTACATAACTACGCAGTAAGCTACATTGTTTTCGCTTTTTCCCGACGAACAGTCAATAGTTCATGTGCCCCTTAATCTCCCCCTTTGATTGCTTCCCTTTTTTTCTTATTTACGAATCATCCTCTGCATGGTGACACCCTCTTTATTGGCGAGTTCAATGAAAATGATAACATTCGGGCATCCTGACTGCCCAATTGTCCTCAATTGGTTTTGACTTCTACGTTTTTAAAACGTGGACTTCTTCTTGGTTTTTCACATGCGCTCTCCAGATCAACAGTCTCTTCGTCATTTTCGGTTTCTTCATCAGTTTCTGCTTCACAATGCCAGGCTTTCAGTTGGCTTACATGGGCGGTGGATGAATAGGATCGACCTCCTTCGCCTTCATCTAGTTGTGAGATCTCGTATGTATCGTTGGGTAAAGCACGTGTGACTACAAATGGTCCTCAATACTTGGCTTGGGTTTTCGTGGGTTGTCCGGTAGCTTTGGGTCCACGTCTAGCTACAACTATTTCTCCTGGTTCATAGATTACAGTTCGACACTTCTTTTTGTCATAGGTTTTCTTCATTTTCTCTTGTTTAGATTCTATTTCTTCTCTTGCAAGTTCTTGAATCTTACTCGGTTCAGTCCATGAATCTGCATCTTCATCGGTTAGTATTCTAAGTATTCCGTCGTTGAATCGAGGAAGGTAGCCATGTAGCATCTCAAAGGGCGTTTTGTTCGTAGTTTTATTCACCATATTATTTAGATTTCTTTCTGTCTCTTTTAAACTGGTATCCCAGTCTCTATGACGATCATCTGTCATACACGTCGACACAGTAGACAAGATAGTTTTATTCACACGTTCTACCATTCCATTTCCTTGTGCATGTTTAGTGGAATTCAGTGTATGGGCGATGCCGTTTTTCTTGCAAAAATCTTCAAACTGGTGTGAAGTGAAGCATGAACCTCGGTCACTGATAATTCTGTCTGGTAACCCATAACTGTTCACGAATTCTTCTAACATTTTCAAAACATGTTTGGTCGATGTATTTCTTACAGCTACAAGTTTGACAAATCTTGTGAAATTATCTATGATGACAAGTAGTTCCGTGTTGCCTTTGGTGCTCTTCACAAACGGTCCCAGATGGTCAATGTGAATGATCGAAAAGGGTCTTTTACCAGGTTTTATCGGATGCAATAGACCCTGTTGCTTTCCCGCAGGAATTTTATTTACTAAACATTCGAAACACATAGATATGTGTTTCTTGACATATCTCTTCATCAAAGGAAACCAGTATCTCTCTTTAATCTTGTTTACGGTTCTATCAACCGAAAAATGACCCATAAGATCATGAAACTTCACGACAATGCTTTTTCTCATTGCCTTGGGGACAACATAAAGAAGTTTTTCTTTACCATTCTCACTCAGTACTCTAAATAGTCTATTTCTCTTGAGGACATAGTTATTTACCTTTGTCTTTTCTTCTTTCGTACGTTCGCACTTCGGCTTTTGCAAAATGGTTATTAGTTCTTTCAACTCTGAGTCAGAATTCTGAAACACTAGTACTTGCTCATCTTCTGTGAGTGTCAAACTTCTATGTTCCGTTCTACGTAGTTCGTCAAGGTATCTTCTGCTTCTAATACTGGTGCTCTACTAAGAGCATCGACATGACTCATTTTGTCTCCAGGTCGGTGTTGCACTGCAAAGTCAAACTCTTGAATCAGGTCATACCATCTGGCGATCTGAGGATTGGTTGTCTTTTTAGCGTTCATATATACCAAGGCCTGACAATCAGTAACAATAGTAAATTTAATTCCGAGTAGGAACTGCCTTAATCTATCTAATGTCCAAACGATCGCCATTAGTTCCAACTTGCTAGAATGATACTTTCTCTCGGCATCAGTTGTCTTTTTGCTAACACAATAAACCAAGTGCCATTGTTTTCCCTCCTGCTGGATAATCATTCCACTTAAACCATTAGAACTTGCATCAGTATGGACTTCTGTCTTCGCATCTGGGTTATAATGTGCTAAAACTGGTACACTCAGCAATTCTTCTTTTAACGTTTGATAAGCTTTCTTTTGGTCATAACCCCAGACAAATTCTTGGTTCTTGCGCGTTAGACGACTGAGCGGTTCAGCCTTTTGAGCATACTTCCGAATGAATCGTCTAAAAAATCCAGTTAATCCCAAATATCTTCTCACATCGTGAACGTTCAGAGGTTCGGGAAACTCTTCAATCGCCCGAATCTTTCTTGGTCCTGGTTTTAGTCCTTGCGAATTTATTACAAATCCTAAAAAATTTACTTCCTTTCTTCCAAACTCGCATTTTGATAACTTTAACGTCAATTTCGCCGTTCTTAAGCATTTCAAAACTTCCCGTAATCTGCCCATCATGTCTTCCCAAGATACCGCTGGAATCATTATATCGTCCATGTAGCATAGGGCTTTTGTTAAGAATAAGGGCCCTAAAACTTGATTCATCAGCCGCTGGAATTCAGCTGGTGCATTGGCTAGTCCAAATATCATACGGTTAAATTGTCCAGTTTCGTCAGGGGTTATAAACGCAGTTTTTAATTTGGAATCTTCAGAAAGTGGAATTTGTAAATAACCATGTGCCAAATCCAATGTTGAAAATATCTGCACACCACTTAGACACTCTAGTAAGTTATCTATTTTTGGAAGTGGGTACTTATCCTTAATAGTTTGATCATTTAGACGACGATAATCTACAACTAAGCGATAATCTCCAGTTTTTTTCTTGACTAGGAGTACGGGACTCGCATAAGGAGAGCGTGTTTCACTCGCTATACCATGATCCTTCCATTCCTTAACAATACTCTTTATAATTTCACGTTCTGCAGCATTCGTCTTGTATGGACGAGTGCATACTGGCTTACTGTCTTCTACTTCTTTAATTTCCATCTGCGTCACATCAGTACACCCTAATTCACTTAACTCAAATGCAAAGCAATCTCTGAACTCATTCAACAGTGCGGCTATGTCTGAACGTTGATCTTTCGACAATGATTCATCAAAATTTATTTGATCTAATGTAATTAGACTTTTGTGTTCATTCTTTCCTACCATTAAAATTTTGCAACCAGAACTCTTCGCAGCGTCGATCAAATTATCCGGATTTATTTGTTCGGTGTCCTCATCATTTACCTTCTCCACCTTACAAATGTTCTGGTTTTGTCGAAACATTATATCTTCATTCCCAACATTCATAATCGGTATTGTTGTTTTTCCCTCAGCAACCTTTAGTAATGAGCCAAGTTGCATGTCTTCACTTTCAACCAAAACCAAGCCGTTTTCTATTTCTTCCGTTTGGGCCCTTACTAGATTTATAGAATTGCTTTTGATTTCTTCTTTACAAATGGTTTTGAAATTTATTTCGGATGTTTTAGTGTCATTCTCTACACCTGTAGGTTTACATTCTTTTGAGTAACCTATATTGAAATTCTGCTTTTCCTTCCAGTAAAATACGTAGGGTAATTCGAGAAGTGTTCTTCCTATAATTAAATCCACTGGTTGCGCGTCATCGTTGACAATCAAAACTGGAACATCTCGTGCTATTACATCATCAATCTTTATGTCAAGTACAGTTCCGCCTACTGTTTTTGTGACAGGAGACTTTTGATTCCCAAATCCAAACAAGTCTTTTTCACAAGGAACTATATATACGTTTAGTTTGTCGCAACTGATTGCTTTAACAGGCAACTCGAACTTCCAGTATCTATTAATCCGCTGACAATCTCATTTTTTATGATAACAGGTTTCAAATAGTTATCGAAAGAAGTGGAATACGTATCCGAAATACTTAAACTACTAACTTCCTTTTTCTTTGATTGAGTGCTGCTGATTTCGTCTTTGTTAGTTAAATTTTTGTTTCGTGTGCAATTCCTACTTATGTGACCGTAATTGTTGCAAGAGAAACATTTGAATTCCCCTTTTTCATTGCGTATTCTGGACGTTGAAAAATTCTGCCGCTCTGGAAATTTATGATGAGGAAGTCAACTATTTCTTCCGTAATTTATACTGCCCGACCCCTGATTACTCTTTGTTTCACTACGATGGGAATTTAGTTTTGGATGCACTTCATACTTAATATTCCTATTTTGTACTGTTTTGTCAGTAACTCGAACACTCTCGTAGTCGTCTAGTTTGTTAGCCAACTCATCCGAGTTTACAAATTTTGGCCAAACATCAACAAAATGTTCTCTAATTGTAAATGGAACCTTTCTTTTCAACTGATCCGTTACTATGAGTTCTTTCAAGGAATCGAAATCGTTGATATTCAAACCTGTAACCCATTCATCTAAATAATTCCTCAAATCAAACGCAAAATCTTTCCACGTTATCTTGGATTCTTTAGTGTGATTCAAGAATTTTTGTCTAAACCTTTCAGGACTTAACTTAAATCGCTTTAATAATAACGCCTTAACGTGGGAATAATTGCTCGCGTCCTGTTCAGACTCTCGTGTAATTATTTGCATTATTTCGTATGGTAAAAGTCCCACTAAGTATGTAACATAGTCCTCTTCTTTGATACCCATTCGTTTTGCTTGGCGTTCGAATAATACCAGATATGATGAAATATCCCCATCTTCGATTCTATACTTCTGCATAATACGGGAAAATTCGTTAGTCTTAACTGAATCTGTCGAAGTCGTACTGGTTACTAGCCCAACAGGACGACCACTTTGTATTCTCAATTTTTCCAGTTCCAATTCATGCTTTCGTACTTTATCGCGTTCCTCGCGCTCAGCTGCGTCAGCCCCAGCTCTCTCCTTAGCTTCTTCAGCCCTTTTTTCCGTTTCAGTTCTTTCAGCGATAATTCTTTCTAACATCCCCTTTACAAATTCTTCATCGTAACCCTTACTTTTAGTTATTAAGTCTTTTAAATCAATTATTCGATGTTCTGCTTTTACCTCTAAACCAAGCTCTGAGGCCAATTCTTCTAAGTCACACTTCCTCCCTCTGGCTAAAAATGCCATACTTGATTTGATTTCCTAATCTTGTTTAATCAAGTTTAATCTTGTCTTACTTATTTTCGAACTTATGCAAAAAATACCGTATTACTCATACAGCATATTTATAGAATCTTGCTTTAAATAATACTTTAATGTATTCTAAAGAATAATGCAATATATTTTAAATAATACTTCTATATAATTCAATATAGTACTTCACTATACTTCAATATAATACTTCACTATACTTCAAAATCAAGAGAATACTTCAAAATCAAAATAATGTTTCAATATACTTTAAAATGAATACTTCAGAATGGAAATAATATTTCACTTCAATATACATCAAAATTAATTCTTCAAAATCAAAAATAATTCTTAAATTTACTTCAAAATCAATATTTCAAAATTAAAATAATAATTCAACATACTTCAAAATGGATAACTTCAAAATCAAAAATAATTCTTAAATTTACTTCAAAATCAATATTTCAAAATTAAAATAATAATTCAATATACTTCAAAATGGATAACTTCAAAATCAAAATAATGTTTCAATATACTTTAAAATGAATACTTCAAAATCAAAACAATATTTCACTTCAATATACTTCAAAATCAAAATAATATCTCAATTTACTTCAAAATCAATCAGAATAATACTTCAATATACTTCAAAATTAATATTTCAAAATTAGAAATAATACTTCACTGCAATATACTTCAAAATCAAAAAATAATACTTCAAAATAATACTTCACTCTAATACTTCTGTGCTTCAAAATACTTCCAAATTTATACGTCAAAACACTACTTTATTATAATGATTCAATATATTCAAAATTAATACATCATACTTGAAAGCAATACTGCAATATAATACTTTCGTATATTTTAATATACTTCAAAATTAAAATTTCCAGCTATGCATCAGCATATTTCAATATAATATTCATACCTGAGAACTAAACATCTTGGGAGCGTAAAATAAGGCATATCCCACTTCTGATTTGTTAGCTTTTTCGCTTTACTTTCTTAGTAGTACTTTAAATTTAAAAAAACTTACAAAGATTAATAATACTTAATAAAGAAACATTATTTAACAGCACGACATTTATTAAACATTGCAACATCATACCACAACTACATCTTACATAACTACGCAGTAAGCTACATTGTTTTCGCTTTTTCCCGACGAACAGTCAATAGTTCATGTGCCCCTTAATCTCCCCCTTTGATTGCTTCCCTTTTTTTCTTATTTACGAATCATCCTCTGCATGGTGACGCCCTCTTTATTGGCGAGTTCAATGAAAATGATAACAAAATATTGTGATTGAGACACAACAAAGCTGAACCAAAACAAATAATGAAATCTTTTAAATTCCCATAATTTTGATAGCTTATTTCCCTATCTCCCCCCCCCTCAACGTATAAATAAATTTATCAAATTTACTCCCCCCCACGAGTATTTCTTTATGATTTTCCCTTGCAAATCATTTTTAGTATGTTTCTCTATAAAAACTGCTTAAATAATACACTTTTATCATGTGCATGTTCTACAGAATTTCTCGAAGTTTTCCATCCACGTCAAATAAACGTGCATAGTTTTTATTCCTAATTTAGCCTTTCAAAATTTAATTCAACTTTTAACTTATTTGCGTATAAAAGAAATTTTATTTTCATAATTCTAGTTCTTTTTATTATTAATATAAAAACATATGCTTGTTTTAACAAAAAAAGACGGTGGTATTCCCTCTGATTTATTCTGGAAAAGTAAATATAAATAAATAGTAGGTTGTTTTTACCCTTGTTTTGATTTTAATTGTAACATTACCCTAATTTTTGTGTCTCAAATCTGACACCTCATATCTCCACTCAATATTCTGGTTTGTTTCAGGAGACAAAACTGAGCATTTGGTCCCCTGCGGCATATTTACATATATTTCAATTAAATTTCCGAAATGTTCAGTTTTTGTTACATTGTGTGATGGGCACTGATAAAGCACTTAATTCAAACAATATTATTCATTTATTTTCTATTTTTTAAATCTATTTAATGACATGATTTACTTTTTATTAAGAACATGGTTGATACCAAACTGTTTTATCATTGTTAGATAGAAGTCTTTTTTCCAGACTATGCTCAAATTTTAATTATTTAACATCTATTTTATTCTATTTAAGAGTATTTATGGAGTTGATCCTAGTGGTACAATATTTTAGGTCTTGATCTGTCTATAGACTGTATAAGAATTGCCAATGGATAAGGCACTAAACATTGGTAGATGGCGGATGTGTGAAAGCCTGAAATTCTAGAATGCCGCGCTTTTGTCGATCTAACGGTATAGAGTTTTGTGCTGCTTTCTTCGGATGTAACGTGAATACGCATTAGAACCCCTCTAAAAAGTCCTTACCCCATGCACCCTCCCCTTAAAGCCTACAATTCTCATGTAGTTTTGCTGTAACAGAACAATACAGACATCAATAGACTAGCCAGTTCAGAAATTTCTGCATTATATTCTTAAAAAAATATATTTTTTGGTCATTTTTGATTGAATTAAAAATTGTTCGCATTTTTCTTCACGCCTCTATGTTAAAAAACATAGTAGAAGGTGGTCTGTTGTAAGCAGGAGCGTAGCAATTCAATGTTTTGAGGATATGGGGCGGGGGCTCTCAGTATGTTTCTATCGATTCTAGAAACCAAAACAAAAAAGACATCATGATTGTGCTAATTTGTGGTTACTTTCACCCTTCAACCAAGGGCATGGGATTCAGGTGTTCGAGGTCTCCGAGCCCTCCTCCTTTCCTACGCCACTGATTGTAAACTTCAACAACTTGCCGCTGTGCCTCATTTGGAGAGGTAATCAGTCTTAACGATACTTTCAAGATCATATATTTTACATCTGTTACCTATGTCAGGCACGTAGCCAGGAAAATTTTTCGGGGGGAGGGGATATGAACTTATATGTGTATAAATAGACGGAATTTCATCACTAATCCAAACATTTCGGGGGGGGGATATATCCCGATATCCTTCCCCCTGGCTACGCCCCTGACCTATGTATTTAGAATCAAGCGTTTAAACTGCCTTCTGAACAGTTAAAAATAACAATTTGCAATATATTTTCTAATTGCCCAATTTTTAAAATCAGGCTTTATTTAGAGGTTGGGGAAAGAGGGTTGTAATATAGTGTGATGATGTAAGCTATTTATTTTTTAATATAATATATATTTTAAAAAATAAGAAGAAACATATAGAATACAGAATATATTTTATAGGGTGTGCGGAAAAAAGACCTCGGGGAAAAAAATCACCTTGTCATTATTTACTACATATGTAAGAACAACATGGAATGCTTTTATTTGAAGAGAGGAAATAGAGAGAAGAGGG
The DNA here is from genome assembly GCA_038373885.1 of Cheiracanthium punctorium. NCBI lineage: Eukaryota > Metazoa > Arthropoda > Arachnida > Araneae > Cheiracanthiidae > Cheiracanthium > Cheiracanthium punctorium. The sequence continues at coordinate 673,974 of JAWZYV010012456.1, forward strand.
GATCAAGATTATTTTTATTTATTTTTAATTTAGATTACTGATAATCAATGAAGATTAAGCATAACATTTAATGGAATCTTATGTATTCCTAGAATTTTAATACCTCATTTTCCGACACCTCCCCAACTCACACAGAGTTTGAAAATTTTAAAAAAATATTTACGAAATTTGCATTTTATTTCTTTTTATTTTTTAATATTTATTTTAGGTTTTCCTTGCGCTTCATATTTAATATGTTTCTCTAGAAAAGAGAGCATAAATGGGATAAGAGCATACGCGGGCTCGGAATCGCTTATTGTTTGCACTATAGCATTTGCACCAAAAACTTCCATTTTTATCATATTTCATGTACATTATAAAATTTTATTTCCATGGACTAATTTTGCTTTGTGGCACTTTTTTTTTTTTTTTTTTTTTTTTTTGATCGTGTCATTTATCCTCCGAGCAAAAGCTCGCAAGGATTTCTTAAAACATTTTTTTTAAGTTAATATATATTTTTTGAATTTTTATCGCTGTTCTTTCCATTCAAACCCTAGAATGCACACTTACGACTCTGTATTGCAACATCTGAGCATAGGATTTCGCATGATTGTGGTTGTTTGATTTCCACGTTGCCATCATGTCCGATGAGACCATCTAAGAGTCACTGGCACTGACTTAAAAAAAAATGAGGGGGCCCGTTCTCCAAATGGACATTGTTAGAATCACGGAAAAAGCGCACCCGGAAAACAGCCCACAATATTGAATGGGTTTGTATTTTGGGAAGAGAAGAGGAGGGGGGGGGGTGCCGCGGCGTGAGTTAAAAAAATGTGCGAAACAAGTGGGCATCCAAAAGAGCGTAAACAGAGGTACATTAGTGTATTAGTGTAGTAATTAATTAATTTTTTATTTTTATTTTTTCACAAAGAAAAGAAATTACTACACATCTGCACTTTTATTACAAAACAAATTTGAGCCCAGTAGTCAATGAGTGAATATCCTCACTTGGAGGGGAGGATTGGGCATTCAGAGTGTGAAACAGTTTAGTATAAAAATGAAACAAAAAAATCAAATACTTAAAAAAAATCACTACACCAAAAAGCACCCTTTTGGATGTCCACTCCTTTTTTACATTTTTTATTTCAAGCGCCAATCCCGCCCATCCAGCCACTCATATAAAAAAAAATAAACCCCTTCAATATCGTGCGTTTTTTTCCGAGTGCGCTTTTTTTCGCCCACCACATTCTTATCTCCATAGAATAGCCAAGAGGATAAGACAGTGAAAATTGGTGGATGTGAGATGTGAGGTAGTGTGAAGGTCCAGAGTTTTGGATTACACCGCATTTGCTGATCTAACGGTCTGGAGTTTCGGGCGGTTTTCTCCAAATGTAACATGAATATGTGTTAGAACCCCTTAAAATGTCGTTCGCCAAAGATATTCTTACTTTATCAGGTGGTCCTCGCGCTTAACACAGCAACATAGACCGTAGTAGACCAGCGAGGTTAGAAAATTTCAGAAATATTTTTGTTTAAATTAATATATATATATATACACACACACACGAACACACATTTTTTAATAAGTGGGTCTGCTGTAAGCAGAAGCGCAGCAGCTCAATAAGTTTAGAGGGGGGGGGGATCGGTATGTTTCTATGAATTCTGGAAACTACAAAAAATGGAACTTATTTGAGGTTATTTTCATTTGTGGTTGGGAGGGTGTCTCAGAGATGACTTTTACTAGCCAGAAAAATAAGCTTTCTCTGTAAAGTGATAGAGTGATTGAGAAGGTTTTGAAGTATTTAGACCTTTAACCGCATAGTTTCTTTATGAATGTTAACGTGCATGGGCTATTTCGAGTGCCATGGTAAGACATAACACTAAACGTAGAAAGACACTAAACATGGTAGACGACTGAAATGTGGAAGTCCCGTGTTAGGGCCTACCACCCGGCTATCAAACTGTCTGGAATTTTGGTCGGTTTTCTCCAGGTGTGAGGTTAATAAAAAGTCTCCCGACCAAGGAATCTCCCTGGACCAGATCTCCCTCGTGTAGGTTTGCCGACGCTCAAACCAAAACAGACCTCCCTCGCATACGGACACACAATTTGTCTGGCTTACGTATGTAAAATTGTTATTTCTGCAAGATTTTTACAGCCTTCAAAATAAAATATGCACCAAAACACTGTTTTTTCCCCCTTAAAAAATATACCTCTAAAATTATTGTAAATATTATGTGGTGGAGGGGAATTGGAAAAGTGCTTTTAAAAGTACTTTTAAAAGCGCTTTTTGTTACTTAAAAGTTTCTATTCCAGACTATCAAGCATTTTATTGCTAAAATAGAGCAAAAAATTCAATATACCACAAAACCTTTCCCTACACCAAACGCTAGAAGACAGGGGAAGTTCTTTTCCATAAAAATGACATCTTTAATATTGTTCGCTTTTTCCACTCTCCTTTCATAATATCTCTAAAATTTCGTACAAACCCTTAATTCTATGTCCACAGCAATTAGGAGACAGACAAGCAGACAAATCGAAATCACAGACGATTCATCATCAACTTCTTAAGAAGGAGTTAAAATGGGATAAAAAGCACTTTCAAGTTTCGATACTCCACAGTTACGTCATTTTTATAAAAATATTCATGTGTCTTCCTCAATAATAATTATCGCCAAGGTGTTTTAAAAATACATTAAATGTATCTTAAACGGAGCTATAAACTTTGTATTTTGATGTCTATTACAGTAGTGGAAAATTTTGCAAATAAAATATAAAAGCAAGCAATTTAAATAAGAAGAAAGAAATCAACAGATCTGACTAATATGCTTTCTGTATAATTAAACTCTTATTCCCTAATTTTGAATTAATGGATGCACGAACATTCCCCAGCTATGCGTACGCGAAATTTGAAGACAACCTTGACAGTAATTAGGTAGAGGGGATCAGAATCCATTCGTCTTCTTTTGATAACAATACCAGGGTCCGTCTTGTCAGAGCCATTGAAAAAAACTCCACCGCCGATACTACAGTGGACCCTCAGGCCTGCAGGACACCCCCCATTGTGGCAGCTAATTGCCTCTCCGTTCTCACGAATTCTCAGAGGGGGAAGGGACAATTTCCGGAGACGGTCTTGCCAGTTTGAGAAGCAAAAATAGATAACGACTAAAGACGGCTTGAGCGCTTTTGAAGGCATCTTCAATTAGTGACTATAGTCGGTCTTGTCAAATTGAGAGGCAATCTCGACGAACGGCTTAACACGGGGTTGACAGCGGGAGGGTTAAAGTGCTTTCATTATGGCAGAAAATGAAGGGATTAAAGCTTTACAGCTTCAAATTGAACAATTACAAACACAACTAAATGTTAAAAAAACTCCCGTGTCCACATCAAGTGGGGGTTTCCTGAATCAAAGCATTTAGATGGCAGAAACTGCGCCGATTGGAAATTTCTTATGAAAAATTTTCTCGTAGATGCCGGTTTGTGGGATTGTATTGAAGGCACTAATATTGATCCAGAATTAGATAAAAGAGCATTAGCTAAGATAAATTTATCGATTAAGCCCATTGCGTCAGCTGGAACCAAAAAGGCTAAAACTGCTAAAGAAGCTTGAATGTCTCTTCAAGGAACATATGAGGATAACGGTGTAGTTCGAAGAATCGGTTTATATGGCTCTCTATTTAGAACAAAATATGAAGAATTTTCTTCTATGACCGCATATATAGATCATATTACTTCTATCGCAGAGCAATTAGAAAACATTGGAAAGCCGCTTGAAAATGAGACTGTTGGTGGTATTATTTTAGGAGGGTTGCCAGAAAAATTTCGCCCGCTAATTCTTGGAATACAGGGATCCAATCAGACGATAACAATCGAATTTGTGAAAAATTTGCTATTACAAGAAAACATTAAGGACATGTGTTCAACATTAACATCCTCTGATAATGCTTTTTATGGGAAGTCAGCGAACAAATTTTCACAAAAACGTAAGCATAAAGACAGTCGCAAAGCTCGTTGTTATAATTGTAATGAATTTGGCCATTTTAGCTCATCATGTTTAAAACCAAGAAGAAATACGGTTAAATACAAGAACGAACCACATAATAAAGCTTGTAGTTTATTTACATCTACTGAAAATGATGAAAAGCAACCAACAGACTGGTACTTGGACTCTGGATGTAACAATCACATGACTGCTAGAAGTGACTGGATAAAGAATCTTAAACCTGAAGTTAATCGAAATATTGATGTTGCAAATGGCAATTCTGTTCCGGCAACTGGAATTGGTGATGTTGATATTCAGTTAGCGAATAAACACACTGTTAAGGCGAATGATGTCATTCATGCTCCAGATTTGACGACAAATTTACTTTCTATATCTCAAATAGTGAAGAAAGGCAAATCAGTAGTGTTCGACAGACAAGGTTGCAAAATAACTGAGTCGGTAATTGAAATTCCTCGAAAGTTCATTTTTGCTACGGCTTCAGAAAATAATGGGTTGTACAAATTGGACACTTTGCAAGTTAAAGCGTCAGTAGCAACTTTGAATTCTCACGATGTCTGGCATCGCCGTTTAGCTCATTTAAATAGAAGAGATATGAAGCTATTGATTTCTAAAATGTCTACAGGAATTTCTTGTGAAGCTGATCCAAAGGAGCCCTGCATCACGTGTGTTAAAGGCAAGCAGCACCGACAACCTTTTCCTCACGCATCGAAAAATCGTTCTAAGTCTGTTCTAGAACTTGTGCACTCAGACTTATGTGGTCCTATGTCAACTGTTTCCGTTGGTGGATCAAGATATTTTCTTACGTTTACAGACGATTTCTCCCGTAAGTCATTTGTTTATTTTCTAAAAACAAAGGATGAAGTTAAAGATAAATTCCTGGAATTTAAAGCTCTGGTTGAAAACCAAACAGGAAAGCGAATCAAAGCCCTTCGCACCGACAATGGTGGAGATTATGTGAATAAAGACCTTGAGCGACATCTAAAGTTATCTGGAATCAGACATGAAACGACAGTTCCCAGATCTCCTGAACAAAACGGGGTCGCAGAACGACTGAATAGAACTCTTGTTGAAAAAACTCGTACTATGCTGCTCGACTCAGGTCTACCGAGAGAACATTGGGCGGAAGCTGTTAACACAGCAAACTATCTGAAAAACAGGTCACCCACGAAAGCTGTTAAATTTAAGACACCTGAAGAAGTCTGGACAAAAAGAAAGCCAGATCTTTCGCACCTGAAGATATTTGAATGCAAAGTAATTGTGCATATAGCAGACTCCCTTAGGAAGAAATGGGATGCTAAATCTGAAGAAGGAATATTCATAGGGTATGCAGAAGGCAGTAAAGGCTATCGTATTTTCAAACCACTTACAAGAAAGGTAATTATTAGCCGAGATGTTATATTCCTTGAAAATGAAATTATGAAGAATTTATCTCAACCACCCGAAGATGCTGATGAAATTAAAGAAACTAACAAAGATGAAGTAGAAGAGAATGTCACGTCTATAGATGAAGAAAAGGAAACTGTAACTGACGATGAAGCCAAAGAAGAAATAGAAGAATCTCACAGTAGTCGATATCCCAAGAGAATTATCACTCCAAACAGTAAATATTTTAATGACGATTTCATAGTTCATCAAGCTAACCTTTTTGATGATCAAGATCCAGAAACGTACGAAGAAGCAATGAAAAGACCTGAAGCTGATAAATGGACGATAGCTCTTGAAGATGAAATAAACGCTCATCTTGCCAACAATTCTTGGACCTACTGTGACCTACCATCTGATAAGAAACCGATCAGAAGTCGATGGATTTTCAAGACTAAATACAAAGCAAATGGAGAAGTAGAAAGATATAAAGCTCGCCTAGTTGCTAAAGGATGCTCTCAAAAATATGGGATTGATTATGAAGAAAAGTTTTCACCTACAATTCGACAAAGTTCCATTCGTTATCTCTTGCTGTGAAACACGATCTGAAGCTATTTCAAATGGATGTTGAAACAGCATTTCTCCATCCTGAGCTTGATGAAGAAATTTATATGGAACTACCTGAAACGGAACACTTTCCAAATCGTTATTGCCGCTTAAATAAATCAATATATGGTTTGAAGCAAGCCAGCAGAGTTTGGTATAAAAAGTTAAGTGATTGCCTACTCAAAATGGATTTACAAAGATCTAAAGTAGATCCTTGCATCTTCTTCAATATCAAAGGTAAGGAATATTTCGTAGTTGCTGTATATGTTGATGATTTATTAATTATTACGAATCATCAGAAACGTAAAGATAAACTATTTCAAAAGCTAAACAAACAATTTCCCGTAAAAGATCTTGGTGAAGCTCATTACATTCTTGGCCTAAATATTGTTGCGGAATTACTCTGCTACTCCTGGGGTTCGTCGTTCTAAAGTCCAGTTGGTGTAAAAAGTTCAAGTAAAAAGTCACTTGTCAAGATGGAACACAAACTTTATTGCTTCTGGAACTTCGTAGAACAATCAGCTGTACACAATTCACAAGCACAATCTAGCAGTAACGTGCTTTTAACAATCCGCTTAGATCAGAAGCTCTCACAAATTCTTATTTCTCACACAAAATAAGTCACATTCACAGGCAAAAATTCAGTGAAATTATACGAGAAATAACATTAACGGTCTCCCAAGACTCAGCGATGAAAAATGTACACACAGCACTTTAAAAACAGCTTCATAAAACAAGCTAAAACACAGCTTCTATAGCACTATCACAAAGCGTACTGAGAGCTCTTCACACATTGAGCGTTCAACTCGCACTGCCCCTTCGGGGCGACGCGCGCTTCTATAAATAGCCGACGCAGGAGGTACAAGAGGTTTCCAGAAAAGTCAATTTCTCGAGGGTTCTACATAAAGCGTGAATTTTGATTACGTCATAGAAGAGAAACGTTAGGTTATTATGCGTTTTTAATGCAGGAAAAACAACTTCCAGGCCCCATTGGGAAAATCGCGCCAAATGACCAAAAAGTCGCCAAGCTGGGCGACTTTTGGCGAAATATCGCCAAATTTGGCGCCAAAAATAAGTCCCCAAAAGTGAAGAGATCTAAGCTCTAGGACTAATATTTCTCGAGATTTCTAGAACCTCCATTGAAAAACAATGGCAAACCGAAACCTCCATATCTCCGGTTCTTATTGGCCGATTTTGATGCAACAAAAAGCAAAATTTATCTATTTGAAGCGTAGAATACGAATTTTAAACCATTTTAAGCCCCAGAGCAGCGGGTTGCCCCAAAAATTTGTAACATTGCCCCCGTCCCAAGGACTGCACGTCCTGGGCAGTACAATCCCCAGTTAGGAGGTCACACAAATATACAGTGTCCAACCTTTAACCAAATCTTAACAACATAATTTAAGCAAATAATCAATAAACACAGTAAGCAAATGCACTCTAATAAATAAATAATATACATAATAAACAATTACACTAATAAGTAATCAATGTAATAAACAAATACACATTAATAAAAACCAATATATTACAAATATGTACACTAAACATGGCGTAAGTAGTAAGTGAAAGAAAGTTGACGAAAGAGGAAGAGAAGAGAAAGACAGGAAAGAAATGAGAGTTGAAAGAAAAGAGGAATTACGCCATAGTGACCATGGTCTGAGCTAATTACAACCGCGGTAGATGGCAAGCCGATCGTAATGTACAACTCTTGGCTTCGAGTTTGGTGACTTACGAATCCGTACGATGATGTCATTCAGCCGGTTTAGGACTGTGTAAGGACCGTCCCACGGCGATTGCAGCTTGGGAGACAGGCAATTCCATCGAGTAGGATTGCATAGCCAAACTTTGTCACCTGCGTTGAACTCGTGTCCCGTAGCCTTCGTGTCGTAGCGAGTCTTCATCTTTTCCGTGTTCAGGTTGATCCGCTCCCGAGCAAAATGATGCACATCTTCAAACCGTGCCCGAAGGTTTTCCACGTACTCCTCTGGCGATGAAGGCGCATCTGGAGGGCTGCCGAACACTAGATCGGCGGGAAGACGAAGATCTCTGCCGAACAGCATCTGGGAAGGTGTGAAGCCGGTAGTCTCATGGACGGCGCTCCTATAGGCCAGCAGGAAGAGGGGGAGTTTCTTGTCCCAGTCCTCTTGATTCCTAGATACCAGAAGCGAGAGGTTGTTTAAAATTGTGCGATTGAACCTCTCCACCATGCCGTCGGATTGTGGGTGTAAAGGCGTAGTCTGGGTTTTGTCCATTCCAAGAAGTTGGCATAGTCCTTTAAAGACTGCAGAGGTAAAGTTCGTTCCTTGGTCGGAATGAAGTTGCAGAGGGGTTCCATATCTGGAAATCCATTCTTGCAGCAGTACCTCTGCTACGGTCGTAGCTTCTTGATCGGGAATAGGAAACGCTTCGGGCCATTTAGAGAAGTAGTCAATGACAACTAGGATGTATTTGTTGCCATCCGAAGTTCGCGGAAGAGGTCCTAGGATGTCGAGTGCAATCCTCTCAAAAGGCGCTCCTACATTATAACGATGTAGTCTTCCACGGCTTCGTTTCTTCGGGCCTTTACGGGCGGCACAGGCGTCACAAGCTTGACACCACTTTTCGACGTCGCCTCGAGCCCTAACCCAGTAGAAGCGCTCGCGAACTTTCTGCAGGGTCTTTATTACGCCAAAATGGCCTCCAGTGTAGCCATTATGAAGTTCTTCTAGAACCTTCGGAGTCCTCGAACGAGGGAGTACTAACTGCCATCGGAGCATCTTGCCGTCGTCCGACTCCCATTTACGATACAGGACTCCATTCCTCAGGCGAAGCGAATCCCATAAAGCCCAGTACTGTTTTGTTGCCGGACTGTAAGATATTTCTTGCCAACTGGGCTTAGCGCTGGATTTTTCCATAAATTCCACAATAGGTTTGATGTCGCTGTCTGCTAATTGGTCCGCCCGAACATTTTCGTCACTCCAGGGATCTTGAGATGATGCCGATGATGTGACTTGGCGGACAACGGGATGTTTCAGATCGTAATTTTTCTCTGCCCAGGAGCAATAGCGACAACTCTCTATGCAGGGCCTTCTCGACAAAGCATCTGCATTTCCATGAGATGACCCTTTCCGATGACGTATCTCGATGTCATATTCTTGTAATCGCTGTATCCACCTGGCTATTTGGCCCTTTGGATTCTTGAAATTTAGAAGCCAGGTTAAAGAGGCATGGTCCGTTCGGAGCAGGAACTTTCGGCCGTACAGGTAATGATGGAAGTGCTCTACGGCTTTGATGATAGCAAGAAGTTCCTTTCTCGTAACACAATAGTTACGTTCTGCCTTTGAAAGGCATTTGCTCCAGTAAGCAATGACGTGTTCTTAGCCATCTATCTCCTGGGACAAAACTGCTCCAACACTCTCCTTACTTGCGTCTGTGTCCAGGATAAATGGCTTGTCAGGGTGAGGATACGACAGGATCGGCGAAGATGTTAAAGCCGTCTTCAGTTCGTTGAATGCGTCCTCACATTCCTCAGTCTATAGAAATTTCTGTCCAGTCTCGGTCAATTTATGAAGAGGTCTTGCAATTTGAGAAAAGCCCTTCACGAATTTTCGATAGTAAGTACACAGACCGAGAAAACTTCTTAAGTCATGGATATTCTCGGGACGACTTCAGTTCTTGACTGCGGACGTCTTTTCGGGATCGGTTGGTACTCCGTGGGCGGATATTATGTGCCCGAGGTAACGTACTTCCCGACGGAACAAGTTGCACTTCGACGGACTTAGTTTCAAGTTTGCCTCTTTTAATTTCTGCAGTACCTTTCGAATGTTCTCGAGATGCTCTTCGAAAGTCCTTCCGACGTTGATGATATCGTCCAAATAAACGAGACATGCTTCGTAGGAAAGTCCTCTCAACACTGTCTCCATTAGACGCTCGAATGTAGCCGGTGCGTTGCAGAGTCCAAAAGGCATAACTTTCAACTGCCACAATCCTTGTCCCGTGTTGAACGCAGTCTTTTCACGGTCATCGGGATGGATTTCTACTTGCCAGTAGCCACTCTTGAGATCCCGAGGGGGAGAACCATTCATTTCCCGGTAAAGTGTCCTCTATCCTGGGAAGAAAGTAGCTGTCTTTCTTGGTAATGTCATTCAGACGTCTATAGTCAACGCAGAACCGGGTGGAACCATCCTTCTTCCGAAAAAAAACAATCGGCGAGGCCCAGGGACTAGTCGATGGCTCGATGACGTCATCACGCTGCATCTCCTCTAAAATCTGCTCACCTCTTCTTGCTTAGCAAACGGCAGCCGCCTAGGATGTTGCTTGATGGGAGAATGGCTGCCTGTATCTATCCTGTGTTGAGTTAAGCTCGTACGGCCAAAGTCACCCGAAGTACGGGAGAAGAGGTCTTCAAATTCAGCTATTACTTTCTCCGCAGCGCTTCTCTGTTCTGCCGTTAACTCCACGTCTTGTATTAATTCCTTCGTCAGGCACTCGGAAGATTTAGCTGTCGTTTGGCTGATGTTCTTATTAATGCAGGTAACAGGAGTGCATGTCGCCAACACTTCATTTTTCTTTATCACCTTCGACTTGTCCGTCACATTTACTACTCTAACTGGAATTTCTGTTTTCGACAAGTCCACAAGTGTTGCTCCCACAAGTACTCCTTTGACGGAATCACTATTGTTTGGGTGTTCGATTAATCCAAAACAGAATTTATTGCTTTCTTTTACTGTTCCAGAAATTATTGAATCAGTTCTGGGAGGTAGAATGATATCAGCCTGGGCTATTATTTGCTGAACAGGTAAAATAGTTTCATTTTTAATATCGAACGCAGCTATTTCTTCCGAGTCTGAACGAAGCTCATTATTCTTAAAGTCCAAGTTAAATTTGTGCGATTTTAAAAAGTCGAGTCCGAGAATAAAAGAGTCTGTAATATTGGCGACATATACCACATGGTCGTATCTGGCATTTCCAAACGTGATTTCTACTTGCGCTTTTCCGCCCACTTCGATCTTGTCACCTGTCACAGTCTGGAGGGTCAGCGAGGGCGGAGTCCAGAAAATCTTCGAGTTTAATTGCTTGGCCAGATCCGTCCTTATGATGGTTACGTTCGCTCCAGTATCAATCACCATGTGGCATGGGGAACCATTAACGTATCCAAGTACGAAGAGTCCATTACTGCCGCCATTCACTGATGAAATCTGTAAGACTTTCAAACGAGGCTTTTGAATATCCCTCAGCCTCTGTTCCTGAAAGTCGTCTCTTTTCTGTCTTTCTTCATGGGCTTCTCTGGTGCATTGATAACTGCGATCTTTACGACGAGAGTTCTTTTGCGCGTCACAGTACTTTCGTAAATGCCCCTCGCTGTTGCACCACCAACATTTCACTTTTCTTGGCTCTGACTGTACTTGTCGTTCCACCAGATTTTCCAGGGTCTTTAATTTATTCTCTAATCTCTCCATTTCTCCATCCGTAGGCCCCTGAAATGGCACAGCTCTAACATTATGCCGCTCTTTTCTTACGGCCAGCTGAGCTGCCTCTAACTTCATTGCGAATACGAGGGCGGACCTGAGATCTTTATAATCCGCCAAGATCAATGCTTTCTGAATTTCAGAGTCCAAGAGGCCTTCAATAAAAAGTTCCTCTCGAACGGTATCAGGATAACTGCCATAGGCTAGATGACACAGCCTATCTATGTCGGAAGCCAGCTCTTGGAGGGTCTCGCCAGGTCTTTGCATTCTTGTCTTAAGTTGGATTCTACTATATTCTTTCTGGCACTTCTCTCCGAATTTCATCTCCAAGGCACTTGCGAGGGCGTCAAAATCTCCTATCTTCGTCAATCCAATAGTTTGCAATACGTTAATTGCATCTCCGCTAATGGAAGTGGCCAGTTGGTCCGCTTTCTCGGATTCGCTCCAACCATTGGCTTTGGCGATGATTAAAAATTGGGTCTTGTAGGCTTCCCAGGGAGTCTTTCCGTCATAAGTGGTAAGTTTCACTGCTGGGCGGCGTGACGACAGTCTGATGTTTTCCGGTAACTTTCCCAGCTTGACGAGAGAGTCCAATTTTTCTTCCATTTTAGCTTCACATTCTTCCCGTATTTTCGAAACTATATTTTCTTTCCAATCCAATTTGTCCTTGATTTTATTATTAAATTCTTCACGTAATTTTTTCATGTTTCTTGCTTGGCTTTCTTCTAGTATCGACATTCTCTTCTCCATATTTTCTTGATTTGTCTGTATTTTTTCCTCTAGTCCGGATTTCATTTCTTCCAGTCCGGCTTCTATTTTTGCTCCAGTCCGGATTTCATCTCGTCGTGTGCGGCTCTTAATTCTTCCAGTCCGGTCTTCACATCTTCGTGTGCGGCTCTTAACTCCTCCAATCCGCTTTTCACTTCATTGTGCGCTGTCTTTAACTCGTCCAATCCGGATTTCATCTGGCCTTGTACAGCTTTTATCTCATCTTGTCCGGCTTTCATTTCTTCTAATCCGGTTTTCACCTCATCGTGTGAAGCTTTCATTTCGTCTTGTCCGGCTTCAATTTTCTTTTCTAAATCAGCTTGTCCGGCTTTCATCTCGTGTTGTCCGCACTTCATCTCGTCTTGTCCAGACTTCATCTCCTTCATCATCTCCATGAGTTTTTGAAGTTGTTCTTCCATTTTTCGTCTAGTCAAAACCATAAACTGGAAAATTAAATTCCTTCTTTAGAACCCCGATTCTGACACCAAATGTTGCGGAATTACTCTGCTACTCCTGGGGTTCGTCGTTCTAAAGTCCAGTTGGTGTAAAAAGTTCAAGTAAAAAGTCACTTGTCAGGATGGAACACAAACTTTATTGCTTCTAGAACTTCGTAGAACAATCAGCTGTACACAATTCACAAGCACAATCTAGCAGTAACGTGCTTTTAACAATCCGCTTAGATCAGAAGCTCTCACAAATGCTTATTTCTCACACAAAATAAGTCACATTCACAGGCAAAAATTCAGTGAAAATATACGAGAAATAACATTAACAGTCTCCCAAGACTCAGCAATGAAAAATGTACACACAGCACTTTAAAAACAGCTTCATAAAACAAGCTAAAACACAGCTTCTATAGCACTATCACAAAGCGTACTGAGAGCTCTTCACACATTGAGCGTTCAACTCGCACTGCCCCTTCGGGGCGACGCGCGCTTCTATAAATAGCCGACGCAGGAGGTACAAGAGGTTTCCAGAAAAGTGAATTTCACGAGGGTTCTACATAAAGCGTGAATTTTGATTACGTCATAGAAGAGAAACTTTAGGTTATTATGCGTTTTTAATGCAGGAAAAACAACTTCCAGGCCCCATTGGGAAAATCGCGCCAAATGACCAAAAAGTCGCCAAGCTTGGCGACTTTTGGCGAAATATCGCCAAATTTGGCGCCAAAAATAAGTCCCCAAAAGTGAAGAGATCTAAGCTCTAGGACTAATATTTCTCGAGATTTCTAGAATCTCCATTGAAAAACAATGGCAAACCGAAACCTCCATATCTGCGGTTCTAATTGGCCGATTTTGATGCAACAAAAAGTAAAATTTATCTATTTGAAGCGTAGAATACGAATTTTAAGCCATTTTAAGCCCCAGAGCAGCGATTTGCCCCAAAAATTCGTAACAATATTGTTCAACAAACAGATTCTATAGCTATTGATCAAATTAAATTTATTAAAGACATACTGAAACGTTTTGGCTTAGAAGATTGTAAAGGTACATTAACTCCTTTAACTCTTCAAGATAATTTATCTAAAGATATGTGTCCAACATCAGAAGAAGAAAGAAAATTAATGGAAAACGTCCCATATCGTGTGGCAATTGGTTCTTTACTTTATATTGCACAAGGTACTCGACCAGATATTGCTCACGCAGTTGGTTTGTTAAGCAAGTTTTGTAACAATCCAGGAAAGGCACATTGGATTGCAGTTAATAGAATATTTAGATATTTAAAAGGCACATTAACAAGAAAGTTGCATTTTTACAAAAATGGAGATAGTTTATGTTGTTACTGTGATTCCGATTGGGCTAACAAAAGATGACCGTCGTTCAACAACTGGATATGTTTTTATAAATGCAGGCGGAGCCATCAGTTGGAACTCAAAGCGACAAACAACAGTCGCATTGTCCACAACAGAAGCTGAGTATATGGCTATAAGTTCAGCCGCACAAGAGCTGTTATGGCTTAAGCAATTACAAGAAGAACTGGAAAATCTGCAAAATGAAACAGTCAAATTATACTGTGATAACAGAGGTGCCATATGCATTAGCAAAAATCCAATCAACTCTCGACGTGTTAAACATGTTGACATCAGGCATCATTTTGTGAGAGAGAAAATTGAAGAAGGCTTGATGACAGTCAACTATGTAGAGTCAGAAAATAATTTAGCTGATTGTTTAACCAAAGCCACGTCAGCCGAACGTTTGTCTGGCATTTCTAAACTATTTGGACTTTTATAAAGTGGGGGTATTGGGGATAATTATTAAAGTCAAATATTGACTGTGATGTCATAATAATAATCTTTCCCATTGTTAACCTTTTTATAGTATGGCAACATGCTGTTCCGTTGCCCCTAGTTACCCCTTATTGTGTTTTACTTTTTTCAATGTTTTTTCGTCGATGTTATATGTTGTGCTATGTTATGTTTCGTTAATAAATGTTCTAAATGTGTGAATGCCATATAATTAATTCCTCTACCACTCGCACTCTGCCCCAATATTTACTTGACACTTTTTTAACTGCTGAAAGAATATGGAGTTTTAGTAATGTTTTAATGAAGAATGAGTATTTTACTGAGTAATGGTTGTTTTTACGAATCTTTAATGCATTTTAATTAGAAATTGTGTTTTACATATTTGAGTTATTTTAACCTTGAATTTTAACTGAAGAAAATTTTATTATATTTAATAGTGTTTGCTATTTTAACTAAATTTTTATACTCAAATCGCCATGGCGACTGGTGACCAGGAAGGAAATGTGCATATTGATAGAGTGGCATGTAGGATTCCACCTATGTGGAAAAACAATATTCAGGTTTGGTTTGCCCAAGTGGAGGCAAATTTTGCGACCTCTCAAATAACTAATGATTTGACTAAATATAATATAGTCATAGGATCAATAGATCCTGATTCATTGGTTTTGGTTTCTGATTTAATATTAACCCCCCCCCCACCGATAACCGCTATGAAGCTTTAAAGCAGAGATTGATTTCTGAACTTTCAGATTCCCAGTCACAACAGTTACGTAAATTATTATCAGAATTAACACTTGGGGATAAAAAACCATCAACCTTGCCCCGACAGATGAAGTAACTGGCAGGAAAAGCTGTTACAGAGGATTTTTTAAAAACTATTTGGATGGAGAGACTGCCTACAAATTCCCATGCGATTTTGTCTGCTTCTACCGCAAATCTGTCTGAATTAGCAAAGCTTGCAGATAAGATAGCAGAAATCAGGGAGATACCTAGTGTTAATGCCATTGGGGAGGGGGAGTCCACTATAAACCAAATTGAAGAATTGCGTAGAGAGGTTGCAGAGATGAAAGTTCAAATTTCTATTTTAAGTTCAAAAGTAAATAGACAATCAAGGTCGAGAAGTCGCGAGTTCAATCGCCCACATTATCGTAGTAAAAGTCGGAATATGAACAGTAAGGAATTTTTTGATAACAGTGGCTCGAAAGTATGTTTTTTTTCATGCGAAATTCGGAGAAAGGGCCAGAAAGTGTCAGGAACCATGTGAATATGTTTCTAAAGAAGGAAAAAACTAGATAATGCTGCTGCATCTGAGTCAAAATTTAATTTTGGTTTGGCAGCTGAAATAAAAAAATGCAGACTTTTTGTTTATGATAAAACTACGAACTGTAATTTTCTTATTGATTCCGCCAGCGATATTTCATGTATCCCAGCACCTTTAAATTGCAAATATAGTGTTCCTGAAGATTTTCTGTATGCTGCCAATGACTCTAAAATACCTACGTATGGTACTAAAGTGTTGGAAGTTGATTTGGGACTACGTCGAAGGTTCCAGTGGTCTTTTATTATAGCACAAGTTAATATCCCTCTTATTGGTGCGGATTTCTTAGGAATTATGGAATCCTTATCGACCTAAAAAACAAAACTCTAATTGACTCCACTACTACATTACAGATTAGGGGAAAGCTGACAGAAATGAAGAGTCCTTACATAAAGTTAATTTCGGGGAACTCCCCTTATCATAAGCTTTTAGAGTCATTTCCAAATTTGGCAAATCCAATTTCAAAGTTCAACGGTTCAGCATTGCATAATACAAAGAACTATATAGAAACAAAGGGTGCTCCAGTATTTTCTAGGCCTAGACGACTGCATCCAAAGTTATTAGAAATAGTAAAAAAGGAATTTAGATTTCTAATGGAGCAAGGAATTTGTCGGCCCTCCAAATCGCCTTGGGCCTCACCAATACATATTGTTCCAAAATCAAACGGCACATACAGAATATGCGGAGATTACCGGAGATTAAATTCTATTACTGTCCCTGACAGATACCCCATTCCACATATTCATGACATAACAAATGTCCTTGATAAAAAATCGATTTTTTCAAAAATTGATATAGCCAGAGCTTATTATCATATACATGAGTAAATGAAGATGACATCCCTAAAACATGTGTTACAACACCTATCGGGAACTTTGAGTTCTTGTCCATGCCGTTTGGTCTGAAATGTGCTCCAATGACATATCAAAGGTTTATGAATGAGGTCCTTGCGGATTTAAATTTTGCTGTTGCTTATCTGGATGATATTTTAATATTTTCAGAGAGTGAATCAGATCATCTTGAACATGTTAAACTGGTGTTTGAAAGATTAAATAAATACGGTTTAAATGTGAACCGATCGAAAAGTTTATACGGTCAACGTACGATTGAATTTTTGGGTCATGAAATTTCAGAGGCAGGTATAAAACCCCTCGATGGTAAAGTTAAAGCAATCTTAGATTACCCTAGGCCCGAAGATTTATGCGAATTAAGAAAATATTTGGGACTGATTAACTTTTATCGCAAATTTATAAAAAATGCTGCGGAGAATTTGGCTAAATTAACAGACTTGTTGAAAGGAAAAAAGAAAAAGAATGATCGAACGAAAATCACATGGTCTCAAGACTTAATTGACTCTTTCGAGAAATCAAAACAGGCACTTTCGGATGCTACGTTATTGTCATTCCCCAGTGCAGATGGTAAACTTGTTTTGCATAGTGATGCAAGTGATACTGCTATTGGTGCCACACTTAGTGAACTGGATGGTTCTGACTGCAAACCATTAGCATTCTTTTCTCGATGGTTATCCCCCTCGCAGGCAAAGTATTCAAGTTTTGACCGTGAACTTTTGGCAATGTATGAATCGGTGAAATTTTTTAGACATATGTTAGAAGCACGAAATTGTCAAATAATCACAGATCACAAACCTATTGTTGAGGCTTTTCGTAAGGTGCAGGACACGCATACAAATAAACAGGAAAGATGGATTTCATTTATATCAGAGTTTACTACTGACATTAAGCATATTAAAGGAGAATTAAATGAAGCTGCAGATGCTTTGTCATGTATAAATGAAATTTCTGTTCCCGGCAACTTGGATTTTGAAGACCTTGCTAAGGATCAAACATCAGATGAGGAACTAAAGAACTTAATTTCAAACCCTGATCCTGGACTTCAATTAAAATTAATAACATTGCCAAATACAACTGCAAAGCTTTACTGTGATATTAGTACGAGTAAAGTTCGTCCTTATGTAACTGCAAAGTTTCGCAGAAACTTACATTGTCTTTCGAACCCTGGCATCAGAGCTACTTTAAATCTCATTCGAGAAAGATTTGTTTGGCATTCTATGAATAAAGATTGCCGCGAATGGGCACGACAATGCCTCGAGTGTCAACAATCAAAGGTATCTAAACACACGAAATCGAGACATCAGCAAATTGAAATGCCTGGGACACGGTTCCAGCACATTCACTGCGACATTGTTGGTCCCTTGCCAGACTCTCAGGGATTTTCTTATTGTTTAACCGTCATTGGCCGTGTTACTCGTTGGCCAGAGGCGTATCCAATAAAGGATAAATCAGCAGAAACAGTTGCACAGACCCTTTACTGGGAATGGATCGCACGTTTTGGCACACCTTTAAACATAACTACAGATCAGGGAAGACAGTTTGAGTCTGATCTGTTTAAGAAGTTTGCTCGACTGTTTGGCATAGAAAAATAGAGAACATCTCCTTATAATCCAAAAGCAAATGGCCTTATTGAAAATTTTCACAGACCGCTGAAGACAGCCATAATAGCTCATAAAACCAGTAGTTGGACAGAAGTTCTCCCAACAATTCTCTTAGGCTTTAGATGTGCATTAAAGGAGGATATTGAAGCAACGCCTGCAGAGCTACTGTACGGGAAATCGTTAAGGCTTCCAGGTGACTTTTATGAGCCCAGTGCCAAGATCACGGATTTACGGCTCTATGTGGAAAAGCTCCGCGAACATATGCGATTACTAAAGCCAAAGCCCACATCAATGCATAATAATAACCCAGTATTTGTCCATAAAAATTTAAAGGACTGTTCGCACGTTTTTGTAAGATATGATCGAGTTCGTGGATCACTACAACCACCATATAACGGGCCATACCCAGTGCTGTCACGGAAAGAAAAATATTTTTACGTATTGGTTGATGGAAAGAAGCAGGTTGTCGGTATAGATAGACTCAAGCCTGTATTCACGGTGTCGCGTCCTCCTGATGAGAAGGTAGAAAAAACGCAGACTAACTGTGATCCTCAAAGTGGAAGTCCAAGCTACACACGTTCTGGAAGAAGAGTTAGATTTCCAGACCGGTTGGTTGTGTCATGATGTTTATCGTGTTCAAGAACACTGGGGAGGGGGTACTGAGGCGAACAAGTTAAAAAGTTTTGAAACTTTTCACCTCAAGTTAAATTTAACTTTTGTGATGTCCTGGCTGCTCAGTAGATGGCAGCAGAGTCGCGCTCGTGAGGAATGAAGATCTCAGTTGATTCTGAGGGAAGCAGACCAGTTCTGCGTCAGCCGGCAGTAGTAATGTTGCTCAAGTTTAAGATTGTATTCCTGCTTTAATTGTGTTTTTATTAAATAGCTATGTTTTAAATATAGTGTCTTCATTACCTCCAAAATTACACGCAACATATTAGGGATTGTGATCCTTGGGGTTGAGGGCACTCCAATGGGTGTTAAAAGTTACTGTATTTTGAAAATATAACTATTAATTAGCATCTTTATTTGAAGAAATTAATTATCCGAATTAAGAACCACTTTCTTCATCAATTTGAAGTGGAAAATTTATATGGTAAAGATAATTAAAAATGACCCTAAAGCAATAGATACAATCTCGAGTGAATCAGGATAAGAGAGCAAATTGTCGGGGAATCCTCGGGAAATCGCCCGGAGACACACAGAATCCCTTCGGAGTAGACAGTTCAGGAACCGTCACCCGACCTGACATCCCCAACCTTCAACGGAAGTCCTGCGCCGAGGTCGAACGGGTGAAATTGGGGTCCCGTGAAGACAGTTGGCCGGGGATTTCTTGCTGCTTGGGATATGTACTAATATTCTAATATCTAACTAATTGTTATTGTTAATATTATTTTCTCATAAAATAGTTATAAGTTACTAAAAATATGGTAGCAAAACCTCAGCTCATAATTTTGCGAGACATCTCGCGTCGACGCGAGACGACACAAAGGGGCTCCGAGACATGGCCGAACTTTGCCCCTGCGAGACGACACAGCCCTGTTTTTCGTCTCGCACGTCTCGAGTCCATCTCTAAAGAAGGTTGAAGTGTATAATTTTTTCCTCATGTCTAAAGAAGATAATGTTCTCTCACTGTCTGTAAATACCTCATATATCTTATGTCTGTAAATCACTGTCTGTAAATCAGTGGCGGCCCGTGGTCAAAACTGTTAGTGCAGCCGGAAGCATATGACCCCCCCCTCCCTCCTCCGGACAGGAATGGAAAATCTTTGTTATAGAATTCGAAAGCTGGCGGATTAAGCCCTCACCGAGGAAAAAAAAAGAAATTACATAAAAAGTAAGTGATCCTATTTTACTTTTCCATAAAATGGACATAAATTTCAACCAGCCGCTCTTATCCTCAAAATTAATTCGTGTCTGATTCGAAGTTCCCTTAGAATTTTCTTTTGTAACGATAACTTGAAAAGAAAAGAAAAAAAAGAAACGTACTTATTACTTTCCGAACATGTACCATGTAAGGAAAGTATTGTAATCATGGAAAAATTCGACTTCGAGATTTTGGTGTTTTTACACGTTTTGAGGGCTTCTGAATCCATTTATGCTATTTTTACGAGATGTATGTATGTATGTGTGTATGTGAGTGAACACGATAGCTCCTTTAACGGAGCATTCGATTGAGCTCATATTGGATATATATGTCATAAACCACCGTCGCAAGACCGGTATGGATTTTGGTGTGTATAGGATTTATAGTTTTTCTACAGGGCTACGACAAAGATTTCTTTTACATTATGGCCTATGGGGGGGATTTCTTGAAAGTGCGCTAGCATTTAAACGGCAGATTCGATTGAGCTCAAATTGGGTATATATGTTATAAACGGCTATCTTAAGACCGATATTAATTTGGATGTGTATAGGACTTATAGTTTTTCCACAGGCCTACGACAAAGATTTCTTTTACATTATGGCCTATCGGGGAAAATTCTTGAAAGTGCGTTAGCGTTTAAACGGTACCTTCGATTGAGCTGAAATTGAGTATATATGTTATAAATCACCATCTTAAGACCGGTATTGATTTTGGTGTGTATAGGACTTATAGTTCTCCTACAGGACTACTACAAAGATTTCTTTTACATTATGGCCTATCGGGGAAAATTCTTGAAAGTGCGCTAGCGTTTAAACGGTACGTTCGATTGAGCTCAAATTGGGTATATATGTTATAAATCACGATCTTAAGACCGGTATTGATTTTAGTGTGTATAAGACTTATAGTTTTTCTACAGGGCTACGACAAAAATGTCTTTTATATTATGGCATAATGGCATATGGGGACAAATTCTTGAAAGTGCGCAAGCGTTTAAACGGTGCATTCGATTGAGTTTCAATTTGGTATATATGTTTGAATTATTAATCGATTAAAATTTATTTAAATGCTTGGTAATGATCTTAATCATAAGTGTTCGGAAAGTCGAGTGGAGTCACTCCAGATTTTTTTTTATAAGTCAAATCAATCCTCCTTTCTTTTAAACTTGCGAATCGGTCAGTGATGCCCTCATAAAAAGGCGTTGTTCTAATTCAGATATCAATAATTTTAAAAGTTCTTCAAAATTTCCTATGTTTAAAGAATTTTTTCGCTCGCCATGTCCTCTAAATGCCAGTTCTTGCTTACTTAAAAACAATACTGCTTTGATGGGTAATTATCCATTCATAAGCGTCTATTCAGGTTTACCTTCTTGATAAATTCAGCAATATAAAGTCCAGAGTTTGCCGAACATATATTCTCCTTACCCCCTCCCTCACCTCTTGAGCCAATCAGTGAGTCGAATTCACAAGTGCTGCCGACCTTTCAAATTCTCGAATGAGCTGAGTCTTAGCTGCGTACCCCCATTATAGCCTATGCCGGAGTAAATGTTTACGTAACCGTTGTCATGGTAACGGTGCTGCCAATTTTCTTATCAGCGCTCTGGGCTGAACCAAAGATTTTCCCAATTGAATTGCGGGAAGATTAAAGTGCTTTTTTTCTGAATGAGCGATCTTGCCACAATACGGTTTTCTGTTTGGTTTTTTTTTCGAGATTTTTTTAATTTACCATAGGAATTCCATAATTCTAATCTGAATTTAGGAAAATTAGTAGAATAAATTATTTTAAAGTATGTCCCGATAATTTCAAGTGCAGCCCGGCTGTACTTGCTGTATCCCACGAGCCGCCACTGCTGTAAATACCTCATATATCTTTCGAATATGTTAAAAATTAACATATTCGAAATTGCATTCTTACTTCTAATACCTGTAATATGACTTAAAACAATTTAAGAATTATTAAGGCTGATGTGAAATAAAAATAAAATTTATTTTTACCCATGTAGCGACAAAAATATCTTCCTAGAAATATAAAAAGCAATTTTTTATTATAATAAAACAATTATCATGAAAAAATATAACCAGTTTTGCAAAGTATAGAATACTTATAAGAATAACTGTTTTTTGTTTCACTTGATGTTTAAAACGCGATGCACGAAAATAAATTTGAAATTATGCAATAAAAAACAAGTTAATACGTGTAAACAATCTTCCACAAACGTAAAATGGATAAAAGAAATTGGTTAGTAACTTTTAAATTATTTTTATTAACACTTTCGGAACTCGTTTTTCAATGCATCTCTATGCATTCTTCAATCTTCTGGGATAATGAGAGGGCGTGGCTGGGTTCACTCGGGGCCTTCCCAATTAGTAACGGGCCTGCGCGTGTATTTTGATGAGTCATCCAAAGAGGCTCGGATGCTCGAGTCTTCACGTATACATCAGCCATTTCTTAAGCTTCCCAGTACTTCAAACGTTATTTAATGTAGTTTTAAGTAGTAATTGTGTTACTAATTCAAGAACGAACTCATTATTAATTTGTTTGCTATGATACATATTGGCATTAAGAAAATAGATGCATATAATTCGAAGGAAAAACAAAGTAGCGCTTACTCTCATGATTCACGATTGCTTATTTTAGATTCACAAGTGGATACTTAATGTACTTTAAAATAACTAAATACAAAAATGAGAAAGACATTTTATAATGAATATTTCATTAACGTAGTCGTATTTCCTACGTTATTTTAAACAATTTAACATTAATCTTTAACAAATGATCAAAGCGCATTTCAGTGTTGTCGGGATATCCTGTATATTGGAGAAAATTGATAAAATACGCTCTATAGCGCGATCCGCGAATTAATTATTCTTTAATAAAGACATTTAATGTAGTATATGTTATTCTTTTGTCGCTTTCTCAATCGAACTTTGGAATTGAGCAAGCATAATGAACGCTTGTACAAAATATTAACTACATTTGAAGTCTCTATATAAACGGGCAAAAATCAATAATTTATAATTTACTGTATTTCTGCACTGTACCAAATGTAAGTCTGAATCACATAATCAAGACATATATCACTGATAAATAACATTTTCAACTGGCAAAATTAAACTGTCTAACTAGTATCACAACGTCATGCTTATTTACAAGAATAAACTACACAAGTAATACGATTTCTGATTAAAATAATTTATTTATAAATAACACATGAATAATTATTCACTAAACATGATTTACATACATATTTTTAGAATTTCTAAATAAATTATAAAAGTGTTCACTTACCTTTACATTCAGAGCAAAATGTTCGAATTTTATGATAAATTTTTATGAAAGAAAACGGCGCAAGATTCACAAAACGATTATCTACATCTAAAGTTCTTTAGTACGACAAAACTATAAAAAATTGTTTTAAAATAATAAAATAATATAATATTTAGAATAATTAGAATAATAAAATAGAACACTGCGAATGGCGAAAACAGGCCTCGATGATTAACTCGTTTTTAATGGTGGCAACTCATGAGCAGGTCCGTTGCTTAGCGACGTCCCCGCTTCACTCTCTTAGCACTGCGCGTAGCGCAATATAGGCGCCTCCATTAGTTAAACCTCCTTGGTTCCACGGTTTTCTGTTCTCAATTACGGAAAGCAATGATTTGGATATACAGTAGAAGATACCTATATATATATATATACCTACATTACGGTAAATGTGATTAATCCGGTGATTATATATAATAGCCGGTAATTATGCATAATCACCACATTCGGTAAATATGATAAATTTTTGAAAATTTATCAAATTAACCGGTTTGTTTGCATAATTCCCAAATCGTAATGGTAAATGTGATAAAAGTCCCTAACTTTACGAAAACCCAGATAGCACAAACTTGTCCAGAACACGCCTAGAAGACGTCATATAGACAAGCTGACATGTCCATTAAATATCCAGGATTCGTCCAATTCTCGTCCATTTTACGTCAATATGGCACTATAGTACGCCCATATGACGTCTTATAGACATGCATATGGATGTAATAATGGACGTGTTTGTCTATTTATAGGCCTTTTACAGTCGAATCCTGGACATCAACAAAACTATCTAATAATTTTTAGCTAATTTCATGTAATGATTAATTTAAATTTATCGCTACATCTTAATAACGAATTTTGTAAAAATATTCGTATGTAATTAAAAAAAAAACAACCTTTAAATACTTACCCCGCTTCAGACTCGAACCATTAATCATGGACTTCACAGTAGAATGTGCTAGCCACTATACGCAGCGGGACTTGCTCTGATGAGTCAAAATGTTGAAGTAAAGATTTTTTAGTTTCGGACAGGGAACTTAGAAAAAAATATGCAGCTATTCGTTTTTGGATGTTGAGTCGCTAGAGAATTTTCTTTTTTTTGTATGAGGATATGAGTGTTTTTTTACACAATACCGCTTTTATAGGAAATAATAATACATAAAAAGTATTTTAAATTTCAAAAGTTCCTCGACAAACAAACAAAAAAACAAAAAAAAAAAAAAAAACTCTCTCTAGAATTTAAAATATTTTAAAACTTTTTGGGGTAAAATGTAATATCAATAAAAACATAAAGTATAATAAATTCATGCGTCGTAAGTACAGTATTGGGTAAAATGAAAATCAATGACAAAAAAGTAACTTTTCCACATTTTGTCCATTTCTGGACTTATATACACATCCATTTTATGTCGTATCACTGACATAGTGTGGATCATCTGGAATACGTCCATAAATGGACTCATTCTGGATATTCTAATTCTAGTTTTGGTCTATTCATGGACATATTCTAGATTTTCCAGATTATGTCCATAAATAGATGTCCATAATACATCCATGTCTATGTATAGACATGGATGTATTATGGATGAGTTGGATCAGAAATAGATATAAAATGGACAAGTGTGTTATCTGGGAATTCGTTCAATTTGCACTACTGTTTGGCAGTGTTGTAGTGCTAAAATTTTTTCCCCCGGAACGCGTGACTCCGCATGGGGGGGGCGAGTTTATAACAAATCATCATAAAAACCCGCTTTTTATGTCAGTAACCAATATATAAGAGACTATGGATAATTTTGAAAAAATCCTTATTGACCAAACAAAGTGAACAGTTAAGTAAAATTTTAGTGTAAAGCAATGTAAAATTTTTTGGGAGAGGATAATTTATTAAAAAAAGTTCATTTTAGCTATCCAAGGTGTCTAATAAAGCAGAATGTTACCCTTTAACAATTGCTTGGGGAGGCTGAAGCTTCTTAGTCCTTACCCTGGATCCGCCACTGGATGGTCAGGTGGGCAGTCACAAATGTCATTGCTGCAATGCTATCACCACGTTTAACATGTGTGTTCCTTTTGTTATCGACATAGATTCTGAGAATCCAGTGGTTCTATGTATTTACTTATTTGCATCCATCATGTGGTTATGTTTATTTTCTCCAGTCTCAGAGAGACCAGAAAAGGCAGGGCCGTTTTGAACCCCCCCGGCACCCTAGGCACTTCAAATTGTTACGCACCCCTTCCTGCCAGTTTTGGTTTGGGAGAGATTTTCCCTTAAGTCTTAAGGGAAAATCTCTCCCTTAGAAAGGACCCGGATCCCTTAGAAAAATCTCTCCCTTTCTAAGGGAGAATCTGAGAATCTCCCTTTCTAAGAAAAATCTCTCCCGTATTAAGGACCTTCACCCCTTAGAGGATATCTTAGAAAGACCCTCACAGAGGGCACCCTACCCATAGGCCTAGATCTGTCGTGTAGATAATTGGCTGTAATCCCACAACACATCCATTATCTCCCACCTATGGATCCACCTTCTCCGGGACTGACAACCGGCAGGCGTAAGGATAGGACTGTAATTCGCTATAATTTTAATTTTTTCTCTTTTTACGCCCTACAGTTTTTTGAGCCCTAGGCATGTGCCTAGCGTGCCTATGCGGGAAAGCGGCCCTGCAGAAAGGGCAGGGGATTGAATTTCTAATCGACTAGACTCAGTTATCAGTTCATTGGGATTATTTCAACTATAAAGGCTAGATATAAAGGTCAACTATAAAGGATTAGATTCATAGAATTGGAACAAGAATATTATTGTGGGAGCAGGCTATAAAAGAATTTCTCTTTCTTTTTAAGATCCACAACAACAAAATAATTATCTTATCTTATTTGGGTTCCGGAACGCCGTTCCGGCTCACAAAAAAGTACCGGAACGTCGTTCCGGCCCCACTACACCCCTGCTGTTTGGCTTCTATCAACACGTAACAAACACGTGATTTCAGTAGTTGTTCATATCTCGTTGCATCTAGACGCTTTTTCGCTACCCTCTCGTATTTTATAAAATACTGAATAATGTCTGGTATGCTTCAGCGTTTTAATTCTAAATTAGTGAATATTATGGATACTAAGAAAGCAAACAGTGGTTTTCTGACGAAAGAAAGATTTGTTAAAAAAAAGTGAATAATAGTAAAAACGTGGGGAAAAAAAAGATTATCAAAGACTAAAAAGATACGATGTAATGAAAGTAGGCAGTGTTGAAAGACTTATCTTAACCGTAAGTAAAGACAGCTCCAATGTTAGATTTTACGTGTATTTTGAAGAACTTTTTACCATAATTCATGAGGTACACTAATAAACAGGCCATGGTGGTTGAAACAGGATGTTAAAAGAACTTCAAAAAATGTAGAAAAGCATTACTACCGAAGAAGTCATGATTTACTTTAATTTGTGTGAAATTTGTCAAAAAAAAAAAAAAAAAAAACCCAAGGTACCTAAGAAAGGACTTGTTGTTAGGCCAATGGTTTTTCAAGAGATGAACTCAAGATGCCAGGTGGACCTAACCCAGGTAGCACGTAACGGTTTTTAAGCGTTGCAGTTTGGTTGCAATGGTTCCAAATTCGTTAAGTTGCAGATATTCCTATTTCTGACGTAGCAGAAACGTTGCTTTTTCGTTTCAAAGGTTGTATATTGGTTACGTTGCAAATATGCCAAACCTGTGATGTGGCAGAAACGTTACGTTTTGGGATTCATTTTACCCTGCTCTTTTTGTTGCGAAAATTTCGTTTTTAAAACCAATTTGCAACCATTTCAAATTAGTTCATTTTTCCGTGTTTAGGACATTTTGAAAACGTTGCATAATCGTTGCATTTTGGGATTCATTTTACCCTGCTCTTTTTGTTGCGAAAATTTCATTTTTAAAACCAATTTGCAACCGTTTCATATTAGTTCGTTTTTCCGTGTTTAGAACGTTTCGAAAACGTTGCATAATCGTTGCATTTTGGGTTATTTAAGAGCACAGCATGCGAACTACATGTTATCTACTGCATGGTCAAGTCACTATCCAGCACAGTTGCTTGTTTACGCCCGCCATTACAAAATGGTGTGCTGGTCTAGTCATTCAAATATGGATTCGAAAAGTAAGTAAATGTTAATATTATTGTAATGATTGTATTTCTGCTAACGATGTGTGTTTACTTGAAGAAAGATACGCATAATGGATAATCTTTTCACATGAAGGCTGTCTTTAAAATATTGCTGTTCGTATATTCTTATCTTGTAATGCCATGTTGAGCAAGATGAAGTATATTTCTCAGCTCGCCTTGGTGTCACGTATTTAGCCTGTATCAAAGAAAGGTAAAACAAGTTTTTAAAGTAAACAAGGCTCTCAATCGCTAACTATTCCTTACATCAGCCTTAGTATTTGTTTTAGGCAATGTTCGACCTTTGTTTTCTAACTCCGAGCAGTTTGTTCTGCATTATCTGTTGGCTGATATTCATCCAGTGTTTTCAAACGCTGTGCAACTTGTTCTATACTATCTGCGGCCAAAAGTTTTCTCTCTGTGGGAGGCATTATGAGGGAGTTGTCGGAGGTGGATTAAGAGAAACATCCTCTCATTCGTTTACGTGACGTATAGTGAAATTAATATATCCATGAAATACGCTGAGGACTTTGAAAACAGGAAGACGACACGAATGCAGAAAAGCTACGTTTATTGAAGGTAACAGCAAAAAAAGTCTTGACGTAAGCAACTCATAGCATTGTTTCATAAAATAACACGGAATATATCTAATTGTACCGGCCACACGGCATGCCGGAGTTCCATAAAAAACGAACACAACCTCCTCTGACGGAGAGCAATCGAGAAGTGTTACTCAAATCTTCCCACAAAACTGCCAGCTCTCTACAGGTTGGCGAGTAAAATATGAGCACTCATAAGCCACTGCCCCACGTGACAACCACCGTCCGGTAGGCGTAAACAATATAAAAATTTGAAACAAACGGATTAAATGATTAATGCCAAGACAGAAGTGCCAGAATTTGGCGAATGCCAATGCATAAGGCTACAACCCCGTGAGAAAGGCGAAGGGGGCGACCGGGAGGCGCCAAGAACTTACACAGCATATGCTAAAGCGAAATAAACTTAGAAGAGAAACCCCGAAAAATCCCAGACATAGCGTCGCGAAAGAAAGAATATGTTATCGAGCCGAGAAACAGAGAGGAGAGAGATTAATACGGAGTACGTAATTTTGATTTAGAAAGACGAAACATAGGAACATTATTTTAAGACGCGAAAAATATGTGAACTTCGTCACATATATCTCTCCACAGCCCAACAAAAATTTTGACACCAGAATTTTTTTTTTTTTTTAAACAAAGAACTTTAACCCTTGAATTAAACAGAAAGCCTAACATGCAGCGCTTATGAGGGCTCATCACAAAAATACAATACCAAATAACATAACAAATTATAAAATACATCACAAAATACCATTTGCAAAAATATCAACATTATTCTGCTACAAATAAAAACAATATAAAACGATTCAATTATCCATTACATATCAAATTACACATGTGCAAAAACTAAAGAAAAATAACCTTGAATATTCAAAATAATATATGTACATATGACGTCATAAATGTGAGATCTCTTTGTAAAAACAACTTTGCAGATAACATTGCAGATAACTTTGCACGTGCAAAAACATTTACTTTCAAAGTCCTTTGCATTATCAACGTCCATGCAAAATAAGAAATGAAAGTTTCTCAATATTATTAACAAATCTCAAATATACTTAGTGCACTTGGTTTAAGTTTTAAAATAAAGTTCAAAGATGAAGCTTCTAAATAAATGAATGTCAAAGAAGATTCTAATAAAAATCATGACATAATTTAAATAAATCAAATCAAAATGATTGCAATCAAATACCTGAAATGTGTCCAATGCAATTTAGTTTTTTTTTTTTTTCTAATGGGCAGGCACAGGCCACAAGCCTTTGCCATCAACGACCCTAGTTACTGTCCATTTTATTATGGGAGCACCCAGTGGGCGGACAGCACTACCCCCTATGAAGGGACGGACAAGTTAACATCCATGCCCAAGCCGGGATTCGAACCCGGACCCACGGCGTGATAGAATGGTTCTCTAGCCCCTACACTACCTGGGCGGCCCAATGCAATTTAGTTGCAGTACAGGTATTGCTATCAACTTTCAAAACAAACTCTCTCTCTTTTTTTTAAAGTTTATTTATTTATTTATTAATATTTTTTTTAATATCAAACACAATTTACTTCATGAAAAACATAATAAAAACTTTCAATGAATAAAATATCAAAACACATATAAATATATATATATATTTTTAAACATGAGCTTCAAAACAAATTAATATTCTTGTGACCAAAATCAGGAAAATTTCAAACAGACGAAACATGAACAAAAACAATATTTGCAAAAAAAATGGTAAACACAAAAGAAAAATGTATGTTTGTGTGTGTAAAGAAGGTGCAGGTTAGAAAAACCCATTAAATTGTGTAGAAAAGAAAAAGAAAAGTCAATTGTGCTGACACAGCGACAAAAGACGGATGCATGACAAGGTTGACAATGCATCAAAAGTTAATCTTGTTACCAAAAAAAAAAACGCGAGCGTAACAAGTATCCTATGGGGACACGGGCGAGGCATGCACAAGGCATTCAAGTTCCGACAGGGGGGAAAAAGAATGTCAAGTAGCACCTATATGTGAAGCGAAACATGGAGACCAAAGTGACAGTGTGAGAAAGTGTAAGTTAAAACTTACAAAAGTGCAAAAAGCACGTGTGAACAGAAGCTAAATCTCTTCTCAACAACGGGGCGCATGGGACTTGTAAATTTGGAATGACTTAGCTTCAGGGAAAATTACAAAAAGGGACCGCCAATAAGAAAAAACAAAGCATGACACCAACAAAAGAAATGATTCCCAACAACCATAAGCTCACCTACAGAAAACTATTGTTCCTTTTTTTTAATATTAACAACAACTTGATTAACAAAGTTTCATGAAAAAGAGATACATATCATACAGTACACTGAAGTGTACATCTTTAAAAATACTGGACCTGCCAGATACAAACAAGATATTATACAACAGTGCACAAAGCAAGGAAGTGTCTGTGGGCATCTTCACAAACACGTCATTACTAAAACGAAAATATGCATCTACTTTCTAGGTCTTAAATTATACTGATTATGTGAAGTTGTAGGTAGATTAAAATTATCTGTAAAACCATTATGGTAGTGATTATTACTATGTAAAGAAAGATATTCAAAACGTGGAGGAGCTAGAATTAATCTATCAATATGTACTCTCTGAGGTTCGAGATGGGGAGCTTGCAAACGTCTAATAGAGAAAGAAACAGGTGAGTGTTTTTCAGTGATCACATAAGGACCTGTGAATTTAGGTTTAAATTTATCCAAAGACTTTTTATAAACAATGTCATTTACATTTAAATCTCTGAGCCTAGCATGTTGTGAGTGTCTCTGAAAGCGAATCGTCTGTGAAGAAATAATGTTTTGATAAGCTTTCTTATAAATAGAGTCTAATTCTTGCATTAATTTATAAGTGTGTATGTCATTAAGATTTGGCGGAGTTGTCTCAAAGTTAAATGTGTCAAAAATAAGTGATAATTCTCTGCCAAAATGTAATAAATTGGGTGTAAAACCAGTAGTTGAATGTGTTGAACCATTATACAAAGATTTGTGAATTAAAATTGCATGTTCGAAGTTGTGGCCATCAAGTAATAAAGAATTTACAGAGTATTTAATGGAAGTATTTATTCGTTCAGCAATCGAATTACATTGTGGATGACCAGCCGAAGAATGATTAATTTTTATACCAAGTTTGTCATATAAATTGAGGCAACAAACTGTGGCCCTAAATCTGACAAAATCACTGCAGGACGACCAAAAGTTGTAAAATATTTAAAAAGAGCCTCGACTATTACATTAGCAGACGTAGAAGTAAGAGGCACAAGCTCCATATGGCGAGAGAAATGATCAGTAATTGTTAGAACAGTACGACCATTACTGAAGGGACCAACAAGGTCAATAGCAATAAGTATGTCCTGGATAAGTTGGTGTGTATGTTTGTTGTAAAGGAGCAGGTCGAGTAGGATGATGTTTCACCTGTAAACATACAGTACAAGAGGCAACAAAATTGACAGTATCAGTATAAATACCTTTCCAAAAATACTTTCTTGTCAGAAATTCGTAAGTCTTTTTTAAACCATAATGTGACAGATGAGAAATTGTTAAAGCTTTTGCTTTTAACGAATGTAGAACAACAATTACATGATGATAAGTTTGATTATGAACATTATACTTTTCACACATCAATAACATAGTTTCTGGATGAATAAAAAAGGCAGGATGAGTTGCAGAGGAACCTTTACTTAAAATTTCATTATAAATGACAGACAACTCAGGATCAGCATTTTGCTCTCTGAAAAAAGTTTCATTTGAAATTTCCAACAGTGGATCAGTACTATTTGAGTTTTTTGTAACTAAAAAGTTCACATATTCATTATTTTTAGGAACATTATCAACAATTGGTATAACAGCTTTATCATAAATTAACTGAGGATTACTGTCAAGAGTTTCAGTATTATTTTCAAAGTTGTCCCTAGATAAATAGTCAGCAAGTACATTCTTAGATCCGGCAATGTGCTGAAAACTAAATGAATATTCTGACAACTCAAGTAACCACCTTGTGATTATGTCAGCTGGGTTGGTAGTCTTTTTATATTTTTTCAAGAGCACTATCAGAAAGAATTATAAAATGTCTATTATACAAATAATATTTAAAGGCATTAACAGATTTATATATAGCCATTAGTTCCAACTTAAGAGCAGGATACTTTTGCTCAGCTTTATTTAACGATTTGGAAAAATAAGCAACTGGAAGTAGTTTATTATCATACATTTGTAAAAGACAAGCACTTATAGGAATGTTGGAAGCATCAGTGTTTAAATAAAAAGTCTTATTCCAGTCAGGAAGTCTTACAATAGGTTCAGAGAAAAATATTTGTTGCATCTTTTGAAAATTTTGTTCATGTGTAGAAGTCCAAACAAATTTAGCTTTAGGAGTAGTTAATTGAATCAAAGGTTGAGATAACTCAGAAAATGCAGGAATTAAGTGTTTGTAAAAAGTTGCCAAACCAATAAAGCGTTTTAATTGTTTTTTTGTTGTAGGAGTTGGAAAAGAAACAACTTTTGCAATGTTACATTGAATAGGCTTGATAAAATGATTTTCAATATGAAAACCCAAATAGTTTGTTGATGTTTTATGAAAAGAACATTTAGTAGGAGCAAGTGTCAAATTATATTTACATAAAACTTTTAAAACTTTTTCAAGTTTATGTACAGTGTCTTCAAAAGAATGTGATCCTATAATAAGATCACCCTGATATGCGAAAATTCCATCTGAGTTAACCTCGTCCAGTAAAAGATCCATAAGAGCCTGAAAAGTTGAGGCAGCGGATTTCAAACCAAAAACCATTCTTTTAAATTTAAATGAGCCAAACTGAGAAGTGAAAGTTAATTTATCTTGTAAATCTTTTGGTAAATCTATTTGATGATAAGCCTGTTGTAAATCTAAACTGGTGAAAAATTTATATGTTGATAGATTAGTAATAATTGTCTGAATTTTAGGTAAAGGATATGATGAACCTTGTATGACAGAATTTAACATACGCAAATCAAGGGCTAACCTATACTTTTGTTTGCCAGAAGAGTCAGGCTTTTTCTTTACTAAAATTACAGGACATGCCCATTCAGAACAGTTACGTTCAATTACACCTGCATTCAGTAATTGGTCTATTTGCTCTGTAGCTTCACTTTGAAGAGCCTGAGGAATTGGAAATGGCAATGTTTTTATTGGAAAATCATTAGTAAAGTTCAACACAGGAATAACTCTGTCAGTGTGTCCTAAAGTAGACATATCTTTTGAAAAAGCAGCAAAATTGCTTAGTAATAAATTACTTAATTCACTTTGTTCATTACATTCTAAATGTGCTAAGTCAAAATCAGATGAAGTTAATTGCTGTTTTCTTTTATTAAGCACTTCTGATGAAGGCTGTATTAAATTACACATTTGAAAATTCTCAGAATCATCGGTTAGGTCTCTTTCTTTAACTTCATCAATATCATAAATATTACCAATCTTAGTATTCTTATTTAAATGAATTTTCTGTTCAGATACATTATGAATAAATATAGAAAATTTTTTAGAGCACTTGTTACCATTTTTGTTTTGATTAAAGTGTTCATTTAAATAACAAGCCTCATAAGAAATGTAATTTTCAGCGTCATTTGGTGAAAAAAGAAAAGATTCAGTGCTAGACTTATTATCACAATAAACCTGAGCCAAGGGCGGCTCCAGTGAGGGGGCCATAGGGGCCATGGCCCCCTACGAAATTTTGTTTTACAACTTTAGATTCGCATACTTCACGATTTCACACGTTCAATTTGCATTTTGAACAATTTATAGACCTAAGTAAAAAGTTCGATGGCCCCCTCCGAGAATTCAGTCTGGAGCCGCCATTGACCTGAGCATAAATATGCTCATCCGGTTCTAAAATGACCTTTTGACATAGATAAACAGAATTGTCATTTACTTTAATTGAATTAGGACCTTTTTCATTATTATCAGTTGCACACACATGCATATTGCTAGAGTCTTTATTATTTAGAAAATATACCTTGCAATCATTAACCATAAGACAGGAATTTTTCATATCAATTGTAATATTGTTTTCTCTTAAAAAAGGAAAACCCAAAATACCATCAAAATGTTCATTAACTGGAATGTCAACAATATAGAAGCAGTGGTGAAAAAACATTGATTTAACTTTAAAGGTTAATTTAATACAAGCAGAGAATTTTATTTTTGAATTAATTGTAGATATATTGACTGAAGAAGCCAGGTGTTTGTAATTGATTTTAGATTTAATTTCATTAAAAACATCCCTTGTAAGCAAAGAAATAGAACTACCAGTATCAATCAAGAATTTAAGTTTTTGTTTATTCACCATCACTTCAATTATTGGTAATAAATTACAATCATTGTTCACATTTGCAATAAAATAATCATTTCGTTTTTCATCTTCAAAAAAATTATCAGTCTGTACATATTTAGAATCAGCAATGGTAACAGGTACAATAGTCTGAGTCGAACAAGAACGAATTCTACGCTCATTAGACACTTTTGGTAAATTTTTAGACAAAATTGGGAAATTGCCTGGTGTATATATGAAGGAACGAGATGTGTTCCCACCAGTCAAATCACACCTCGAAATTAGTTTAAATTACAGTCATTAGAAAAATTTCTTCTTGAATTTCGGAAGTTGGGTCGACGACCAAAATTATTATTTTGTGGAGTATTGTGCAAAACTTTAAATTTTCTACACTGGCGTGCAAAATGATGTCTGCTGGAGCACAATTGGCAGATAATACTACTTTGGCCTCTATTTCTGTCATAATTTTGAAAAACTGTATTTCTGTTTTTAAACTGTGTATAATGAGGTCTACGTTGTCTGAAAAAATTCCGTTGCTCAGAAGCAGAAGCATTACGATTGGTGTCAGCAGAACCAGAAATAGAATTTTTAAAAGTTAACCCATTTATGCCTAGCGTCCCTTTTTTGGGACGGCATTATCGCTATCATTCGAAAACGTTATTTATTTTTCCGAGCCTTTATTCGCGAGTATTGAACCTCAATTCCACAAAATATTTTAATATGGCAAGTAGGATGCTGACATTTCAATTTTTATACATAACGATTTTAAATGAAATCATCCCTTTTTCAAAAAGTTGACATCAGAAATTTATCAATTACTTCTGGTGTTAGCAAAAATCGAAGAAAGTCGCAAAAATATCCAGGCACGAATGGGTTAAATCCTTAATTTTTGAAGCTAATTCTTCAATTTTTTTAGAAATAGCAAACACTGGGGCTTTTTGTTGATTAGCCAAAACAAGTGATTCAGATTGTGTAATATTTTGTAATTGCTGGGCACGCACAACAGCTTTAGAATAGTCAGTTATGTTATCCTCCAAAATTTTAACTCTAATGTTAGATGGCAAAGCCGACATCAATTTAACATATTTAATATCATCAAGAGCTTGAGAATCTTTAATTTTATATACCTTAGAAACCAAAACATTTAATCGATGAACAAAAGCAGTTACAAAATCTTCAAATTTCAAATTATTAAGCTCGGTTACTGGAGCTAGAATTTCATTATTACAAAAATATTTTTCATATTCTAATTTAATTACATCAAAATCTCTCGCTTTATTTACAACCTCATTTTCAATAAAAAACTGTAATGCTGGAGCAATTAGTTTAGTCTTGAAATACAAAATAGTTTTTTCCTCTGACCATTTGTTGAAAGATGCTAAGTCTTCCAATATACCAAAGAAATGTTTTAATTCTACGGCATTACCATAAAATGATGGAATATTAACAGAAAAATAAAAAATTTTTGACATTCTACAATAGTAAAAATAAATGACTTACCTACAAAAATGACATAACACACAAAACGCGAAAATTATCCTCTTATGAATGAAAATCAAAATATTTATCCCTGTGACACACATAAAAGTTCCGAATCCATTATAAAAACACACATAATTCTGAACACAACACACGTCTTTCGGTTTCCGCTTGAGTTGACTCAGAAATATCGGCGAAATACAGGAAACATAGGACTTCGGGCACAACCAACACGGTAGCGGAAAAACACAGGGCGGCGAAACCAGAAGAGCATCGTAACACTGGAACGGTCACTACGTAAAATGTAGATACGAAGAACCATACAAGTCTATGACTTTCGATTTCGGGAGCGACATACACACCGCTGGCTAGAAGGTACAGGTATCAGCAAATTCTTTTCGGTCGCACAACGCTGGGTAATCAAAAATCCTCTCATCCCTCAGAAAAATCCGAGAAAGTTCACAGCACAAGGAGCAGTTACTGAATCACCGCAGGGAGACATCAAAATTCCGATGACATGGAGAGGGGGAGTCCGCAGAACATTTCTTAAGAACAGTTTTTTTTTTTGCACATTCTTACACTGGCAAAAGGAAACTCCGACAGCCGGTGATGTGCCGGGAACAATTACTCGTGAAAACGAGCTGGTCATGACGCACCAAGTTTATATGAGAGAGTTGTCGGAGGTGGATTAAGAGAAACATCCTCTCGGCCGTTTACGTGACGTATAGTGAAATTAATATATCCATGAAATACGCTGAGGACTTTGAAAACAGGAAGACGACACGAATGCAGAAAAGCTACGTTTATTGAAGGTAACAGCAAAAAAAGTCTTGACGTAAGCAACTCATAGCATTGTTTCATAAAATAACACCAGAAATATATCTAATTGTTCCGGCCACACGGCATGCCGGAGTTCCATATAAAACGAACACAACCTCCTCTGACGGAGAGCAATCGAGAAGTGTTACTCAAATCTTTCCACAAAACTGCCAGCTCTCTACAGGTTGGCGAGTAAAATATGAGCACTCATAAGCCACTGCCCCACGTGACAACCACCGTCCGGTAGGCGTAAACAATATAAAAATTTGAAACAAACGGATTAAATGATTAATGCCAAGACAGAAGTGCCAGAATTTGGCGAATGCCAATGCATAAGGCTACAACCCCGTGAGAAAGGCGAAGGGGGCGACCGGGAGGCGCCAAGAACGTACACAGCATATGCTAAAGCGAAATAAACTTAGAAGGGAAACCCCCAAAAATCCCAGACATAGAGTCGCGAAAGAAAGAATATGTTATCGAGCCGAGAAACAGAGAGGAGAGAGATTAATACGGAATACGTAATTTTGATTTAGAAAGACGAAACATAGGAACATTATTTTAAGACGCGAAAAATATGTGAACTTCGTCACAGGCATTACCCACGATGCCTCTTTCACGTTTAATTATTCCTACAAGAATGTCACTATTGCTACGTTTCTTACGTGAAGTAAAAAAAAAGAAGCAAGTTAAATCACTTTTAGAGGCGGTTATCAACAGAATAGTCTAAGAGCTAGTGAAAAGCTACCTGTATGTATTTGACCAGACCTGGGTTTTTGTACATTGAGGCCCCTATACCTACCATACACGAGATGGGGAGTCACTAAGCTCAGAGTGGTGGACGCGGCGAGTGCGCATGTAAGACAGGTAACGGTTTTTGGCGAATTTTAAATTCATTTGACCATGTCTGCCGTTTGGAGATTTGAAAATATATTATTATTATTATCGGAAAATAACAATGGCAGAGCATTAGCACGCGGTTTACATTGTGGCAGATAGTTGTGAAAGTGCTGAAAAAAATAAAATTTTGAAAGTAATTGACCAGATCTGCCATTGATATATTTTATTTATTAGGGTCTCAAAAACTTATATTCGTCACGGCAGACGTTTTCGTTGCGAACACACTTCAGCAGAATAACGCAAAGCAAATAAAGAAATGCAGTGATCGTCTGCTACGTTTAACATCTGCAAATATGAGAATGTGTTCCAGAGTTCTAATGTTGATTTCAGTGTACCGGTTCTTTTAAAAATAATAA
Source organism: Cheiracanthium punctorium (assembly GCA_038373885.1). NCBI lineage: Eukaryota > Metazoa > Arthropoda > Arachnida > Araneae > Cheiracanthiidae > Cheiracanthium > Cheiracanthium punctorium. Next base: position 711,907 of record JAWZYV010012456.1, read on the forward strand.
TAATGCCTGTTACTCGGAACCGTGTTGGAACGGAAGAAATGAAATCCTCTACAGTTTTAACATCTGTCATTTTGATTCGTTGTTACGGAAACCTTTGAAATAATCAGCAATACTATTTTATTTAATTGTTTTCACTTTCATATTGCACGCATCTGATCTGTTACTGCTTTGTCGCGATAACAAAATGAAATTTTTTTATGTGGTTGGGATTTTTAAAATCATTATATGTGGCAAATTTATATAATCGTAGAATACATTTTATAAATATTTCTTAATATCCTCAACGATCTGTGTTCCTTTCATATTTAAACAACAAATATAAATCATGCTAAACGCATAGATTATAAAATTTTCTAACACAACATAGCGTTTCTTGCGATGATCGTCAAACTTCGCAGCATTTCCCGAATAACCTTATGAAAGCCGTTTATTACTATTAATGTAATTTTCTGATACCTCTTAAAAAGGTTACATGATATTTCCAATTTTATAATGAAGAGTAAGTTGTCATAAACATCCATTTTGTCCAGCCAGCTACAAACTTTGTTTACTCTCAATTCTATTATATAAGATCATTCACACAATATTTCATGTTGGAAATCATACTTAATGTTTATTTTCCCCATTAACAATAGTGTTCAGTAAAGTTAATTTATTTTTCTCAATTCGATCAATGTCGTAATTAATTTCACTATTACTGATGAAAATAAAACAATAATTCAACCAATTAAAAACCATTTTGTGAAGTCTTATTAATTTAAATTGATACCCGAGTTCGAACACTGTATTATGTCGTTAAGGAGCAGCATAATACTGAGTATGAATTAAACTTCAAATTTTAACGACAAACAAGTAAAAATTTTGTTATTTAGATAGTCCGTATTCTTTCAGAAAAGTTTTGTTATCCTTGATATTTAGACATGGGTTATAAAAGATAAAATATTGGACCCGTTTAGTTTACGTGCAAACGCAAATTACAGACAATTACTCGCATTTTGATTACATCGCTCAAAAAAGTATACGGTACAAATTTTTAATTCTATATAATATTTGGACACTTTATATTAAATTTTACAGGAATGCATTAATTTCGCAAATTTTATAATTTAGTCTTAACACACACCACTTACTCTTTTAAGACTTTAAAATTTTTTAGTGCTATTGAACATTTTCAATAGACATTTATTGTAAAATTTACTGCCAATCAAATTTTATAGGAAGAATGGACTCCCCCCATTAGCTGAAGCCCTTCCCTGAGAAAGCTATAGCTACGCCAATGTATGTGGACTGGAGTATTTATTGGCGTAACCAGGCTCTCATTTTGCCGCATGTATGAGAGGTATGTATCACAGGTGTTGCTATGTTCTTGCTACTGTTTTCAATTCAAAACATGTTAGCTTTTGCGCTGCATTTCAGAAAACTGTGTCGCTATTCTACCTGTTAAAGCATGGAAACTGAAGAATTTCCGTGTACAAAGTCTCTTAAGATAACCGTAAACACAAAAGTCTATCCAGATCTGGCAATTTATGTAGCTACGAAATACGGAATTTACCCAATACGAATAATCCAGCTGTGGAATTAAGATTGTGTATTACGTATAATAAAGCAAACCTGCACGAGGGGTATCTGCCTAAGATGCGTGCTGTAACGCTTATTTACATTACAACTGAAGAAAACCGACCAAAAGTCCTGGCCACTTAGATCGACAGCCGTGCGATAGGGCCCGAACCGGGGACATTCACACTTTCGCCGTCTACCATTTTGAGTGCCTTTTCCACTCAGCCATGGTGGGACGTGGAATTAAGAAGTTTAGACTATAGTTTGAAACATGTGTAAGACCCTCTACCCCAATGTGTTGAAAAATAATTTCTTCTTGATTTAGTGCAGGAATGATATGAAGTAGTCTAGGAAGATGTATTGGCATAACGAAGGTTATTCGTGCCGATACTAGTCCTTCAGTTTACCGCCCTGTTCTTTGTAAGTTTAGGTCTTCTGCCAAGCCCCATCTTTTTTTTTAATTTCCTGCCTGAGATAGACTGCTCCTTCGCCCCACTTTTGCTACGTCACTGGGATGATGATTGCTAACCCCATAATTGAGTTTATTGTGATGAAAACATGTTAAATTGATTTCGGAATTAAAGAACGAAGAGCTTTGAACTAGAAGCAAGAAACATGAAAATTTGCATAACTATAAGAATAAATGTGAATGATATTAACAATAAATAATAGGAAAGGGCTGTGTAAAAGCAATCACCCACTCCTCCGAGAAAACTTATCTATATTTCTAATTAATGCTTTCGTATTTCTTTCAGGTTTTATGGCTAAAAGTTGAAAACTTGGAGATGCCGATGAAAAGTTATGACAGAAGGCATGGAATACATTCTAAATTTTGACCTTGTAGTGAAATGTGAAACAAATAGAAAAACGTTGCTTGAATATATGTCCCAATAAAAATATTTCAAGGTTTTTTTTTTTTGTATGGAAGATACTTATTACAGAAAAAGTATAGTAAGGAGTTAATAACATTAACAGTTGATTGCAATCACTAATATTATTATTGATATTTGTTTTCATTTTTTATGGATAACTGATTTTTAAAATTTAAAATAGCATTACTTGTTTTAAAGGTTCAGATAACTAAGAGTGATCATAACTTAGTGTGTTAAGTGAACACTTAGTGATTATAGATGGCAAAGCATGCTGATTGCAAAGTGAAATTTTCAGGCCTCTCAGTTGGTCCTATTTTTTAAAAAATTCCTAGTAAAATATTCTGCTTCTTCAACAGTTGTTAAATGTTCTTTTAGATGTTAAGGTTTCGTCTATCAAACCATTAAAATACTAAGCTATATAAATAAAACTTTGATGAAGGTAGGAATTTTTAAAAAAGAGGACAAATTGAGAAGCCTGAATTGTACAAAAGTTGGGATATATACCTGTAATACCTTTACTAGGTTCCACGGTATCGTGTTCTTCTGAAACAATATGGTATGTATGGGATCCTTTGAAAAGTTGCGGGCTAAACTTTAGGATACTAGCGAAGACACGGGCAGTATAATTGGGATTTATATGGGATTTTTATTGGTTTATATGGGTTTTGATATGTTCTTAGGCCGAATAAAAAGCCGTGGCAGGTCACATCCGGCCCGCGGCCCGAGGTTGTACATATGTGCAATATGGAGTAAAAATTTTATAAATTCCCGTGCGTGTGTATAAACACGTGTTGAAATAATGCAGCCTCTGCCGAAAATATGTTAATACAAAATAAGAAGAACTGAATACTACAGATTATAATTGACACAAATATATCAATAAGAAAGTATGTATATTCAATTGTTAATTATAATTCTTTTTTAGATGTTCCAATGATTAAGTTATATATTTGTAAATTCAAACCCTTCTAGAAAGATGTTCTCTACATTTAAGTTACTTAACAAGTTAGAACTTTAAGTCTAAAAATCATTGTGAATACACTTTATAAGTATATCACTTTTCAGCGCACTAGATAGGTTGTAATAACGAAAAGAAATCGGTCGTGCTTTCATATTTGTAATTATTTTACTACATTTTAGGTATTATGCATAAACAGTTTTATTGTGAAATTTCTAACAAATCATGAACGATTTTTTATAAACTTAAGTCGTCTAATAAATTATAATTTTCAGAAATACTTTTTCTTAATCAAAACTTTCCTTAATTGTTTTTAAATTACCTCCCTCACCCCTTCCCCTAAACAAAATGGTTTATTACTTTAAAGTCTAAATATTCCAAGTATGGGGGGCAGGGTATTTATATAAATATATATGTATATATAGTACTTACTCTATACTATATATTTATATAAATACACCCGCTCCCATATTCTAATATTGAGATATTTGTTTTAGATTTTAATCAACTATTTTTATGAGGGGGGGGGGTGGTGTACTTTTTCAAAGAAAAAAATTAAGGAAAGTTTTGATTAAGAAGAAATGTTTCTGAAAATTCTTATTTGTTATTGCGACTTAAGTTTATGAAAAAACGTTCATGATTCGTTAGAAAATTTGAAAATAAAACTGTTTATTCATACTATTTAAAACGTGGTAAAATAGTTGTAAATCTGAAAGCATCATTGATTTCTTTTCGTTATTGCAACCGATCTAAAACGCTGAAAAATGGTGGTGAATTGTCGTTATTTAAACGCACTTAAATCGTTGAAAAATGGTCGATAAATAGGCGTACTATGATTTCTGCATCGGTTTAAAAATGTTGGGAAATGGTTGCTATATAGGCACACTATCGTTTCTGCAACGATTTTAAAACGCTGTAAAATGCTAGCTTATTACGACCGTGTTAACGATTTTAAAACGTTTGAAAATGGTGGCAAAATAGGTGCATTATCCACTTTCTTTCGTTTCAGCAAACGTTTATAAAACGTGGGAAAGAATGGGTGTTAAATCGGTGGAAAGCGATGACACATTTGCGAATTCATTGCTTTACAGCTTGACGTTTTTACAACGGAAGGCGATTCCGTGTTAGCAACGTTTTAAAAACGGAAGTGTGCTACTTGGGAATTGACATCCACTCGCAACCAGATAATGACTTTAAGTTTATATTTGTTTATCAAGACCACTTGACGAAGTTCGTACAGTTGCGTGCCCTAAAAAGCAAACGTGCAGAAGAGTTTGCCTATCACCTAATTGATATTTTTACAATATTTGGAGCCCCCAGTCAGAGACGGCCCGAGGGGCGTGCGGGGCCCCAGGCGAAACGCAAGAGCGGGGCCTCTTCTCTATCATGTCTTATGAGATAGCAATAAAATGGCCCAGGAGCGGGGCCTCTATAAGCGCGGGGCCTTAGGCGATCGCCTACATTCGCACCGCCCGGGCCGGCCCTGCCCCAGTGTACAGTAAAGTGACAACGATCGTGAGTTTAGTAACAAAATCGTAGAAGAAGCTTGTGCAATGTGGCTGGATCTGAAAATTGTGCACGGAAAACCTAGGCACAGCCAGACTCTAGGTTCGGTTGAACGTGCCAACCAGGATATTGAAAATATACTAAGTTATTGGTTGGAAAGCATTCACACCAGTAAATGGTCCGAAGGGTTAGATTTGTGCAACTTATGAAAAATAGAGACATGCCAGATATCATCAACATGCCAGATATGAATAATTCCTTGCACTAAACAAAACATCACTTCCAAACTCTATAGATGAATACACATAATAATGGCACTCTTTCTTGAATCAAAGAATAAAAAGGATAAATGACGATAATAAGCATTTTTTTTTTATTTTCAGGAGAGCACAATATAAGCTTCTTGGTTAAGTTGCACACAATAAATATTGAATATAGAAACAATTACATATTTTCACATAAAATTAGAATATATTACGGGCACGGACAGAGGCACAAGCCCCGAAGGGCAAGTGCTTGCCCGAACCTCCAACGCAGCTCTACTCTGGTCGCTCACTTACAACTAACTGCTCATATTCAAAGATGCACAGGGGGGTATGTCACGAGGTCAACTTTTGCCGTTAAGCTATTACATATGTAAGAAAGAAAAAAGGAACACGAAAGACTTTTCAAGAACATTCGATGCATGCAGCTGCACGCAGAGAAGCGAAAAGAAAAACAAAATACTGCGGTCTGGGAGCAGTGCAATACTGCAAGTTAGGCTTTCATATGAATAAGTGCGAAAAGAGGATGGGAAGAAAAAAATATAAATAAAACAGATTGCAGCTGCAAGTTTGATTATTATAGCAGAAGGCAGGAAATCGAAATGATTAAAAGTGCGTTATTGCCTTACAAATAAAATGGCTGAAAGGAAGTTTGAAAGCTTTAAAAAGAGTTACTGTTAAAAACTTATAATTAATTAAATTTAGAATAGACTATTAGTTTAAATTTAGACAATATTAATTAAGATTTGTATTAATAATTTTTTATAAAAAATATGCAAGTTGTGTCAACGTGACATATACTCCACCAAGTTTAGGAGAAAAAATATACGCATTATATATTCAATCAGCAAAACACAAGATAAAAATATTCACTTCTAAAGCAATATTGAAGAATCAGAGTCCTGAAAGAAAAATAAGAAAACTTATAATTAATTAAATTTAGAATAGACTATTAGTTTAAATTTAGACAATCTATACTATTAAAATCTGTGCGTGTCTGTCTGTAACATCATCTCCTCCGAAACGGCTGGGAGTTGAATTTCGATCGAGGTGTCCCCGGATTCGAAAAATTCCGAGGAAGGTCTTCCGCTGTATTAAATTTCGAAATTCGAATTAGTTTAGGAGATATTAATTGATAAAAAAACCCGTCAAAATCGCCAATTTTTGCTCTCCGCAATTTCGCGATTGTAACCCCTGTAGTCAAAAAAGGGAGAAATAAGCATCGAGGTTGCCATGTTTGGCGAATTTATTAAATGATTTACACTCTTGTGTTAAAAATAAAGGAATAATAATTTTTTTCTGTTTCGAATATTTGCTTGGTTATTTTTTAATTAAAATATCGTCTGCGTGGGAAATCAGACCAGGAATTCAATATTTTTCATACGCAAAAGAAAAAGGATTTGTAAATTTCCGAGACTAAAGTGTATAACTTTATAATTTGGCGACAAATAAAATGGCTTAAATGCCGATTTTGAGAAAATAGTTTGCAGCGGTTTGCACAGATTTAGGGCTTGGCGCAATTTACTGAGAGCGTAAAGAAATAGTATTTTTAAAACAAATGTAGGTTTTACTAGAATTTAGCCTGAAATTTTAATTTTCTAATTTTCTATTCAGAAATAATACAATTATTAAGGCGATTTTAAATGATCTACAGAATTTTTATCAAGTTAAATAAATTGATTTAAGTTAGGGAAACCCCGCCAAATTTCAGAAAATTAAATTTTTTCATTTGTATTGCTAATTCTATGCCCCGATTGATATGAGTTGGTGTTACGAGTGTATGAATAGATAATATTTTTTAATCCTGCCAAACAAGGTGTAATAAAATAGGAAGTCTTTATAAATACGAATGCTGTTTGAGATGAATGAGAATATTTTTTAAACCCAGTATGACTAGCTGATAATGCCTTTAAATTATTGCATTTATTGTCAAGTTTAATGTGTTTAATCATTTTGGCTATTTGCATCGACTGCCGACGTTAATTACGCCAAAATGGCAGTTCTAGCAAAGTAAACGTAAATAAATCATATCATATTCTATTTTTAACACATCTACAGTTTCCGTAGCAACGGAATCCATTGTTGCCACTAAAGTTGTTCAATTTAATAATTAAGTGAAACCACTCATTTCTACAGCTCTTAAGACCCAAAAAAGTGAAAGCGCATTAAATATGAAACAAATAGAATTTTAACATATTTGCGAATTAAAAATAACCGAAGTTTTTTCAGGCAATTCTGCATATTTTTCATTTTATTTCCTTCGCGTGTGACGTCATTTTCACGTCATTGTCTTCTGTTTTGCTCTCAGATTATGCAGAGAAGCACATTACACGCTAACGCAGAGGTTCCCAAACTGGGTGCCACGAGCGTATGTCAGGCGTGCCGTGGAGATAATAAAGAAAAGTGTTTTGGTGGAGTATATATAATCAAATAATTTCCTCTGAACTGGTATCCCCTAGAAAGTGAGCCAAGCCGATCACTAAGTGGGCTCAAACAAAAATATTTCAGTAAAGTTCAAGACTGACCTGTAGCCTCTCTTTTATAGGAACTCCCTGAAATGGGGGTATTGTCAAAATTCTATATCCCGTTCCCAAGAGAGTACTTTCTTGATAATTAGCCCTATAAACAAACAAACAAGAAATAACGTAAAATGCATCCAAACTGCTTCATTCTAACCTTCATATTCATGTTGCTTTAAAGGAAATCTTCCGCGGAAGTTTTTAGCCTGAAAAGGGTGCCGCGAAATGCTTTTAGCCTGACAAGGGTGCCGCGGGTAAAAAAAGTTTGGGAACCCCTGCGCTAACGTATGTGCTGCTTCGGCGGACATAAGGAAGCGCTTTTGTCGGGTGCGTATTTGCCTAACCCCTCTGTGTGTATAAATTTAAGCAATGAAACTTTGTAGCCTTTTTTTTTTTACTTCCTTGTACGTAGTATAAGGAAGTAATGTGATCCCGAAAAATTTTGGGGGCCAAATTTCGACATAAAAACCGATTTTGACTACCTCTAAATTTAATTAAAAAAATTTTTTCGATGCATCTCATCGTAGGCTAGCATGCACGATCATATTAACGCGTCTGCAACTCATTTTGACCAGTGGCGAGTCTACTGTGGCCAGTTTTTCCATGCCGTCTGTACGTACGTACGTACGTCTGTACGTACGTACGTACGTATGTACGTACGTACGTACGTACGTACGTATGTATGTAACTCGCATATCTCAAAAACTATTCGTCGTAGAATGTTGAGATTTGATATTTAGGATTGTTCTATGATCTAGTTGTGCACCTCCCCTTTTGGTGGCAATCGAATGGATAGTTTATGTACAGGACCGCCCAAAAGATTCGAAATACATTACGCTCTATCGGCCGAAATTCATTAAACTCGCCTAACTCAAAAGCTATTAGGCGTAGAATGTCGAAACTTCATATTTTGGATAGTTGTAACATCTAGTTGTGCACCTCCCCTTTTGGTTCCATTCGACTAGATAGTTTATCTACAGGACTGCCCAAAACATTCGAAATACATTACACTCAATGGGCCGAAATTCATTAAACTCGCATATCTCAAAAACTGTTAGGCGTTGAATGTTGAAACTTTATATTTAGGATTGTTGTAACATCTAGTTGTGCACCTCCCCTTTCGGTTCCATTCGACTGAATAGTTTATCTACAGGACCGCCCAAAAGATTCGAAATACATTACGCTCTATGGGCCGAAATTCATCAAAGCGTTTTTTAGAGGTATTGGGCTATTTCAAACGACTCAGAAGTGATATATGCTGTAAAGAGTTAGAAAATGAATTTCTCCATTAATAAAAGTGTCTTTTTCATTTATAGTTCTGCTACAGGAACACTCAAAAGATTTCCAATACATTACGGTCAATAGCAATTTTAGGGGCATTCATCCATTTCAAGCACAATACCGTCCTACCACATAAGTTAGGTAATGGTCCGACCACGGTCACGTGCCTCCCTCAAGAACTATGCCAAAAGTCGCCAAGCTTGGCGACTTTTGGCGTATGTGTGTGCATATTTAACTCTCAAATCTCAAAAACTATTATGAAATTTCATATATAAGAATGTTGTAACATCTAGTTGTGCATCCCGATTTTTGGTTCCAATCTACTGGAGAGTTTATTTACAGGACCACCGAAAAGAATTTCAGTACCTTAATGTCTATGGACATCTTCAATATAATACAACTGTAGACAGTCATTGTTTGGTACATGCCCAAAATCTCGCCGTCTGTCCTCGACCTTGGCGAGTTTTGGCGAAATATCGCCAAATTTGGCGATAGTCAGTCATTTGGTCCATGCCCAAAGTATCGCCATTTGTCATCGTTCTTGGCGAGTTTTGGCGAAATATCGCCAAATTTGGCGATAATCTGTCATTGTTTGGTTCATGCTTAAAATCTCGCCAAATGTCGTCGACATTGACGAGTTTCGCCGAAATATCGCCAAATTTGGCGCCAAAAATTATTTCCTATTTTGTATAACTCTAAAACTTTAACCCGTAGATTTTTTAACTTTATATTTAGAACTATTGTAATACCTAACTGTTTTCAATATCTTTTTTGACAGCAATCGATTGAGAATTTATTTACATGGTGAGCCATTGAGGTGTATAGATGCATTCAATTCATTGAAAGTCTGTGGTCAATGACTACTTTGGCTATCCCCAAAATCTCGCTGACTATCTCAAGTTTGTCGGCTTTTGGTGAAATATCGCCAAATAAAGTTTCAGAAGGAAATCTTTCGAATTGAACTCAGCTTGGCGATATCGAAATATTTGGCTAGAAATCGCTAAACCTTACTATTATTGATATTTTATCTCTTTCAAACAAATAAATTTAGAGGAAGTCCGTCGAAAATATTTTCGATCTAATGGACGTGCAAGGAAGTCATGTGTTGGACACATCAGATTTTTTTAAACTAGAAAAAGGCAGATTAACGTCATTAACGTGGAGGAAGCGATATGGAAAACTATTTAATTGGTAGCCGTAATGCGAAATGATAATCAATTATTCACATGCGCAAAGCACCAAAATTTCGAAAGTATGAAAAGTCAGGAATATGAAATGAAAATCCAAAATAAATCACCAGAGACTATAGGATAAGCATCGTGTACGAGAATGATACTGCAATCATGTACATAACAAAGGCGCTTGCAAGGAATACAAAATATAATATGAAATTAATTGCTCTTTCATCCCATGGCGTTTGTGGAATCTTTCCGAATAACGGGACCCGATGTGCTTAGAATATTTCATATAAATTACTTATATGTTAAAGTTCTATTTATTTTTTCATATATATTCCAGTTACTCCAGTTACAAGACCAAGAGCTCTAGAAACGACTTCAGATTTTGTTTAATATTGAATTTGACACTATGCAATTAATCTATGTTAAAAATAAAATATGAAATTAGTTATTTATTTAGTGTAAATTGGCAGTGAGATCAACGTTAGATTTATGTAACAAGTGTGCTACTGTATTAAGAGTTCAGTAAGGGTAATAAGCTTTTCCACTTAAGTTACGTCACAAATGTTTTCATTTACGAAAGCGACAAGATCTTCACGGAAACAGGATGCATTTTGGTTTCTGAACGAATTTGTGCATCGATTGTTTCGAGTTGGTTTTTTAAAATTAGGTAAAATTTAGTAAGGTTTAAATTTAATTTTTCAACTTTAAAGTCATCTGCAACATAACTGTGCTAATGCATTGTCCACGCTTTACGAAATGCAAGATAAGATAAAATAGTATTCAACATCATGTAATGTTATTCGTATGGTATGTATGAATGCTATAAATTAAATCTAAAAAAAGAGAATTATATGATGTAGAAATAAGGCATTTTTCGAAAGAGAAAAGTTTCGTCTGCATACCGTAAACTTCTTACTTTTCTGATCGCCAGTGAGAATGGCGTAGTTTTTGTGTCATCATGTTGCAATCGTCTCAAATTTCCACTCATGGAGTCAGCTTTTCGTCAGAATTCCAGCAATTTTTCACTATTAGAGATTCCTATCACTGGGTTTAATTCAAATTATATGTGTAAGGAAAATATTCCTCTCCTAACGTGCGAAGAACGGGCACGCAGCTAGTATTAATTAAGATTTGTATTAATAATTTTTTATAAAAAATATGCACGTTGTGTCAACGTGACAGCTTCTAAGGGACAATGCGAGTCTGATAAATGTGAATGTAAAAAATCTGGCAAACTTTGTAATTCTAAATATCATAACAGTCTAATATGCTTAAATAAGTAAACTTAAAATATTTAGTAATTTGTAGTAATAGCATTTAACTTTATTGTTTTTTTTTTTTTAACACGCTTTTATTAGCTTCACCTGTATGTATGTATGTATGTTTGTAATCTACTCCTTTGAACTGGATTTTGACCCACTTTAAACGGTCAGATTTTATTTAAACTTTGTGGATATATCAAGGATGACAATACAATAATTTGATAAGTTTATCCCATTATCCTGATTTTAACACGCTTTTATTTATTAGCTTCACCTGTATGTATGTTTGTAACCGATTCCTTTGAACTCAAATTTGGCACACTTTAAACGGTCAAATTAAATTTAAAGTTTGTACATTTATGAAAAATCGGTGACAATACAATAATTTTATAAGTTTATCTCATTATCCTGATCAGGATCGCCAGGATTAAATAATTTCCTCATTTCTTATCCTGATTGAAAGTAGAACACTTCCAAAGATCACAATCTTAAGAAAACCCTTTTTACTGTGGCCGTGATCGTATAGTGGTTAGTACTTTGCGTTGTAGCCGCAATAACCCAGGTTCGAATCCTGCGCACGGCATTATTTTTATTTTTACAAAATATCGTGATCCATCACATTATGGAAGAGTTGAGTACGAGAACATTATTAGAACATTAAGGCCATTCTTTTTAACACGCTTTTATTTGTTGATTAGAGACCTATTTTTCCTTTTTAGTGAGGAAGGTAGCATTTAACTGCAGGTTGATTAATACTTTGGTGCACACCAGGGGCGTTGCAAGAGAGGGGGGGGGCTCAGGGGTCTTCTACCCCCCGAAATGGGACCCTTTACTTAGCTTACAATTTGATATTTAGCTTACAATTGAACTTTAGCTTTAAACTTGTAACCCAGCCCACCCCGAAATAAAATCCTCGCTACGCCACTGGTGCACAGTGAAAATAAATTATCTCACAGTTTGTACTTTCCAACTTAGTGTTCCTTAGTGTCTTAAGAGAGATATCGAAAATTAAAAATAAATTTTAAATACATACAGTTTAACAAAAACTAAAAAACACGCTTTTATAGCAAATCGAACTAAAAAGTGAAAAATAAAAATATAGTTTAAAAAAACAAAAAACAAGCTTTAATGATAAATTGAGCTAACTAAAAAACGAAAAATAATTCTTAATATAGGAATAAATTAATGAAAGAAAAATAGTATTATTGTGAAAAAAGCGTGGGGTGCTCCATATATCAGTTCTTGAGAATATTCGATCGGTGCGATTGGTACAAAAAATATAGCACAAAGCGTGTAACACACTTGCTTGTTTTTTGGTTTTTTAAATTATCTTGAATATTGGCTTAGTTTGTTTTTTATATGTAACTTCAGTTTTTTTTTTTTTAATGTGCAACTGTTTTGTACAAGTTCCTGTAAATAGTATTTTTTCATTTCACATCACCTGTCACTCTCTTATTCTAATTTCGTTCAGGATAAATAAATATATGTGACTTAAAATAACAATTTATTGACTTTTTAACTGTAAAATATAAAATATTGTAATTCGTGGTCTCTTATACCATAGTGTCCAATGAAAAAATATCCTTCTGAGTAGTAACTACACACACTCAAAAAAAAAAACTGCACTCTATTATACTGGCCACATCAGTCATGATATTTATCACATTTACAATTATGAGTTGGGAATTACGCAAACAAACCTGTGAATTTGATAAATTTTCAAACATTTATCACATTTACCATACTTAGTGGTGATTATGCATAATTACCGGTTATTATATACTAGCTGAAGTACCCGTTCTTCGCACGGGAATGATTGGACTTTTTGATATTACGATTTCTGGTGATTACTATTCATTGTAATAAACAGATATAGCAAAGTGGATATCGCGTTATATTGTGTCCAATAATCATGCATACCGAATTGCAAGGCAATCGTTTGTACGGTGCAGAAGGCCATGCGGCGTAGCGCAATCTAGTGGCGAGTTTCAGCAAAACGGATACGGCGAAAATATTTTTCGCATTCAGATATCGATGTATACGAATTTTCATGACTATCGGCTGGACAGTCCTGAAGTTCATGTGTTGACGCGACATCTAGTGGCAAGTTATAGGAAAATGGATAGCGCCAAACTCTTCCCCGTGTTCAAATATCTATGTATACGTATTTTCATAGCGATTATTTGCACAGTCAAGAAGTGATACACTGCAGGGCCATCTAGTGGTTAATTAAAGTAATGATTTGCTACAGCGCCGTCATGTGGCGAATTATAGCAAAATGGATAACGCCAAAATAGTCTTATTGTTCAAATAGCTATGTATACTGATTTTCATAGCGACCGTTTGAATGGTCAAGAATTTGGCCTGCTGCAGCGTCATCTAGTGGCGAGTTAAAATAATAATGCATTGCAGTGTCATCTAGTGGTGAGTAACATCAAAAGGAACGCAGTTAGAATATATTCTTCGTACTCAAATGTGTAAGTATAAAAAATTTTATGCCGATCGGTCGAACGGTATAGAAGTTGATGCTTTGCAGCGCCATTTAGCGGCAAGTTACAGCAAAATGGATAGTGAAAAATATTCTCCGTGTTCTAATATTCGCGTGTACCAAATTTCATCGAAATCGGTTGGACGATATTCGCATAGCAAACGGCTAAACGGAATAGAATTCAACGTTGTGCTGCGGCACCAAGTGGCAAGTTAAGGAAAACGGATAGCATGAAAACCTTCTCCATCATAAAAGACTTAGGTGAACCAAATTTCATCGTGCAACGCTGCTCAACGGTGCTGGAGTTTTTCAACCTCATAAACACATACCAACATTCATTTTTATCTATAACCAGTGTCATTATATATACCAGTCTCGAAGAAAATCCAGTTTCAAATCTAAGCCTCGCCAAAGTGCCAACATAAGCCATTTTGCAAGAGTTTTTTCAGGGAATCATTCGAAGCATTGACTTAGCAGCAATCAATATGGGAAATGGTTCGACCGCCAAAGAGTAGCACGCATTTATTTGAAAATTGGAATCCCTTAATACAGCCGATTTTTTTTAATTTATCAACTATAATGTGTTTTATTCATCGTTACTCCGATGTACTAAATGAGAAGATTTCAATTTTCTGAAATTTGGCGGAATTCCCCCAACTTAAATCAATGTACTCAATTGGCGAGAATTCTGAAGTTAGATCGCTTGAAATCCCTTAATAACTGCATTATTTCTTCACGGATCATTAAAATTTAACGCTGTATTCTAATAAAACCTTTGCACTTGTTTTCAAAAATCTATTTCCTTAAGCTCTCAATAAATTGTGCAAAGCCGAAAACTGTGCAAACCGCTAGAACTCACTTACTCAAAATCCATATTTCAGCCATTTTATTTTTTCGCCAAACTAAAAAAATTTACACATTAGCCTCGGAAATCTTCAATTCTTATTGTTTTGCGTGTAAAGCATTACATTCCTGCTCTGATTTCCCATGCACACGATATTATAATTTAAAAAAAAAATAACCTTACGAATATAAACTAACAAAAAAAAAATCATTATTATTCTTTTATTTTTACTTTGAGAATTTAAAACATTTTATTCGGCAAAATCGCCACACATGGCAACCACGATCCTTATTTCACACTTTTTTCACTACAGGGGTTACAATTACGGAAAGCTTTTTGCGTGGAGAGCATAAAAAAATCTCTTAAATTCCGGGAACGGTTGGACTTTCAAAGTTTTAAAGTGGACTACGATTTATTCTATATTATTTTACATATCTGTGCTAAATTTCAGGCCGATAGGTCCATTTTTGTGGATTTGTATACGAACGACATTTTATTCGGCAAAATGGCCACACATGGCAACCACGATCCTTATTTCACACTTTTTTCACTACAGGGGTTACAATTACGGAAAGATTTTTGCGTGAAGAGCATAAAAAATCTCTTAAATTCCGGGAACGGGTGGACTTTCAAAGTTTTAAAGTCGACTATGATTTATTCTATATTATTTTACATATCTGTGCTAAATTTCAGGCCGATAGGTCCATTTTTGTGGATTTGTATACGAATCAAATCCACAAACAAACAAACAAGCAAGCAAATAAACAAACAGAATTTCATTTTTATTTATAACATAATCACCAGTTTATTACTTTTACCGTAACATATATACCGCAATTCTCCATAAACCGCATTAACACTGCGGAAGTAAACAGAGAAAATCACAATTAAGAAATTTCTCAATCTGCATATTTTTAAAAAATTGCTTTCATAGTGAATTAATTTTGAGATATTAGAAAAATTCCACAACATGCCAAGCTTTCAAAACAACACAGTTATTCTCGGATGCACGTTTTATGCATTTTCAGCATAACAGCTGGCCGGCCTGAATGAAGAGGAAGAACATGTTTACTTTAAAAGAACACAACCCCTCTCTTTCTCCCTCCTCAGCCGTTGACTACCCAAACAGTCGTTTATTTATTTAGTAATATTCCTCTTTGTAAATTAAAAACATTGATTATTTTATATTAAATCGTAAGCTGTTATTTGGCTTCCTAAATCATAGAGGCGTAGCATCGCACAAAGTTTTTTTTTTTTTTTTTTTTTTTTTTGTGCGCACGTGGCGAGAACGCACGCAGCGTAATCTAAAGTAAAAATTAGCTATGTTTATTTAAGTTTTGAAAGAAAAAAGGTTTTAAAATGAATGTTGTTCTGAACAAAGTTAAGGGATGTTTTGGAATTTTAATTTTTAAAGATAATAAAAATCATAATTTAAATAAAAATATTTTAACGAATAATTGTATTATATATATTGTTGAGATAAAATAATTGTATTATATTATATCAACAATATATATGATACAATTAATGACTATGACATTTTATTTCTCACCCCATTTATTGAAAATTGTCCGAAAAAATGTGTCCCAAAAATGCGACTTAAAAGTATGCGACATAATTTTACATATATTTAAATACTATTAGTTCTCAACAGCTTTAATCTATTGTTACAATATTTCGTAAGCTGTAGAATGTGCATCACATGTATTTTTTTACATATATTTAAATACTATTAGCTCACAACAGCTTTAATCTATTGTTACAATATTTCGTAAGCTGTGACTAAACGTCATTTTGTCTCTGCTATACCCGACTTGGTGAACAAGTTTCCGAATCGTCCACTCAGTTTCAACTGAAGAACAATCAGAAGATGACCGCATGCTGGTCACCAGTTCCGGTTTGAAGCACGTCTGCTGCTGTTGTGAAAAATTTCAACATAGAGTTACCAGGCGAAATACACGAAAGATGAGAGATAAAATGACACAGACAATTAATATCGTTTTAATATGGCAATAATGAAACTAAAAAAATTACGGGGGTTCAGGGGAGGTCTCGACGAGGCTCGAACAGCCGAGTCATTTATATATGTAATAATAAAATAAACTTTTCTAATTTAACCTAATTTAATTTAATGTTATTTGAAAAAGCGTCTTTAATCTCAGTTACTCTAACTGTAAAGTTTGTTTCTCGGCCATACAAATATTACGCTCAGAGATGATTTTTGAAATTCCATAAGGAGAAAATTGTTGATTTAGCTGTATTTTCAGTTTTTTGTGGTTTTCATTACTATGCGCTTTTAGAACTCCTGGGTAACCAGGTGTTTCTCAATAGAGATGAGACGGGCTCAGCCCGAGCCCGAAAGCCCGAGCCGTAGCCCGAGCCCGAACCGGGCTCGGGCTCTGTAATTCACAATTGCGTTCGGGCTCGGGCGGGCTCGGGCTCGTGAAAAATTTCTCCTTTACTGAACATACTCCTTGAAACATATTTTAAAAAGTGATTCACGAGGAAAATAAAAGTACAGTCAACTCCGGTTATAGTGAACCTCTAGGGACCATCCAATTTCGTCCACTGTATCCGAAGTTCACTAAAACCCAAGTGTCTTCATGATGGATAGCGATACTGTATGTGAATTGGAACTAATGGTTTGTGTTCACTGTAGCCTTTGGTTCACTATATCCGGGTTCACTATAACCGGAGTTGACTGTACTAAAAAAAAAAAAAAAAATAGCGGCACTGACGTCTAGAAAGTGCGTTAAGCTCTTTGGATATTTTAGTACGGCGGTTTATATTGATTAGTTATTCATGAGATCCGACATTATTTGATATACATGGATATACATAAGAATTAGAAAGTGCATAGAGAGTTTGCAACAATATTTGTCTTTAATTTGCACAAATGACAAAATTCATTGTATTCTATCAATGAAGTAATTGGATTTTTTTTTTATCATAGCTGAAATTTCGGGCTCGGGCGGGCTCGGGCTTCGACTTAAATAATATTGCTCGGGCTCGGGCGGGCTCGGATTAGAAGTCCTCGGGCTCGGGCGGGCCCGGGCTTCAAAAAATGAGCCCGAACTCATCTCTATTTCTCAAGTCTTGATTGACAATCTAGTTAACTAATTACGTTTGAGAGTAACGCCTTCGCGATCGTGCTACACCCTGCCTGCAGGTGTAGTAACTAAGGAGTATTTAAGCAAGAGCGCGGAAATTTCGGGGGCTTAGTTTAGCTTAGCTTAGCTTTTGAGGAGTTTGGAACGTGAAGCTTAGCTTAGGGTTTAGTTTTTTAGGAGTTTGGAACGTGAAGCTTAGCTTAGCCTTAGCTTCGAGCTTTTAGACTGCGATGTAAGAAGACAGCCACGGAACTAATAAGGTCGCCGGCCTGACTCCTGCCCTCTGTCCGAACTTTGAAATAAAATATTCAACCTAGAACCCCAATGGAGTTGTGTCGATCATTTCAACAAGGGATGGCGTAAGGCCATTCCCTACATATATATATATATAACTAATAAGTAAAACACAAAACATACTGCAAATAAGACATACCTCGCATTAAAAAATAACAGCTAGAAGCAAGAGATAGAAACCACAATTTGAAAAAAAAAATAATAAAAAATAATAAAAGCTGAGCTAAATAAAGTGCAACAAATATTGTGAAAATAGAAAGGAACGGAAATTATAACCACTGTCACCATCATCAGGAGCCACAAACAGTGGATTATAATTAAAATCAAACAAAATAGTAGGGTTTCGGTTGTGTGGCATATCAAAAGAGATATTTACTCCGCACTTTCTGGGCTCTACCCTACTATATAAAGGAAAAAAGGAATCAAAAAGATAACAAAAAATAGAAATAGCATTGATAAATCTACGGTTTAGGTATCGTTTCGCCGCGGAAGAAGGGGAAAGGAATGACCCCTTGTTGGTTATCTATTTCCTGTGTTCCAAATAAACGAGCCAATACGTGAGACCACCATTTTCACCCACACACGAAACGGACTGAGGGAAAAGATTCTTCCTCCCTTTCCCTGCTTTTGCATGTGGTTGAAATAATACATTGCAATAATGTGAAAAATGATCATGCACCTCAAAATTTGTCATGCAGGGGCTTTTATAAGCTATTTATTTATTTTTAACAGAATAAGTCGATTAGTTCGAGAACTGTTCCTTTAAAATATCAGATTTCTTATATTATTAGATAGGCCACTTTTCAGTGTTTTGTAACTTCAATTTTTAAAACTTAAGAAAAATTTATTTGGCGTGAACCATAATTAATATGCACAGTATGTATCGAAACATAATTTGCGTTTCAGAGGCGTACCCCCGGACATGGACGGGAAGAGCTGTACGTGTTTTTAAAGTGTCAAATTCCATGTAGAATTTTTCATTTACGAAAAAGCTGCCTTTATTTTCTTCGTTTATAAGTAAAATAATTTATGAATTAATTTACATTAGGTATAGTTATGTATATATATATATATATATATATATATATATATATATAGAGTACAATTTTAAAAAAAGGAATGAAAATGGAAACAATAGGCGACATAGACACACACACACACGCACGCACACATATATACAGTCGACTCTCAATATCTCGAAGTCGGCTGGACCAGCTAAAAATATTCGATATAACAGAAATTCGAGATATCGAAAATCGCACATAATATCTTATTCAGGGGCATGTTTTTACAGTGTTTAACACACGATAAAAATAAAATACCCCTGAATATATCATCAAATCAAACTCTATGAAGCAAAATGTTTCTACTTTTCTGATGATAAGTGGGTAATTTGATCGTTAGTAATAATGATAGAAGAATCAAAACGGTACCAAGGTGGACCGGGGGGGGGGGTCCGTCCCCCCCTCCTCCGAAATTTAAAATTTTGTTAACAAAATGAAGTCTTTTTGTGAACAATTCGGCCTTTTTCACCGTTTGGTACCCCTTCAAAATTTATTGCTGAGTTCGGTCCCAGAAGAATTAATAGATAATACACAGAATCAAAGCATTAATTGACCAATTTTATTTAGGATTGGGGTACTAGATAATTTTTCACAATTACATTTTTCAGTTTCGATTTCATGTTACTTATCATTATTTTCATACAAAGCATTAAAGACATCTTCCGGGAAGTTAACACGCACTGTTAAAACTACATACTTAGAAATAAACTAAATGTACTCATTTTTGAGTACTTTGTCATCTTGTAATAGCTCCAAGTACTTTGCCCTTAAATTTAAGAAACTCATGTACTCATTTTTTTGAGTTCATGCAAGAACTCAAGCATGAGTGTACGTATACTCAAAATTTTCGAGCACATTATATACTCAATTTTGAAAACATATGAAAAACTCATTTTTGAATACTACATACAAGAATTGATATTTAATGTATTTTTGTGTTATGCATTTTGTTATATTTTTATTATATTTAATACGAATATATTGACTGTCGATTTTTGTATGCACTCATACAAGAATAAATATATTCATATTAAATATATTCATATTTTTTAGCATGTTGATTAAAATTTAGGAATAACCATTATCTTATGCGTAAGTAAAGCGTATACATTATTTGATTGTTTTGTGTAAATTATTTCGTTATGTTAAATTTTTATTTATATTCAAGACACTGATCTGACATACAATGATCACAGAATGTTGCTATGACTGTCTGTGACTATTAATCTGAGATAAACTTGACAAAAGTTTTACCCAACACTGTTTAGAAACATTCACATTAAAACTTTTAAAATCTAAAGAAACTTCAATATTTTTACTCTTGAAAATCTTATATCCTCCCCCTCTCCCCCCCTCAAAACGCGGTCACTAATACAGTGACCGGTTTATTCCTAAGCATAGATTCTATACTCACAAATGTAACTCATTCTTAGGTGAGTGTACAAAATAAATAAGCAATGACAATAAACATAAAAATAGTTAAAACATAAATATTTCTCCCGCGATAGTATTCTTACAATATCAAAATAAAATTAGTTTACTAAACCAATACTACCGGCAAATGAAATAATAGCTGTGAAGTTATATCACCGATCAGCGTCTTAAATATAAATACACAAAAACGAAATGCAATAACTAAAAACAATCAAATAATATAAAAGTTGTACTTACGATAAGATGCGGGCTATTTGTGACTTTTAACTAATTCTTCTATCATTATACATTAGGGTGTATAACAAAAAAATTTTTTTGGAAAATCAAACTTTCAAGTTGATAAAACGTTGTCACTGTCATCACATATATCAGCCAAAAAAAATTTTTTTGAAATCGAAAAATATTTAGGTCTCCCGGAATTAACTTGAAATTCAACTTTTTTAACCTAAAATGTGTATTTTAATAAATTATATATATACATGAATATAAAATATATTTATATTTTTTAAGTACAAAAACTTGAAGTTTAGAAAGACAACAGACTTTTAAAAAATTCATTTGTACCATTAACTATATTAGTCTGCCGGAATCTAATTTTAAAAACCTTGCTATTTTATCAAATATTCAAAAATTTCCAGACGATATTTTACATTGGTAAACTTCTAGCAACAGTGCAAATAAAATGTATATTAATTTTTCATTAGTTTATTAGTTTCTCAGTTTCTTTTTTATTCTGGGGGGGGGAGGGAGGGGTGACATTAGAAATAATTACACATTAGAAAAAAATTTTGGAGGAACAAAAATATATTAAAATTAAAAATCAGAAAGTGTGATCTTTAGATGAAAAAGGTTACAAAAGATATAAACACACACATAAAGGTTACAAATAAGGAACATTGAATATGTAAAGGTTATTCAAAATAAATCTTGATTTCACTGTCTATTTATTTTGATAATTGTAGGCAGCGCATCACAAATGCAAGTAGCTTTTCCAACCTGCAACCTGATCCATTAGAAACTCCAGTGTTTGTGGGCGTACCATCACATCCAAGAGCTTTGATAGTTGTCACATCAATGCAGTTACATTCCATGTGTTTCATTATTGATGATACAATGTCTTTCCCAGAACCACTGTCTGCAGTTACATGACCAAGATATATTGAACCTGGTTCTTCAACCAAAGATATGTGTTCTTCTTGTATAGTTTTCCGGACAGATTTACCACGTACATTTTCTTTGACTATAGTTTCATCTTTCCGACCATCAAAATAGAGAGAAATTATTTCTGAGGTGCGAGTTGCAATACTTTCACGGTACTTTACTCTTTCACGAAAAACTTTCGATTTATCAATTACCGCCGTCTGATTTTCTGGTGTCACAACTTTTAATCCTGTAAAAGAGCACTTGCTAGTTGCGGTCCCGCTCTATTGAAATTGCTCTGCAATAACATGCTCTAGAAAATGGTGGCAGATCTACTGGAAGGACTTGCTTTACTGAAATGCAAGAATTTTCCTTTTTATTTTCTGGTATTTTATTTTTTAAAGCTAAAACACTTTCATCACTTTAATCCTGTTGAATAGAATCGCTATCAGTGTCACTAACAATGCCTTCATGTCGTAAAGTAGGAATATTTGTTGATTGGAGACTTCCGTTTAACTCGAATTTAACTTTTCCTTTAGCACGTTTATCGATTTTTTTTTACTCTCTACTGTGTCAATTCCTCCTATAACCATAAGCCTCAGGTTTCGTTGGTCATTCAAGAACTTGTGTTCTAGTTGTGGAACCTTCCTTTGCTCTGGACACAAACATTTCTCTAAATCTATACATTTGCATGAACAAATATCAAAAAGATTATTTACAATGTCAGATTTTGAACTTTTCAACGGACGTTTTAAAGCTCTTGGCATTTTTTGCGTTACACCCTGATGACTTTTTCATCTTTTCAGATCTCTCGTGTAGTTTTAAAATCATAAAAACAATGTTGCTTGCAGATGAAACAGGAATAGAAGTCTTCCATATTTCTTCTAGCTTACGGGCCACTCGCATTGCAACTACCTTTTCTTTGGTTGATGACATCCTTCAGACTTCAACTGATTTCTTACCCATTCAAAATAACGTAGTACATCAACTTTAGTAGGTAAAACATTGCTATCACTTATATCTAGAGGTTGGCCGACAATTGGATCGTCAGTAGTTTTCCTTGTTGATGAAGAATGAGTTTTTCTACTCATGATGGTAAAACAACAAAACCAAATTGCACTCAATCACAAATGAAAAACATAAATGCTCACTAAATGGACGCTTCGTACATAAAAAACTCAAAAAAAACAAGCTGAAAAAGAAAGGAAGAGTGGACGAGGGAGAGAGAAGTAATCATGTGATGGCCTTGCACTTCCCTTATCTCCAAAGTCATGGGGGAGTTACAGTTTTATCACCTTGAAATCTGAGCCCCATATTCGTCTACAAAAATATTCTTGCTATTTCCGAACGCTGTACTGCAGTGTCTGTATTATAAATACAACTAGCTGCTACCCGCGACTTCGTCCGCGTCGGCTTTAGAATTAGGTCCCGACAGAAATGTAGCATGTGTGAATAACAAATATTGTTGCGACAAAAGGAACTGCATTTAAATATTATTTGCTTCTTACTTGTTTCAAATGAAGTATAGTGCATGTTAGTATACTCCATTTAAAATAAGAGAATATGCACAGAGTTACTAAATTTAGATTTTTTTCAAACATTTGGCGAATAGAGACAGTTATGACAGTATTTGCGAACTGTTTTGTAAAAGAAATATTTATGCTATATGCATGAATTTTAGTCTATGTTAATCAGGAATAGAGCAGCTTTCTATTAGTGAAAAAGTTTGAGAATCGGTTCTGTAGTTACAGAGATACCTAGAGAGCGTAATGTATTAGAATTATTTTGAGTGTTCCTGTAAAGGAACTATTTATGCTACATGCATGAATTTTAGCCTATAATACTCAAGAATAGTGTAGCTTACTATCAGTAAAAAAAATTTAGGAATCGGTTCAATACTTACAGAGATGCACATAGAGCGCAATGTAATTCGTACTAGCATCCCTGTAAAAGAACTATCTGTGATATATGCATTAAATGTAGCCTATAACACTTAGGATGCCACCAGTGTCTAAGAAGTTCTGCTCTCAAAACTGCAAGGGGAGAGGTGCAAGATTCAAACCCTGGTCGCGCCTGTCGACCTAGCCGCTCCCAGTTTTCCGTGGTTTTCTAAAAAACCTCGCATAAATACGGTGTGACGTAGCGCCACAGTGGTAGCGTGATTCTCTGAGGCTTACTTAAAATAATAAGTTTTATTTACAAAAATATTTACAGTAGTTATGTACAGGCACATGATGAAACATTACGGGAGTACCAAGCCCGGAACAGTTCATACGGAGAACTTGCCTCCTCTTTCGCTAAAAGTCATCTCTCTCCTCCCTTCCAAAACCTCTCACTCCCCATTCATCGGGGGTCAGCTCTCTTGACCCCAGGGGGAGAAGGAGCTTTCTCTCGGACGATGTGAGTCGATGACCGCACTACGCTACAGACACTCTCCCCCCCTTAAGAAAAAATCTTTTCCATCTCAAGGGAAAGACTTTACAGTTATACACTCACAAATAATACCTTGAGCACATATGGGGCAGTTCAAAAGAAAGCAAGGCGAGAGAAATTAAAATACATTTAACAGTATCAATTCTTCTACTTATCGAGAAAATATAAAATAGAAACAATTTAAACAATAATACAAAACGAAACTGGATAACACTTGAGATAATATTAATTCACTAGTCCTTTCTCAGGAAACTCATCCGTCCACACATCGACTGAGACTATCTGCGTTTTGGTGGCTTTTACCAGATCGATGTACTACTTCAAAGTTGTACGGTTGCAGGGCTAAAGCTCATCTCATCAATCTGGGATTTGAACTGGCATTCGTTTTCAGCCACACCAAAGGGTTATGATCCGTCACGATCGGGAACTTCTGACCATCTAAATAATAATGCAGCTTCTTTACTGCGAAAATTATAGAAGCGCATTCTTTCTCTTGTACCATATTTTCGCTCAGCAGGCTAAAACTTCTTACTCAAGTACAGGACTGGATGTTCTTCCTTCTTGTCATTCAACTGAGAAAGAACGACGCCCATTCCCGCGTCTGATGCATCTGTTTGAACCAGAAACTCTTTGCTATAATCTGGAGCATAGAGCACTGGGTCTTCGATCAACTTTGTTTTTAACTTACGGAATGCTTTGTCGCACTCTTCTGTCCACGTGATGGAACCCTTTTTTACTTTTCCTTTCAATGCATCAGTAAGGGGCGCAGAAATTACAGAGAACATTGGGATGTATTTGCTGTAATACCCCACTAGTCCTAAAAAGGCACGAATTTCCGTTTTAGATCTAGGAACCGGGTAATCCACTATTGCACGAACCTTTACTTCTGCTGGTTTGCGTATCCCTTGCCCAACAATGTGCCCCAAATATTTTACGTGATCTTGCGCAAACTGACATTTAGAAGTCTTGATGGTCAATTTCGCTTTCTCTATTTGACTTAACACATAGTCCAAGTGCTTTAAGTGGGACTCCCAACTATCAGAAAAAATCGCGATATCATCCAAATAGGGGACCGCAAAACTTTCGCAACCTTTCAATAATTCAGCCATCAATTTGCTAAAGAAATACGGGGCATTCTTTAGCCCGAGGGGGAGCCTTAACGGACGGTAGCTACCAAAGCTCGTTAAGAAAGAAGCAACCCTTTGAGCTCGGGGACTCAAGGGGATCTGCCAATACCCTTTTGCCAGATCTAGTACGCTGATGTATTTCGCAGAAGATACCAATTCTACCCTTTCTTCGATGTTAGATAAAGGATAAAATTCCGTACGGATAATCTCGTTCACCTTACGGTAATCGATGCAGGACCGGGGATCTCTACCAGGAGCCTCGACCAAGACCATGGGACTTTGGAAATCAGACTCTCCAACCTCGATAATTTTTAAATCTAACATTCTTTGTATTTCTGTCTTTAAAATTTGATTTTGGCGTTGTGAAGCTCGATAGGGTTTACTCCTAATAGGTTTTTCATCCGTTAAATCTATATCATGCACCACAAGATCGGTGAGGCCAGGGTCATTAGAAAAACTGGCTAAATATTTGTGCAATAGCTTTTGGAGCTGCTCAATTTGCTGGAGTTCTAAGCGCCCTTCCAAATTACATTTGTGTAAGATCTCGGTAAATTCATAAATGTTGGGATTTGTTTCCAGATACGGAAAATCTACCTCGTCATCCTTACACCAATCTTGTTGTTCCTCGCACGTTATAAAATTTATCACCTCAGGTCTTTTATAATAAGGCTTTAACATATTTACATGGTAAACCTGAGTACGCTCATTTTTACCGGGCATTTTTACCAGATAATTGGTTTCAGAGATCTTGCTTTGGATAACGCCAGGACCGATCCTCTGCACAGCTAGTTTATTAGGCTTAAACGTGGTATAAACGAGAACCAAATCACCTTCGCGAAACTCTCGTTTAACGGCACTCCTATCATACCAAACCTTTCTTTTGAGTTGGGTCTCTTTCATGTTTTCAACCGCTAAATCTTGGCATAATTTTAGCCTATTAATGATGTTAAAAATATATTCGGTGACCAAATCCTCGTTATCACTAGCATCAGTCCATTTTTCAAAAAGTAACGTTTCAGGCGTTCTCAAATTTTTTCCATGTACTAGTTCAGCCGGAGTGAACCCAGTACTTTCGTGCCTAACTGTCCGTAACGCAAAAAGCGCAAGTGGGAGACTGCTCTCCCATTCGGACCCTGCTTCTAAGCATAGAGCCTTTAGAAGTCTCTTAATCGTTCTGTGATATCTTTCAATCGAATTTGTCTGTGGGTGGTACACAGAACTTCGGCATACGCGAATGCCAAATTTTTCAAAAAATCCCGTAGTGAGAGCGCTCATGAACGACGTCCCTTGGTCACACTGTACCTCCTTAGGGAAGCCAATCCTACTAAACACATTTAATAGAGCGTCCACTACCGAAGTAGATTTAATATCCGCATCAGCTATCGCGTCGACCCACTTCGATGACAAACACAAAGCTGTTATTAAATATCTTTTCCCACTTGTAGTCTCAGGTAAAGGGCCACAGGCGTCTATATTTATTTTTGAGAATATTTCCGAAATTACTGGTACTAATTTCAGAGGGGCCTTCTTCTTATCGCTAGGCTTTTCCACCCGTTGGCACTCATCGCACGATCTAACATAGGCTTCTACGTCTTTGTAGCAGCCCGGCCAGAAAAAAATATCTCAGGAGTTTATCTTTTGAGTTCGTAACTCCCACATGGCCGGAGGTCCCTTCGTGGCAAAGCGCCATAATCTGTGGTCTAAGCTTCTCCGGTATAACAATTAACTTTTTTACCTTCCCGAGGTGGTCCTCTTGTAACCGAAATAAGATTTCATTTTCTATTTCATACCCCCTTTTCTCAGCATGCTCATATGGCTTGTTAGCCAGAATAGTAATATCTTTAAGTGTGGGACATATCTTTTGCATCTCAATCAAATCTGCCCGATTTATCCCGGCCAGAGATAAACCATCCTCACTTTTTTGTATTTCGGGTAACACAATAGCCGTGTCAACTTCCGACTCTAAATTCTCACTTTCCCTTATCTGCACACCCGAAACCTCATCTCGTGAAGAAAGGTTTTCTGTTTGTTCCCCCTCTTTCTCACGTTTACTGCGGGCCCTCGTCTGTACCGCATTTACGACCTCTGGTCCTGGGGCCGACAAATGGTTATGATTCTCCAATTTTTTAGCTGTCCGGTTTCCTAAAATGTAATGGCCTTGATCTAGGTCATCTGAAATCACAGCTGCCTTGGTCATTATCTGGCCGAATTCTCCGCTTAACGACACATGAGCCAAAGGCAAACACACGGCTTCAGAGGTCAAAGGCTGTCGGACCCAAACAGTTTCGCCCGTAAAGTCATCCGGCGTGACGTATTTTCTAGTCACCAAATCAATGGTGCTACCAGAATCTCTAAGCAATTTGGATGCTATGCCGTTAACAGTCCCATCTGAGATGAAAGGAGATAACCATGACTCTATCTCCCCACCCCCAACAAAGAGATTATTTACAACAGCACTCTCTTTTCGCTCCTTTAATTTCGGACATTGAGCCTTATAGTGCGGACCCCCGCAAGTGAAACAGCTTACAACTCTGCGTTTCTCAAACACCTGATCGGTAAACTTTCCCCCTTTATCATTCGATATTTTTCTCTTATGGTCGTGCCCTGACTTATTTATTGGCCTTTCCCGGTTAGTAGTAACCAGAAGGGATTTTTTTAGATTTTTCCGCACTTGTTCGAATTCCTCAATTTTTGTCACAAGATCTTTGGGGGAAATGATACTGGCCCATTCATCGAGATAATACTCCTTAAATTCTATGGGCATGCGTTTTTTTATTTGATCAGAGATCATCAAGTCTTTTAGCTGGTCAAAGCTATCAACCTTCAAACCTTCTAGCCAGCCTTCAAAATACGTTTGTAGTTCATAAAAACAATCATACCAGGTACGCTCTGGAGATTTTTGATGTTTAGCAAATAGTTGCTGAAATTTTTCTGCGCTGACTTTAAATCTCTGTAGTAGTAACTCTTTTACTACTCGATAACCCCTTCCCTTTTCTTCGGGTTCCCGAGCGATGATATGGACAATCTCAGTGGGTAACAATCCAATCAACTGAGTTACCCACTGATCTTCTGGAATTTCCAGAACTTTAGCTTGACGCTCAAAGAGGGACAAAAATAATGTAACATCATCATCTTTACTATTAAATTTAGGCATAAACTTTTGAATTTCCCCTTTAAAACAACTTCCCTTGTTAGAATTTCCTCCCCCATTTTGTTTCACAATTTCAAGTTCCAATTTCTTTTTTTCTAATTCAAAATTTTGTTCCTGTTCCTGCTTTAATCGTTCAGTGGTAGCTTTCTCTTGCTCCGCCCTTTCTGACAAAATACTCTCTAGTAAATACTTGACGAACTCTTCGTCATAATCATCGCTCTCTAAAATTCGAGTTTTGATTTGGACCATTTTCAAATTTTCGTCCACTTCGCAACCTAACTCGTCTGCCAATTTTAGCAGGTCGCATTTTCTTGCCTTTCCCAAAAAAGCCATTATGATTTGTGAGGCAAATACCAGGAAAATATTCAATTAAATAAAAGCAACAATCTATACTATCTAGGCAATTAAAATCAATAACAGTAATTATATTAACATATATGTGATACACCCCCATATTAAACTCTTTTACTGCACTTCTCAATACCAAATTTTCTTCACAATAAAAAATACTCATGCAAAAGATTATAATACACAAACATGCACAATATGTTAAAAGACCCTATTTTATTCTATTAACTTGTTCCAAGATGAATACTTAAAAATCAACACTTGCAATAAACACACTCGAATATAGAAAATTAAATATTTTTCGATTTCAAAAAAAATTTTTTTTGGTAAGTATGTGATGACAGTAACAACTTTTTATCAACTTGAAAGTTTGATTTTCCAAAATAAAATTTTCGTGATACACCCTATTATACATGATAGATTATTTCTTCCATTTTTAAGCAACGAACGCCACAAGTTCGTTACAACAATATGGCGATATGCCGTCGACCACGTTGAGTGGACTTCCAAAAATAGGCTCTAGGCATGCGCAGAAATCCGGTGAGGGGTGGTTCAGAAAAACGATAGCTTATATGTACTCATTTTTTCGCC
Organism: Cheiracanthium punctorium; assembly: GCA_038373885.1. NCBI lineage: Eukaryota > Metazoa > Arthropoda > Arachnida > Araneae > Cheiracanthiidae > Cheiracanthium > Cheiracanthium punctorium. Next base: position 741,330 of record JAWZYV010012456.1, read on the forward strand.
GTTCTCTTTGAGTATTCTTCCGCGCGTTATAATAAGATATAGTTCGTAAATTTAAAGTACGCTACTAATTTATTCTTATAACTACTGAAACGAAACATTTCCGAACACCACATAAACGTTTATTAAATAATTTACCAGTGTGCAAATGACGTAGTAAGGTATTATAATTATATTTATCCACATGCTTATTTTTCAGTTCGAATTGTTATTTATATTTAAGCTCGTCATGTACTCGTTTATGATGCAAATGTATTTAAAATAATATGAGTGCATTAAAGTACTCATTTTTAAGTAAATCAATTTTAACACTGCGGCTTGCAAATTTCTAAGTAACTGTAAATATCGAGATAAGCGGAATGATAGATTAGTATCTTCGAGATAATGAGAAAAAAATTCCATTGAATTATACATTAGGCCAATATGGGGCTGTAAAAAAACTTGGAGATTATCGAAAATCGATATAAACGAAGTCGAGATATCGAGATTCAATTGTATATTTGAAGTTCACACCCCAAAACACGAATTTAAACACGTTTTATGTATAACTTTCCTCAACCATTATTTAGTTTACACCTGTTTTGCTAAAATTTAACGATTTAAAAAGAAATTCACCTAAGCTATAATACAAAGCTTATCTCTTGAAAGAAATATATATTTCCTATATGGGCTTTGATATCTGAATGACATAATTTTGAGAAATTTCGCTAAACAATTATTTAGTGACGTTTACCTTCTCTAAAGCGATATATAAAGAAATTGTTTTTTGGGAACGCGTGAAGTAGACACCAACAAACTAGAGGTCTGCGCCACCGTGCCGCGCAGACCTTTATTACGCTTAAATGAGTATGAAAAGGGTCACATAAGACCTGCGGCAGACCTATTTTATGCAGCTCCTTGAGTGGGCGCCCATTATGCAGCTCCTTGAGTATAGGCTTGCCCTATAACATCACATACTACATAATTCCAATTTCTGGAGGCCCGACGAGTGGCTGAGAACATAGCGCTCGTAATTGGGAGAAGAAAAGTGCCTAGTTCAAACTCCGGTTACGTCCGTCAATCTAGACGTTCGGAGTCTTACACAGTTTTCTCTGAAACTTCTCATAAATACAGATTAAGACCCCTTAGAAAAACCCCCACGTAGGGCATCCCCTACTCATCCTAGATCCCTCATGTAGATAATTGTTCATATTACCAAAATAAAGTAAAATCAAGCAATTAACGCAGCGCTTTTATTCTGGCAGAAAAATTTGGAATGCAAGATTTTCAGGCTTCGGCTGGTTAGCTAGAAAAACTCATAAAATGGAAGCTGACGCATTTCACATTTGAGAAAATCTGTAAGAAAGAATAACGGGAAGGCGAAACAACTGACTCATTTTGATTTTCTTGAAACCTATATTGTATTGCTTGTTTTTACTACCTTTTTTTAAGGTAACTTAAAATAATTTTTTGTGGATGATAAAATAATATAATGATAATAAAAGTAACATATTTAAACACGCCAATATATCAAGAAAAATATTCGGTCCTAAGAATGTAAAGTGTAAAGGGTTGGTGTTGGTGCTGTAGGATTACGGCCAATTTATCTGCACATGGAATCTAAGCCGATGGTTGGGGTGCACTCCGTGGTGGTCTTTCTAAGGGGTCCTAACCCTTATTTACTCTAAGTTTCGGAGGAAAGCACGGAAAACTCCTAACAGCTAAGTCGGCGGACGCGAACTGGTTTTGAGCCAGGCACCTTCCAAAGTGTAAAGGGAAATGTTATTCTTTTACAAATTCTGTTTATGGAAGATCTCTATTTAAGGACGATTTTTCACATTTTCACGGTTCCTTTAAAGTCGTTAGACATAGAGCCGACTATATATATATATAGTTGGCTCTATGTTTATATACATACATACATATACCAAGAATATTTACACCAATACCTATTGAAGCTTTGTGGACTAAACATAATTTCTCTATTTACAAAAATGATAAAGCTTTTATTTTGAAACAGAAGGAGGGGCAAATTTTATTGACTCGCTATCGCCACAGTAGCTGGAGCACAGTTCCCAGTTTTATTTGTACAGTGGAACCTGTCTGGGACTACCCTTGGGAAGAACAAAACTGGTCACCTTATAAAGACGGTCACCTTACAAAGGTGGTAAAGTGTGATGGTTGTAAAGCGAAATTGCATTAAATTTGACACTATAGATAGACGATCTCTTTACCAAGGTGGTCACCTTAGCAGGTTCCACCGTATTTGAATGGACGACGGCACACTGATACGGGGAAAAAAATCTTCCGCTGCTCTCTCCATTGGACGGAGTTTGCGGTATAGTGCAGAAATCTTTTATCGGTAAACCCCGAATTGTCATTAAAAAGCCATAAAATTCGCGAAGAGAATGCCCTGTTATACACTGCACTCACGTTAGACGCAGCGGCAATCTGCATCGACCTTAAGTGATGCTGAAGCATAGACGAACTATCCAACCCTCCGCAATTTGAACAGCTTTCATTCTTTCAACTGCTCTCATAAGTTGTCCACTTCACCCAGACGTATGGGTAAAAATTCTCATTATAAAAGTAAAACATATTCTAAGATATCAGACAAAGCCAGTACCTGGTCTGGTTTTTAAAAAAAAAGCTCAAATTATAAATAGCAGGTAATAGTGATAATAGTTGTAAATAGCAATTGAGGTTGGTTTACTACAGTCCCTACAGAAAAGGATGGGAATTACTCAATCTGGAAATCTTAATGCCATCCTAAAATGCGAAAATGCATGCTGTGAACACTGTATATTGCACGGTGGCTGTGAAATGGGTTCAATAATCCATTGAGCAATTATACTCTGTACACACTAAAATGTTAATGGGTAGGGCCCGCGAACAAGATGAATAAAGGTCTCGTTGCTGATTAGCCACGTCTTGTCGTCTCTACAGGGGTTAAGGCGACATTTTTCTGGCGAAATTTACGACTTTTAATGACCAGTCGGGATTTACCAACAAAAGATTAATGCGTTAAACTGGAAATGCTGTCCCCCCCACACAATGGAAAGAGCAGCGGAACATTTTTTTTTTCCCGTATCAGTCCCGTCGTCCATTGAAACGCATAAAACACGTGGCTTATGAGCAGGCGCGTAGCCAGGAAATTTTTTCGGGGGGGATATGAACTTATATGTGTATAAATGACGGAATTTCATCACTAATCCAAAAATTTCGGGGGGGGGGATGTATCCCGATATCGCTCATCCCCTGGCTACGCCCCTGCTTATGAGCATTGGCCTTAACTAGATCGGTATAGGGCGCACGATACCTATGCCCCCCCTTCCGAGTTTTCTTTCGACGGTTCTTACAGCAGACAACACACTTATTTAGTTGTGATATACCATGTCTAATTATACACTGGGAGAAAAAGTATTGGGAAATCAATGTATCATCCTAATGAAAAACGCAGCCCCCCCCCAGATGGTTTCTCTGGATCCGCCCCTGATACTACCGCAATTATTTAAGTATTGTTGCAACGTGGAAGTGATTTAACCATAGACTAAAGATATCTGGTAGACAGCTCGTGCTGTGGTAAAACCCCTATTCCCGAGTGAAGCAAACACCTCGGTGGAAATTCCACTCATCACGTGACTGAGGAGGAAATTTTTGGTTTCTTTTCGCCGCATTTGGAGAAGCGAGTATGAGGAATGTTGGAAACTAACGCATTTTAGCAAGTAGAAAAACGTTTATTTTAATTCTTTGAAAAACTCACAAACCAAAGAAATCAGAATAAATGGATTTCGTGCATATGATTTACACCTCGCATAATGTAATATTTTAACAACTGACTACAACAAAAATAAATTATACATTTAAACTTTTTAAATAAAAAAAATCATTCTTTAAGCAGTACCTTTATCACGCTATTATTATTATTATTTATTAGAGACAATGTAACTAATGTTATTATTTTTTACGGGGAAGAAAAAAACATAGTCATAATTAAAATTTCAAGTAGTTTTGTGAAAATTAAGGGCGAGATTCAAGTGAAACACAATTCGAACGTTTTTCGGGTCGAAGAAGGGAAACTTCGAAATATATCAATGTTTCTTATTCAACTGAAACAAAACAATCGTGTTTTGATCACGTGACAGCGCTATAGGTTTGTTCATTGGAAGAATTCTGGGTACTGAACTGGGAACTGGGGGTTGAAAAACGTTCGATTCGAACTCGATCCCGCGCGTTTCACTTGAATCTCGCCCTTATTAAAGAAGAGACCCCCCCCCCTCCCCGTTTTGAATAGCTTCAAAGAACCTGATATAAATGTAAGTGAATGAGGTGCATTCTATTAGTTACGTTTTATTGTTTTACATTCAAGAAATAGTTGTATAGTATTCAACAAATAGTTGAAAAAACGAAAGTTGTTGAGAAAGAGTTTGTAGTTGTTCAATGAATCACTAAATTTTGATAAGTGAAAACTTTGTGATTTTTTATAGTTATTTGAAGCGAAAAAAGAAGTATTTCGCGAGGATTTAATTACAACTTTTGCGATTACGACAGGCTCTCGAAAATCGCAAAAATTAAAGCCTCGGGAAAATAAGTGCTTTTACAGTATACAAAACTTTGCACATGATAAAACTTTCATCAAAAAATTGCAAATATTTTATCAGAATTATTTTAAAGTAATGAACACATAACTCTGAAATTCTTAATGTATACAGAAAATCATTTGATACAATTAAATTTACGACTTTTTTTTATATTTAGTACTCACTCTATTTGAAAAGTAAAAGCACAATTATAAAATTCGTAGCCAAAGGGTCCGGACCCCCTCCCATCTCGAAATTAATGCATATACCAGTGGTGCAGCCAGAAATTTTTCATGCGGAAGGGGGGTTACGACTACTGCAGCTAACGTATATGTATATATGTGTGTGATAAGGGAGTGAAGAATATACATTTTCTATGGCGAAAAATAGCTGTATCTCCCCCTTGGCTACGCCACTTCATTATATATATATATGTAATTAATGAATTATTTGAAACTTGTGTTAACAATATTCAGCTCCCTTCCCATGTTGATGTAACATATTTCAGTTGTCTATCTAAATTTATTATCTATAATAATTTTATTCTACATAACAATAAAATATATCTACAAAATCATGGTATACCACAAGGTGGTTCAGCATCTAGCTACCTTGCAGATCTTTACTTATATTACTATGAAAAAGAATATACTAATACACACATCATTCTTAAACGATATATAGATGATATCTTACTTGTAAACACTACTAATAATAATAACATTATCTTCCCCATAAAATATCCATCTGCTCTGGAATTAATTAAAAATGATATGCTTAACAATTCTGTTAGTTTTCTAGATCTAAGTATCTCCATCACTCCTAGAAATAGCCTTAGTTTCAATATATATGATAAGCGTAAAGATTTTAGCTTTAAAGTAAATAGCTTTACTCATTTTTCCTCCTGCTTACATAAATCTGTATTTCGCAATATCATCTATAATCACTGCTGTAGAATCAAGTTTCTATGTTCTGATGATTTCAAAGTCTCCAATTTTAAATCTCTATTTCTGTCAGCTAGACAATACAACTATCCCACTAAGTTCCTAAAATCCATTATATACAATTCTTGAAAATGATGTGTCTAATGTCTTTGTTAATTTAGAGGTTGGGTGGGGTTTTTGGTTTTAAGGTTGTAATTGGATGGTTGGGTCGGGCGGAGGAAGTTTTTCTCTTATATATATAAAAAAAAAAGTAATATGTTTAAAAACAATTTGGATGTGTTTATGCATGCATATATATATCTGGAGGGAGGAATTAAAAAAAAAAAAAAAAAAAAAAAAAAAAAAGGGGGGTTCCTATATTGTGATTATTCTGTTCTAAACATTATTTTTTTCTTATTTACTAGATTAATCTTCTGTCATACAATAACTTATTATACATACTTAGTCAATAATAATAATCATTATATTTTTTAAACAATATGTTATATTTAAATTTGCTATAATATTTATTTTATTCAATCTTTTAAATTTATTATTATTCAATATATATTTATGTTGAGAGATACGCCTGGCCACTGTGTAAAGAGGGCGCTGTTGTAACCAGCGCAGGTGTAGCGATGAAAACTTTGTATCAGAGCTGTGAGAGAGTGTGTGTGCGGAGGAGTGAGCGAGCATGCCTCACGGAGAAAATAAATGTATACAGTCCATTTGAGTTATTTTTTTGAGTATAAAAAGAGCACACATAAAACCATGAGCTATCGATAGGGCCAAAACATGGTCCTAAGGATCCGGAGCTTACTATAGCTTTAGTGTCGAGTAATTGAGAAATGGGTTCCTGGTCTCGTGCGACATCGGTCCCAAAATAGAGGTAAGAGCTTTTGTCCTCTTGAGTTAAATTTAGTAATTAATTATTAGATTTGAGAGTAATTTCGTGTTTAACGGTGAGAGCAATTTCCCTTTTGAAAATGGCAATACTACAAAAACTTAGGAAAGATGACCTTAAACTCGCGGCTGAAGAATTGGGTTTAAAGGTTCCGGAGGGAGCTAAAGTAGTGGACTTAAAGAATTTAATTGAGACGAGTGATATTTATAAAAATAACCCAACTTTGGTCGAAAGTGTAGTAGAAGGGATTTTAGAAGAAAAGAAAAACAAGTTCGATGAGTTAGAAAGGGAAAAGCTAAATAATGAATTTAAATTAGAGATGGAGCGGCTTAAGCTTGCGCAGTTGGAAAAGGAGATAGCGTTAGCCAATGTTAGGAAAGATCAAAATCAATCTAAATCGGAAGTATCCAGTGTGCAAGAATCATCAACTAATGATCTAGAGAATTTAATTAAAAGCATTAAGACCTTAACCATTCCCGTACCCACTAGAGCAGAGTCGTTTAATTTATTTTTTAATTCGCTCGAGAAAGCGTTTAAAACAAAAAATGTATCGAAAGAGTTAAAACCGGAAATCCTCTTAAATATTCTAGGAGAAAAAGCAAGAAACTTAATGGTTTATGTTTCGGAAGAGGATATGAACAATTATGAAAAACTTAAAGATATAATTTTAAGAGAATTTCAACCTACACCACGAGAATGCATAAACAGTTTTAATAAAACACAAAAATTGCCCAACGAAAATTATGCACAATTTGCATCGCGCTTAAGTGCGTCATTTGAGTACTATTGCGAACTACGAAAGGTTAGTGATTTTAAATCGCTTTGTGAATTAATTGTTTCGGATAGATTGTTTAACTCTCTTGACCACGAATTAATGACACATATTAGTTGCAAACAAGGGGAATCATTTTTCAAACCGCACGAATTAGGCAGAGAATGCGACATTTTTCAGTCCACAAGAGTAAAAACGAAAACTGGTGTAAATAATGTACATAAGTCGCGAGAGTCTCGTTTCAATAATAAGGGAGTGTCTAGTGTGTTTTTATCTGAGGTAAAAAATTCTAAATGTTTTCTGTGTTCAAATAATCATGCATTATATTTGTGTCCGAAATTTAAAAACCTATCTGTTAATGAAAGGTTAGAGGTCGTGAAGGCAAACAATTTATGCTTTAAGTGTTTAGCCCAAGGCTGCTTTGCATCAAAATGTCGCGGTAAGAATTGTTTTTGTAACAAACCACATAACCGTCTCTTGCACATATCCAGAGAAACAAGAGAGACGAGCGTTGGAAATCAGACACCTGCCAATGAAATTAAGCAGCAAAGATTAGGAGAGAAAAATGAGTCATCGCTCGGCGCAGTGCTTATGGCTGAAGCCAGCCACACTGAAGGGATACAAACAACTCAATCAAGAAGCGTTTTACTGAGTACAGTACGGTGCTACATAAGAGATAGGAATTCTAACTGGCAGAAAGTTCGGTGTTTATTAGACTCGGGTCACAGGTCTCGTTGATCACTCAAAATTGTTTAAATAGATTGCAGCTGAAATGCGAAAAAGTAAATGTAGAAATTTCGTGTTTGGATGAATCAACCAGGACCATAAGGCGCTGTGTCAAAACGTGTATTGCAAATAAAGATAGGAGTTACGAAAGACAATTAACCATGCTTGTAGTAAATAAAATAATTGATTATACGCCTTCAAAATTAACTAAGGTGGATATAAATATTCCTGAGAGGATTAATTTAGCAGATGAAACATTTTATGTTCCGAGTAGGATTGATATTTTGTTATCCGCGGAGATTTTTTATGAGCTCATGCTATCTGGACAAATATATTTGCAGGGATCTCAGTTGGTTTTACAAAATACGGTATTTGGATATGTGGCGAGCGGAATTTTAGATGAATCGAGGGGTGCAAAATTTCACTGTGGGTTAATTGTAGAGGAGGATTTAAGTAAAACTTTAGAGAGATTCTGGGAAGTAGAAAATGTAGAATTTGTATCTAAAAAGAATAGCGAGGCATCATTGTGTGAGGAACATTATGCGCGAACTCATAAGAGAGATGAAACAGGAAAATATACGGTTTCCATGCCATTTAAAGAGCATTGGTCATGTTTAGGGAACTCGAGAGACATTGCTCTTAAGCGACTTGAATCGCTGTGGACCCGATTGTCTAGAGACCAGGAGTACCTAAAATTGTATCGCGAATTCCTAAAAGAATACAAGGACTTGGGACACATGACCGAAATTAAAGAAACTGTGGAACCTGAGGTGACATATTATATGCCTCACCATGGCATATATAGACCCCAGAAAAGTACAACTAAACTGAGAACAGTATTTAACGCGTCTACCTTAACATCTAGTGGAAAATTACTAAATTCCATCCAATATAATGGTGGAGTCATACAAGACGACTTGTTTAGTTTGTTAGTGCGATTCCGAAAACATATCTTTGCTTTTACAGCAGATATTCGCCAAATGTACCGAATGATTAATATAGACGAAAGTCAAAGACATCTCCAAAGAATTTTGTGGAAAGAAGATGTCAATAAGCCCGTTAAAGTGTATCAGCTCAATACCGTAACTTACGGAACAGTTTCGGCACCCTATTTGGCAATGCGAACTTTAAAACAAATTTCCATAGACGAGGGAAAGAATTTTCCTATTGCGGCACAAGTACTGTGTAATGATCTCTACATGGCTGACATTTTAAGTGGAGAAAACACATTAGAGGCAGCTAAATTTTTGCAACATCAACTAATTGAGATTCTTAAAACTGCGCACATGACATTACATAAGTGGTGTGGGAGTACATCCGAGCTTATCCCAACCACAGAAAATGAGTATGACTTTTCATGTTCGGACGAAATTAAAACGTTAGGCATTGCCTGGAAACCCAAAACCGATTGTTTTACCTTTAAGGTAGAAGTGGAAAAAAATGATCGGCCAACCAAAAGATCAGTCTTATCCATAATCGCCCGACTTTTTGATCCTCTTGGATTACTCGGTCCAGTTATTACAAAAGCAAAAATTTTCATGCAACAATTGTGGATGAAAAAAATTGATTGGAGTGAAAACCTCCCTGAAAAAGAAGCTGGCGAATGGAAAGAATTTGTGAGATCCTTAATGAGTGTAAATAATATCAACATTGAACGATGTATAGTGATAGAAAATGCGGCAGTGATTGAACTCCACGGTTTCGCGGATGCCTCCGAGAAGGCATACGGTGCTGCGATATACGCAAGATCAGTCACTAAAGATGGTGAAGTGAAAGTGAAACTAGTCACAAGTAAATCTCGTGTGTCGCCGATTAAGCAAGTAACAATACCTAGACTAGAGTTGTGCAGTGCAGTGCTTCTTACCAAATTAATGCACAAAGCACAAAATGCATTAAAAATGGACATTAAACGAATCTTCTATTGGACGGACTCTACCATAGTCTTAGCGTGGATGAGAAAGGAATCGAGAGACTTAAAAACGTTTGTCTCCAATCGTGTAGTAATCATTCAAGAGCTCTCCGAGATTGGTCAATGGTATCATGTTCCATCAGAACAAAATCCTGCGGACATAATTTCTAGAGGACTAGATCCAGAGAAAATTCAAGAAAGTGACCTGTGGTGGTTCGGGCCATCCTTTCTTCAAGAGCACGTTGTGAACTTCACTAGTGTTTTCAACGACCAACCGAATAGTGAATTATATCAAAAAGAGTTAAGGGATAAAGAGAAGGAATCAGTTTGTTTCCTTTTAAAAGATACTGAAATACTTCCAATCATCTACAACTGTTCGTCCTTCACGAAACTGAAAAGAATCATTGCATGGTGTTTACGGTTTATGCAAAATGCTAGAAACCCATTGCATCCAACTTCTGGCAGATTATCTGCATCTGAATTATCTGCCTCTTTGCTATGTTTAGTGAAAAATGTGCAATCGGTGCATTTTGCAAAGGAAATTCAGTGTATCGAGAAAGGACAACAGCTTCGTAATTCCAGTAACTTATTGAATTTGTTCCCAATTTTAGATGAGAACAATATACTTCGTGTTGGTGGTAGATTGAGACATTCAAATTTACCTATTGGACAAAAACACCCCATTTTGATTCCTAATGACAATCCATTTTGTGAATTAATTATTAATTATTATCATATTTTTTATTTTCACACAGGTACTGAGGCTACTTTAGCTAACATACGCTCCCAATTTTGGATTGTTAAAGGGAGATCAACTGTTAAAAATGTAATTAAAAAATGTGTATCCTGCCTTAAGGTAAGTGCTAAAGGTAAACACCAAAGAATGGCAGATTTGCCCAGTGCTAGAGTCAACATAGCAAGAGTATTCACGAAGGTGGGACTGGATTTTTGTGGTCCATTTAACATCAAGTTAAGCCCAGGAAGAGTGAAAAAAGTGTATAAATGTTACATTTGTATTTTTGTATGTTTTGTAGTTAGAGCTATACATTTAGAAATTGTGAGTAATTTAAGTACGGAAGCATTTATTGGGGCTCTTAAAAGATTTATTTCTCGCAGAGGTAGGCCTAGTGTAATTTTTAGTGATAACGGTACAAATTTTGTAGGGGCTAATAACGAGTTTCGTAAAATTTTAACGAAATTATTTAAAAAAGAAAACTCAGAAAATTTTGAAGATTTCCTGGCTTCCGAGGGCATAAAGTGGCATTTTAATCCCCCTGCCACTCCTCATTTTGGAGGTTTGTGGGAAGCTGGAGTTAAATCATTGAAAAGTCACCTCAAAAAAGTTGTGGGAAATACAATTCTTACTCACGAAGAATTTTTTACACTAGTTACCCAAGTGGAGGCTGTATTGAACTCCCGACCTCTTTGCCCCCTCTCTGAAGATCCCAACGATGACTTGGCTCTAACTCCAGCCCATTTTTTAACAGGCTCTTCGTTAACATCCCTACCTGAACCAGAGTTTAAGGAGATTTCAATGAATAGGCTCAGTAAGTGGGAATTAGTACAAAAGTTAACTCAAACATTTTGGACTAAATGGTCTACCGACTATTTAAATCGTCTTCAAGCGCGACCTAAAAGGAGAAAAGAAATTTAACGTAAATGATGTAGTTTTGGTCAAGGGTGAAGATAATTCTAAACTATTGAACTGGAATCTCGCCAAAATAATTGAAATTCACCCAGGAGAGGATAATATAACTAGAGTGGTTACATTAAAAACGAGTAAAGGTGTCTATAAAAGACCTGTAAACAAAATTGTTAAATTACCCTTTGAATCTAACTGAATTATGATTTGTGTCTATATGTTTATACTGCAATTTATTTGTGTTAATTTGTAGTCTAGTGTATTTTTTCATTAGAAAAACTTGAGTAATTTTTATTTAATGTTCATTTATGGTGTATAGTGTTCGCAACCATTACAAGTGTCATCAGATTTGGTAAATTGATGAGTGTATTGAAAATTTTTAAGAAAATTTATCAAGGCGGGCGGTATGTTGAGAGATACGCCTGGCCACTGTGTAAAGAGGGCGCTGTTGTAACCAGCGCAGGTGTAGCGATGAAAACTTTGTATCAGAGCTGTGAGAGAGTGTGTGTGCGGAGGAGTGAGCGAGCATGCCTCACGGAGAAAATAAATGTATACAGTCCATTTGAGTTATTTTTTTGAGTATAAAAAGAGCACACATAAAACCATGAGCTATCGATAGGGCCAAAACATTTATTATATTAATATACCTGAATATTCTTAAAATTTAATAATATTACCTATTAGTATTTGGCAACTCCTAAACTTTCTTCTTTCCACTTTTACACTTTTATTTAGTGGCAACACCATTTTTCACTTTTTACAATTCTTAGCATTGGCAACACATATCAACTGTTCAAAATAAAATTTCCATGTGCTCAAGGTATGGTATGTAAAATTATCTTTCTAATTTTTGTTATCTTTTTGATTTCTTCTTTCCTTTATATAGTAGGGTAGGGCCCAGATGTGTGGAGTTAATATCTCTTCTGATATGCCACACAACCGAAACCCTACTATTTGGTTTACTGTAAATTATAATCCATTGTTTGTGGCCCCTGAAGATGGTGACAGTGGTTATAATTTCCGTTCCATTATACTATCACAATAATTCTTGCACTTTATTTGGATTCAAAATCTGGTTTCTAATTCTTGATAATAGCTGTTACTTTTATGCGAGATATGTCTTATTTGTAGTATGTTTTGTGTTTTACTTGTTAGTTATATATATATATATATTTATTTATATGTGTGTGAGAGTATATTTATATATAATAAGATGATATTCAATAAGTCAGACCCCTCCAAAATAATTTTCTGGGTACGGCCCTGAGTACACTGATGATGGTAAGTCATATTTAACAAAACCAGTATTGTGGCACTAAATCTCCTTGGTGTTGTTTTTTTTTTTAAGCAGAGTTACCTTCTTTGGCAATAAATTCGTAATTTACAATTCGCAATATTCAAATTTCTTAACATACGTCCTCCAGGCCTGGGTCCTCCTAAATTCATGGGTCCCACAAGGTTGGGGCTAGGTGGACCCCTGGATCCAGGGTCCGGTCCATGAGGGGCCCCAAGTCCAGCCGTACGCACTTTACATTTTTAATTACTATAACTAATACAAACTAGAAAAAATCTTTTGAATATATATTTTATCCAACCAAATTTCAGAAGACAGCTAATTGCAACTTAAAATTAAAAATACATAACATGTTTATGAGATCCATTTATAAAACGGTTTAGTAACATTGTCATTGCGTGAAATCTGTGAATATTATCTCCATCCAGTGGCGTAGCCAAGGGGGGGGATAGGGGGGCGTCAACCCCTCCCCCCCCAATGACGAATTTTTTGCCATACAAAATGCATATTCTTCACTCCCTTATCACACACAAGTATACATACATGTGAGTTGCAGTATACTTTCTCTCTCTCTCTCTATATATATATATATAAATCGTGATACACCCTACTTTGCATGTCAGACAATTAATTCAGCAAGGCGCTGAAAACGGTTTGTGCGTGATGTGATTTTATGGAATCACGGAAAAAAGCGCGCAACATTGAATGGGTTTGTATTTTTAGAAGATAAGAGGGGAGAGGGGTATGAATAAAAAAAAAAAATGTGAGAAAAAAAAAATGTGGGCGTTCAAAAGGGCGTGAACAGAGGTACATTAGTGTATTTTGTATTTATCTCTATTGAAAATTGCCATTCAGACTTTTCCAAGAACAATGGCCTGATTTGTAAATATGCAGTATGCAGAGTAGCCCATGGCCGTCCGAAATGCCTCATTGCCCTTTACCATTTTATGATTTTTTTGTATCAGTTTTATACTAAATTTTTCATAATCTAAATGACCCTCCCAATAGTTCAATTTGTTTGTATTCTTAAGACAAAGTCCAAAACTAGTCATTCAGTAACAAATTATATAGCAGTTTCGAAAATTTCAAATACAATCTCTCACCTAACAGGCAACCCTAAAAAAAGAATCTAGGCTCCACAGATTTAACATGCACGTTCTCTGTAATATTTTATCACATTCAGTCTGATTTGTAATCAGCTATGGCTTGTTATTATTGGTTTTCTTTTTATAAGTGCAAGAATTTATTTCGATTCATGGTAATTTATCTTGTTAACTCTTTGGTTTTAAATAATAATTCTTAGAATGAATGATTTATAAGTATATATATTTACATATAATTTTTTTTTGAAAGTATTTAATTTAAATATAACTTCTTTTATTTTAGACATGCTTTTTTTTCAGAATTAAATTATAGTATTAATAAGTCAATTAAAAAAATACTTTTATATCAAATGTTAGTATAAGTGTAATGTTTTTAAACAAATTTTCATTTCTAAATGCTAAAAAAAAATCCTTTTTAAAGGAAACTGGCTAAAAATCATTTAAAACTCATTTCTTAAAATGTAAAATATCGGCTATATATAACTGTAATTAAAATTAATTTTTAATTAGTTTTGTTGGAATAGTTTTAATAATTATATTTTTACCATTATTAGTATTGCAAAGCTTATTACCCTTCACCAACTTTGATTAAATATGCGCACCGGAAAAAAGTGCATGGTTTGAATGGTTTCATTTTTGGCGCGTGAAATGAAAAAATGTGAGAAACAAGTGGGCGTCCAAAAGGGCGCAGAGGTACATTAGTGTATTTTGTATTTATCTCTATTGAAAATTGCCATCCAGATAACTTTTCCAATATCCAGATAACTTTTGCTGTCCGAATTGCCCTCTAGCTTTTGATAAATTTTTTTTTTTTTTTTTTTTTTTTTAATACAAAGAAAAGAAATTACTACACAACTGCACTTTTACTGCAAAACAAATTTGAGCCAGTAGTCAATTGAACAGTGGCGTAGCCAGAGGGGAGCAAGGAGGGGCATTTGTTCCCGGGCGCAGCAATGCCCAAGGGGCGCGAAATTGTACATAAAAGCTAACCCAACTGCATTTTTACAAATAGAAGGGGGCGCAAAATCTTCTGTTGTCCCCGGGCGCAGAATGCCCTAGCAACACCTCTGCAATTGAATGGACTTATCTCCCTCTTCTACAAATTTGAACCCAGTATTTAACTGAAGGCTACGAGTGTGAAGAATGTTAGCGTAAAAATGATACAAAAAAAAAAAAAAAAATTCACCCCACCAAAAAGCGCGCTTTCGGATGCCCACTCCTTTCAGACATTTTCATTTCAAGTGCCAACCCCCCCTACCACACACACACACACACACACGCATCCAAAAAAAATAAACCCCTACAATATTATGCGTTTTTTTCCGCCCACCGATTTGATGTAGTGCCACTATGTATAATTGAGTAATTTTGCTTCAAGGCTTTATTTTTTATGCAAAATTTAAGATAAGTCTATCAAAAATTTCGCATTAGAAACATATATTTCTAAAAAGAAAATGTTTACAGAATCCCTTTTGAGCAGTCATAAGATTGTAAACAAGCAAAAACTAATGCACATATGAGCAAACGCTAGTAATTTTTTTTTTTTTTTAAAGACGGTGAGGTCATTCAATGAAATAACTGAATAAATTCGTTTTGTAGCGATTTTTTTTTCTTTAATACATTACATGTAGAAATAAAATCTGTATTAAACTGGGGCTTAATAGTGGAAGCAGAGTGGGGTATGGCTCATTTTCGTATGTCTTAGTGAGTTTTCTATGGGATAATTAACGTTTAATTTTTTTTTACAAAGTTTTTTAATAGTTTTATTTTTTCTCATTAATACTTTGCCTAAAATCATGGGCACTCATACCATTTGGGGGAAAAGGAGGAGGGGGGCTGCTCATCTCCAGATTTGATTTCAAATACTATAGTACAAAGAAATTGAGTATGCTATAAAAATGTTCAGTCTATCCACAGCGATCGAGATCATCTCGCATCTTTATATGTACGTTGAAGCCAGGGGGGGGGATATCGGGATATATCCCTCCCTCGAAATGTTTGGATTAGTGATGAAATTCCATCTATTTATACACATATAAGTTCATATCCCCCCCCCCCCCCCCGAAAAATTTTCCTGGCTACGCGCCTTTTTGAAGCCTCAAATGAATTAGATTTGAAAATTATTTTCCTCATGTATCATTTGAAATCTCTTGCACTTGTAAGTTTTTCATGCGTTTTATTTAACTAATTTGTAAATTTTAAATGCTATTAAATAATAGTTACCATACTTTTTTTATTTATATTTGGTCCCTCACCCCTAAAATACTAACTATTTATTTTATCAAAACGCAACAGAATTTAACATTGCGAAATATTCACAAAATAATACAAGATATCAGGGTCGCCGACAGGATTTTCGGGGCCCCAGGACAGCCATTTGCGAAGGGGGACACGCCCTCCTCTCAAAAAAAGAAAAAAAAATATCCAGAAGAAATTTTTTAACACATTACAACTAGTGCAATTTGAATTTACCGTAGGCCATATACTGTAAAAAGCACTTATTTTCGCGAAAATGAAGATATCGGTGATTTCGCGAATTTTTTTATGCGTTGAACCGAAAGCTAAAAAAATCACGAAAATACCTAAATATAGAACTCCTTTTCTATAAGGCATTTTAAGAAACTTCCGTTTGTCCGAAAAGTTCGTACCCCCCCCCCCCCCCCCACTACCACCATTTTTAACAGTTTCAAAGAAGCTGATATAAATGTAAGTGAATGAGCTGTACTACTGTTTTGCATTCTTGAAATAGTTGTGTAGTATTCAACAAATAGTTTTAAGAACGAAAGTTGTCAAGAGAGAGTTTGTAGCTGTAGAACCATCTTGCATCTATCAGACAACCAAACAAATACACGGCCCCACATTTCTAACGAGCACATTAGCTGTGTTTATGGAGCATGTATTCGATCTTCTATCCAAATCTTAAGTATAGGGTCAAATTAATGTTAAACGAGTAAAATCACAAAAGTTAAATTAGATATAAATCTCATATTATTGAAACTCATCTGACCAATACAATGATTTGCAAGCATGCTTTCTTTCTTTTTTTTTTTGTGTGTGTGTGTAGGGGGGGGGGTAACACTCGAAATATGCATATAAACTTAATATTCATCAAAACTATGGTGTTGACCTAAGTCTAATTAAGAATAACGGGAGTCCCAGGGTTACTATTTTTTTAGGCTATTCTATACAGTTTAACCATGGAAAAAACATTTGTTCTACTTTAAAATATTTTATGTAGTATTTGAATCTGACAAAAGAATCCTCTTCGCCGACTATTTTGTATACCATTTTAACTCTTTTGCAGGGACAAATATAATATTGTTGCGGAATTACTCTGCTACTCCTGGGGTTCGTCGTTCTAAAGTCCTGTTGGTGTAAAAAGTTCAAGTAAAAAGTCACTTGTCAGGATGGAACACAAACTTTGTTGCTTCTAGAACTTCGTAGAACAATCAGCTGTACACAATTCACAAGCACAATCTAGCAGTAACGTGCTTTTAACAATCCGCTTGGATCTGAAGCTCTCACAAATGCTGCATTTCTCACACAAAATAAGTCACTTTCACAGGCAGTAGCGGATCCAGGGGAGGGGCTAGGGGCTTCAGCCCCCCCCAAAAGAGATTGCTCAGGGGTAACATTCTGCTTTATTATACACTTTAAATAGCTAAAATGATCATATTTTATTACTTAGCCCCTCCCAAAAGCCTAATACATTGGTTTAGACTAAAATTTTGATTTATAGTACATTTTAATTGGGTGAAATAAGCTTTTTTAAAAATGTAGCCCCTCCCAAAAAAGATTTCTGGATCCGCCACTGTTCACAGGCAAAGATTCCGTGGAAATATTCAAGGGATATAGTACACAATCCCTTAAGACACAGCAATGAAGAATTTACACACAGCACTTTAAAAACAGCTTCACAAAGCAAGGTAAAACACAGCTTCTATAGCACTATCAATTCACACAAAACAAGCGTACTGAGAGCTATCCACACATTGGGCGTTCAACTCGCACTGAACTGTCGGGGCGACGCGCGCTTCTATAAATAGCCGACGCAGGAGCTACAAGAGGTTTCCAGAAAAGTCCTTTTCTTGAGGGTTCTACATAAAGCGTGAATTTTGATTGCGTCATAGAAGAGAAATGTTAGGTTATTATGCGTTTTTAATGCAGGAAAAACAACTTCCAGGCCCCATTGGGGAAATCGCGCCAAATGACCAAAAAGTCGCCAAGCTGGGCGACTTTTGGCGAAATATCGCCAAATTTGGCGCCAAAAATAAGTCCCCAAATGTGAAGAGATCTAAGCTCTAGGACCAATATTTCTCGAGTTTTCTAGAACATCCATTGAAAAACAATGGCAAACCGAAACCTCCATATCTCCGGTTCTAATTGGCCGATTTTGATGCAACAAAAAGCAAAATTTATCTATTTGAAGCGTAGAATACGAATTTTAAACCATTTTAAGCCACAGAGCAGCGGGTTGCCCCAAAAATTTGTAACATTGCCCCCTTCCCAAGGACTGCACGTCCCGGGCAGTACAATCCCCAGTTAGGAGGTCACACAAATATACAGTGTCCAACCTTTAACCAAATCTTAACAGCATAATTTAAGCAAATAATCAATAAACACAGTAAGCAAATGCACTCTAATTAATAAATAATAGACATAATGAACAATTACACTAATAAGCAATAAATGTAATAAACAAATACACATTAATAAAAACCAATATATTACAAATATGTACACTAAACATGGCGTAAGTAGTGAGTGAAAAAGAGTTGATGAAAGAGGAAGAGAACAGAAAGACAGGAAAGAAATGAGAGTTGGAAGAAAGGAGGAATTACGCCATAGTGACCATGGTCTGAGCTAATTACAACCGCGGTAGATGGCTAGCCGATCGTAATGTACAACTCTTGGCTTCGAGTTTGGTGACTTACGAATCCGTACGACGACGTCATTCAGCCGGTTTAGGACTGTGTAAGGACCGTCCCACGGCGATTGCAGCTTGGAAGACAGGCCTTTCCGTCGAGTAGGATTCCACAGCCAAACTTTGTCACCTGCGTTGAACTCGTGTCCCGTAGCCTTCGTGTCGTAGCGAGTCTTCATCTTTTCCGTGTTCAGGTTGATCCGCTCCCGAGCAAAATGATGCACATCTTCAAACCGTGCCCGAAGGTTTTCCACGTACTCCTCTGGCGATGAAGGCGCATCTGTAGGGCGGCCGAACACTAGATCGGCGGGAAGACGAAGATCTCTGCCGAACAGCATCTGGGAAGGTGTGAAGCCGGTAGTCTCATGGACGGCGCTCCTATAGGCCAGCAGGAAGAGGGGGAGTTTCTTGTCCCAGTCCTCTTGATTCCTAGATAACATAAGCGAGAGGTTGTTTAAAATTGTGCGATTGAACCTCTTCACCATGCCGCCGGATTGTGGGTGTAAAGGCGTAGTCTGGGTTTTGTCCATTCCGAGAAGTTGGCATAGTCCTTTAAAGACTGCAGAGGTAAAGTTCGTTTCTTGGTCGGAATGAAGTTGCAGAGGGGTTCCATATCTGGAAATCCATTCTTGCAGCAGTACCTCTGCTACGGTCGTAGCTTCTTGATCGGGAATAGGAAACGCTTCGGGCCATTTAGAGAAGTAGTCAATGACAACTAGGATGTATTTGTTGCCATCCGAAGTTCGCGGAAGAGGTCCTAGGATGTCGAGGGCAATCCTCTCAAAAGGCGCTCCTACATTATAACGATGTAGTCTTCCACGGCTTCGTTTCTTCGGGCCTTTACGGGCGGCACAGGCGTCACAAGCTTGACACCACTTTTCGACGTCGCCTTGAGCCCTAACCCAGTAGAAGCGCTCGCGAACTTTCTGCAGGGTCTTCATCACGCCAAAATGGCCTCCAGTGTAGCCATTATGAAGTTCTTCTAGAACCTTCGGAATCCTCGAACGAGGGAGTACTAACTGCCATCGGAGCATCTTGCCGTCGTCTGACTCCCATTTACGATACAGGACTCCATTCCTCAGGCGAAGCGAATCCCATAAAGCCTAGTACTGTTTTGTTGCCGGACTGTAAGATGATATTTCTTGCGAACTGGGCTTAGCGCTGGATTTTTCCATAAATTCCACAATAGGTTTGATGTCGCTGTCTGCTAATTGGTCCGCCCGAACATTTTCGTCACTCCAGGGATCTTGAGATGGTGCCGATGATGTAACTTGGCGGACAACGGGTTGTTTCAGATGGTAATTTTTCTCTGCCCTGGAGCAATAGCGACAACTGTCTATGCAGGGCCTTCTCGACAAAGCATCTGCATTTCCATGAGATGACCCTTTCCGATGACGTATCTCGATGTCATATTCTTGTAATCGCTGTATCCACCTGGCTATTTAGCCCTCTGGATTCTTGAAATTTAGAAGCCAGGTTAAAGAGGCATGGTCCGTTCGGAGCAGGAACTTTCGGCCGTACAGGTAATGATGGAAGTGCTCCACGGCTTTAATGATAGCAAGAAGTTCCTTTCTCGTAACACAATAGGTACGTTCTGCCTTTGAAAGGCATTTGCTCAAGTAAGCAATGACGTGTTCTTGGCCATCTATCTCCTGGGACAAAACTGCTCCAACACTCTCCTTACTTGCGTCTGTGTCCAGGATAAATGGCTTGTCAGGGTGAGGATACGACAGGATCGGCGAAGATGTTAAAGCTGTCTTCAGTTCGTTGAATGCGTCCTCACATTCCTCAGTCCATAGAAGTTTCTGTCCAGTCTCGGTCAATTTGTGAAGAGGTCTTGCAATTTGAGAAAAACCCTTCACGAATTTTCGATAGTAAGTACACAGACCGAGAAAACTTCGTAAGTCGTAGATATTCTCCGGACGACTCCAGTTCTTGACTGCGGACGTCTTTTCGGGATCGGTTCGGACTCCGTGGGCGGATATTATGTGCCCGAGGTAACGTACTTGCCGACGAAACAAGTTGCACTTCGACGGACTTAGCTTCAAGTTTGCCTCTTTTAATTTCTGCAGTACCTTTCGAATGTTCTCGAGATGCTCTTTGAAAGTCC
This sequence comes from Cheiracanthium punctorium, assembly GCA_038373885.1. Classification (NCBI taxonomy): domain Eukaryota; kingdom Metazoa; phylum Arthropoda; class Arachnida; order Araneae; family Cheiracanthiidae; genus Cheiracanthium; species Cheiracanthium punctorium. The sequence goes on from JAWZYV010012456.1 coordinate 762,193, forward strand.
TTCCGACGATGATGATATCGTCCAAATAAACGAGACATGCTTCGTAGGAAAGTCCTCTCAACACTGTCTCCATTAGTCGCTCGAATGTAGCAGGTGCGTTGCAGAGTCCAAAAGGCATAACTTTGAACTGCCATAATCCTTGTCCCGTGGTGAACGCAGTCTTTTCACGGTCGTCGGGATGAATTTCCACTAGCCAGTAACCACTTTTCAGATCCAGAGTGGAAAACCATTCGTTTCCCGATAAAGTGTCCAAAGTGTCGTCTATCCTGGGAAGAGGGTAGCTGTCTTTCTTGGTAATGTCATTCAGACGTCTGTAGTCAACACAGAACCGGGTGGAACCATCCTTCTTTCGGACCAAAACAATTGGCGAGGCCCAGGGACTAGTCGATGGCTCGATGACGTCATCACGCTACATCTCCTCTAAAAGTCTGCTCACCTCTTCTTGCTTAGCAAACGGCAGCTGCCTAGGATGTTGCTTGATAGGAGAATGACTGCCTGTGTCTATTCTATGTTGCGTTAACCTCGTACGGCCAAAGTCACCGGAAGTACGAGAGAAGAGGTCTTCAAATTCAGCTATTACTTTCTCCGCAGCGCTTCTCTGTTCTGCCGTTAACTCCACGTCTTGTAATAATTCCTTCGTCAGGCACTCGGAAGATTTAGCTGTCGTTTGGCCGATGTTCTTATTAATGCAGGTAACAGGAATGCATGTCGCCAACACTTCATTTTTCTTTATCACCTTCGACTTGTCCGTCACATTTGCTACTCTAACTGGAATTTCTGTTCTCGACAAGTCCACAAGTGTTGCTCCCACAAGTACTCCTCTGACGGAATCACTATTGTTTGGGTGTTCGATTAATCCAAAACGGAATATATTGCTTTCTTTTACTGTCCCAGAAATTATTGAATCAGTTCTGGGAGGTAGAGTGATATCAGTCTGGGCTATTATTTGCTGAACAGGTAAAATAGTTTCATTTCTAATATCGAACGCAGCTATTTCTTCTGAGTCTGAACGAAGCTCATTATTCTTAATGTCCAAGTTAAATTTGTGCGATTTTAAAAAGTCGAGTCCGAGAATAAAAGAGTCTGTAATGTTGGCGACATATACCACATGGTCGTATCTGACATTTCCAAACGTGATTTCTACTTGCGCTTTTCCGCCCACTTCGATCTTGTCACCTGTCACAGTCTGGAGGGTCAGCGAGGGCGGAGTCCAGATAATCTTCAAATTTAATTTCTTGGCCAGATCCGTCCTTATGATGGCTACGTTCGCTCCAGTATCAATCACCATTTGGCATGGGGAGCCATTAACGTATCCCAGTACGAAGAGTCCATTACTGCCGCCATTCACTGATGAAATCTGTAAGACTTTCAAACGAGGCTTTTGAATATCCGTCAGCCTCTGTTCCTGAAAGTCGTCTCTTTTCTGTCTTCCTTCATGGGCTTCTCTGGTGCATTGATAACTGCGATCTTTACGACGAGAGTTCTTTTGTGCGTCACAGTATTTTCATAAATGCCCCTCGCTGTTGCACCTCCAACATTTCACTTTCTTTGGGCCATCTCTCGTTCTATCGGATCTTAATTTTCGTTAAATGAGATCTTCAATTCTCTTCAACCTGTTCTCGATGGTCTCTGTGTCTTTGTCGGCTCCCTCTTGGACCGTGACAGCTCCAACAGCATGCCGATGTTTCCTGACGACCCGCTGAGCTGCTTCTAGCTTCATTGCGAAGACGAGAGCAGATTTCAAATCCTGATAATCCTCCAACATGAGTGCCTTTTGGGTTTCTGGATCATGGATGGCTTCAATAAAATGACGCACCGCCATTTCTTCTCGGACATTATCAAGGTGGTCCATGTAGGCTAGATGACACAGCCTATCTATGTCCGAAGCCAGCTCTTGAAGGGTCTCGCCAGATCTCTGCATCCTTGACTTAAGTTGGATTCTACTAGATTCTTTCTGGCACTTCTCTCCGAATTTCATCTCCAGGGCACTTGCAAGTGCGTCAAAATCTCCTATCTTTGTCGCTCCGATGGTTTGTAGTACATTAATTGCGTCTCCGCTAAGGGAAGCGGCCAGTTGGTCCGCTTTCTCGGACTCGCTCCAACCATTGGCTTTGGCGACGATCAAGAATTGGGTCTTGTAAGCTTCCCAGGGAGTCTTTCCATCATAGGTCGTTAGTTTCACTGTTGGGCGGCGTGACGACAACTTGATCTTTTCAGGTAATTTTTCCATCTTCACTAGAGAGTCAAGTTTTTCCTCAATTTTATTCTGAAATTCTTCACGCAACTCTTTCACGTTTCTCGCTTGGCTTTCTTCTAGTATCGACATTCTCTTCTCCATATTTTCTTGATTTGTCTGTATTTTTTTCTCCAGTCCGGATTTCATCTGGTCGTGTGCGGCTCTTAATTCTTCCAGTCCGGTCGTCACATCGTCGTGTGCAGCTCTTAACTCCTCCAATCCGGTTTTCACTACATTGTGCGCTGTCTTTAACTCATCCAATCCGGATTTCATCTCGCCTTGTGCAGCTTTTATCTCATCTTGTCTGGCTTTCATCTCTTCTAATCCGGTTTTCACCTCATCGTATGAAGCTTTCATTTCGTCTTGTCTGGCTTCAATTTTCTTTTCTAAATCCGCCTTCATCTGTTCTTGTCCGGCTTTCATCTCGTCTTGTCCGGCTTTCATCTCTTGCATCATATTCATGAGCTTTTGAAGTTGTTCTTCCATTTTTTTGTCTAGTCAAAACCATAAACTGGAAAATTAAAGTTCTTCTTTAGAACCCCGATTCTGACACCAAATGTTGCGGAATTACTCTGCTACTGCTGGGGTTCGTCGTTCTTAAGTCCTGTTGGTGTAAAAAGTTCAAGTAAAAAGTCACTTGTCAGGATGGAACACAAACTTTATTGCTTCTAGAACTTCATAGAACAATCAGCTGTACACAATTCACAAGCACAATCTAGCAGTAACGTGCTTTTAACAATCCGCTTGGATCTGAAGCTCTCACAAATGCTGTATTTCTCACACAAAATAAGTCACTTTCACAGGCAAAAATTCCGTGGAAATATTCAAGGGATATAGTACACAATCCCTTAAGACACAGCAATGAAGAATTTACACACAGCACTTTAAAAACAGCTTCACAAAGCAAGCTAAAACACAGCTTCTATAGCACTATCAATTCACACAAAACAAGCGTACTGAGAGCTCTTCACACATTGGGCGTTCAACTCGCACTGAACTGTCGGGGCGACGCGCGCTTCTATAAATAGCCGACACAGGAGCTACAAGAGGTTTCCAGAAAAGTCAATTTCTCGAGGGTTCTACATAAAGCGTGAATTTTGATTGCGTCATAGAAGAGAAATGTTAGGTTATTATGCGTTTTTAATGCAGGAAAAACAACTTCCAGGCCCCATTGGGGAAATCGCGCCAAATGACCAAAAAGTCGCCAAGCTTGGCAACTTTTGGCGAAATTTCGCCAAATTTGGCGCCAAAAATAAGTCCCCAAATGTGAAGAGATCTAAGCTCTAGGACCAATATTTCTCGAGTTTTCTAGAACATCCATTGAAAAACAATGGCAAACCGAAACCTCCATATCTCCGGTTCTAATTGGCCGATTTTGATGCAACAAAAAGCAAAATTTATCTATTTGAAGCGTAGAATACGAATTTTAAACCATTTTAAGCCACAGAGCAGCGGGTTGCCCCGAAAATTCGTAAGAATATTGTCATAAATTGGGCTCTTAGGACAGATTAATATATATAAAGTAAGGCACCGTTTATTTGTTTCTCATTTAAACGACTTTCACATTTATACGTCATTTTCATGAAGTCCCGATTCATTGCTATTTATTTTAATGTAAAAATCCTTCGTGCATACGACGCACAATATCGGTTATACGCCGTTTTAAACTTTCCTTAATTTCGAAAATTTTGTCTTTGTGTTTATGTTACTCTTTAGGGAGAAATTGTGGAGAGTTGTACGTTTAACAACCTTCTTGTAAAGACGCAGTTGACTTTTTAAAAATGTTTACAACTCACTTTGCCTATCAGAAAACTTTGGAAAAAGACTTTTCATGAACTTAATTCAATCCGTAATGCTGTATCTAATAATTAATGACAATCAGCAAATCCGGCGACTATGGATGGTTCGTTAAATTCTATGTCTGTGCAAACAAAAATTACGTCATGGTATTCAATGTATATTACATTAATCTTAAATGTATGCAGTATTAGGTATTGTCCAATAAATGTAGGATTTGTTTCACTTTCAAGAGAATTTTTTAACTTAGATATTGTGTTTTCAGGTAAAAACTAACATGAAGTAATTTACTATTACATTAAAAAACATACAATTATTATCTTTACATAAATTTACATTAGCAGCGGTTTTTTTTTTTTTGTTATACATGTAATAATCAAGGTTGTTTATTAATGTTTCATTTATAAGTCGTTTTAGACTGGTCCCCTGAAAGACGTATAAACGGTGCTTATGTACTAAAAATCAAACAGTTTCATAAACTTTCCTTATTTTGATAAAGGCTCAATGAACTTTCAACAGACAAATGAAATTGTAATTAAAATAATAATAAAAAAGGAATTTATATAATTAATTTGTTGGTGAATCCCGACTGGTCATTAAAAGCCTATGAATTTTTCAACCCTGCACTGTTTCGCCCCTTTTACAAAGCCTGCACGTGCAAATTGACCGGCTACATAATAAGGGAGCATATCTAAGTTGAGGTCTGATTCATATAGATTTCGGTACCGTACGGAGGCAATCAATCATTTTAATGGTTCTTCTTCCGTTGCATTGTATTCTCCCCCTCTAGGGTTACTGGGATGCTGCGTTTGGCGCTCCCGGCTCCACGTACCCTAGGTCAGCTCTTGCACCTAGTTACGCCACACATGTACCTCAAGTTTTCAGGGGTTAAAATGAGCATTTCAACTTCAATAATATACGGACTGTCAAATATAGGGTGCTCTGAAACTCATTGGCAAAAATTTAAAGAGTGGAAAGGTAAACGCCTTTAATTTCTATTTTATTGATCCAGTCTTAGAAACCATTAACATTGAGTTAAAAGAACGGAAAATAAGTCTCGAAGCCTCTTTATTATTACACAGCTATGATATAGATTTTATAAAGGAAATTTAGCTTAACAAAAATTATTATTGCAGCATATATAAATTTAATATACAATAAATCGCGATATTTTCGAGGCCTTTAATTTTCAGGGACTCCGGGCTATTGTCTGCACGCTCGTGTGATAATGAGACTCTGAAAATATGTTAAAATGCTTGGTATGGTATAGTAAAGGGGTCCCCGAAGTCACCAGTGCCCCGAGGCCCCATCTAAATATGATCAGCTTTGGACATCTTTTTCCTTCTTTTTTTTGTCCTCTTTATGGAAGATTGCTCATTCTACAAATAATATTGAGAACGATAAAAAGATGTACAAGGTCAAGCTTCAGGCAAAGCAAACCCCCTCTCTTCTCTTGTCTTCTTCCCCCTGTGCCCCCTGAGAGGGGCGGGCAGGGCAGGGATTAGGTGCTCTTTCAAGCCTCAGTTTCAGTTCCAGTTCTATGCTTGGAGTCAGAAGAAAGAGAAATTGCACAACGTGATCAGTTGCCGGAAATGATGAAGTGGCAAAAGTAGCTTCCAAAACATGCTACAAACTACTGATTTTTTTGTAGCGCACCACATACTACACTCCTTTTTCAAAAAAGTAGCACGCTGCACTACAAACTATAAAAAAAAAGTAGCGACTACTGTAGTTTCGCTACCTGTAGTGCGCTGCTCCCCAGCCCTGGGTATAACCAACTACTTTCTGCTGTGTCAGTGTGGTTTTATTGTCAACTTTCGTAGACTAAATCATCGTTGAAATATGTATGTTACAGCTAAAATGGGTCTTAACTGTAACATACATGCTAATAACTTTTACATAGCTCTTTTTAATTTATATTTTCATGGGTACTGATTTAATACGAGTTAATACCTTTTTTTTTTTCTAGCTTCCTGTAACAATGAATCTTCTGCTTTAATGCCTTCATCATCTGTATCTACAACAGTATCAACACAGGGCCGGCCCAAGGGGGGTGTGAATGTAGGCGATCGCCTAAGGCCTCGCGCTTATAGAGGCCCCGCTCCTGGGCTATTTTATTGATATCTCATAAGACATGATAGAGAAGAGGCCCCGCTCTTGCGTTTCGCCTGGGGCCCGGCACGCCCCTTGGGCCGTCTCTGCTCAACACCAAAACAGGACACTTTGAAAACTGAAATTTCAGTACTTGAAGCTGAATTAAATGCTGTCATAAGAAAGCGAGATGCAGGACTTGGAGACGAAGGGATTGACAGGGATGAGAATACACAAATATGAAAAAAGAGGAAAAGTGCATGAACGTAATTTCGACCTCAAGCAAAGTTCAAACACGCGGTACACATTTTTGATACATATATATATATATATATATATATATATATAAATAACTCGGCTGTTCAAGCCTCGTCAGGGGGAGACCCCGCTAATTTTTTAGTTTCATTATTGCCATATTAAAACGATATTAATTGACTATGTCATTTTATCTCTTATCTTTTGTGTATTTCGCCTGGTAACCCTATCTTTAAATTTTTATGATTGTAACCTATTTATAGAAAAATACATGCGCTGCATATTCTACAGCTTACGAAATATTGTAACAATAGATTAAAGCTATTGTGAATAGTATTTAAATATATGTAAAATTATGTCGCATTTCTGGGACAATTTTCAATAAAGGGGGTGAGAGATAAAATGACATAGTCATTAATTGTATCATATATATTGTTGATATAATATAATAAAATTATTTTATATCAACAATTTATATGATACAATTATTCATTAAAATATTTTTATTTAAATTATAATTTTTATTATCTTAAAAAATTAAAATTCCTCAACATTTATGTGCAAGTTTAGATGCAGAACATTCAATAATGAAACAGAGGTTATCATTATTTAAAGGATGATCTTAAGCAATTTCACAAAATCTACAGTCAAGGCAAAATCCTAGCTTTAGAAAACAATTTTATCATATCAAGCATATCGACGGGCAGATGGGGGTGGACAGAGGGCATTTGCCTCCTTAACTTTGTTCAGAAAACCATTCAAAACCTTTTTTCTTTCAAAACTTAAAGAAACATAGCTATTTTTTACTTTAGATTATGCTATGTACCTTCTTGCCACGCGTGCACACTCACACACTTGGAAAAAAAAAAAAGAAAAAAACATTGTGTGATGCTACGCCTATGATTTAGGAAGCAAAATAACAGCGTACGATTTAATATAAAACAAATTAATGTTTTTAATTTACAAAGAGGAATATTACTAAATAAATAAACGACTGTTTGGGTAGTCAACGGCAGAGGAGGGAGAAAGAGAGAGGTTCTGTTCTTTTAAAGTAAACATGTTCTTCCTCTTTGATCGATCGGGCCGGCCATCTGTTATGCTGACAATGCATAAAACGTGCATCCCAGAATAATTGTTGGTTTTGAAAGCTTGGCATGTTGTGGAATTTATCTAATGTCTCAAAATTAATTCACTATGAAAGCAATGTTTTAAAAAATGCAGATTGTAGAAATTTCTTAATTGTGATTTTCTCTGTTTACTTAAGCAGTGTTAATGTGGTTCATGGAGAATTGCGGTATATATATAGATCTTCTACTGTATATCCAAACGATTGCTTTCCGTAATTGAGAACAGAAAACTGCAGAACGGAACAACAGAGAGAACATTTAACAAACTTCGGTGCTTATCAAAAGGAATTCTACAAACTTCGCAGAGGCTCTTTCGTCTTTCCATTTCCTCATTGGATATTCCCATATTTCTTCGATGTGTGCATGCTTAGCAAGTTGCTACGCTTCCATTGGCTTGGAGCAGTGGATCATAAAAGCTTCTCCTTCGACTCCAAGCATGCAAGATTTTTGAATATGCAATACGCATGGCCGAAGAGGATTAAGTGTCTTGATATCGGAAAGCAAGGTGTATTTCGGCAAATACATCTTTTAAGAAAGAAAATTGCACTGAAAATATTTTTAAATGAGGAACACACACACACAAGCATAAAGTAATGTTTTTTGAAAAATTGGAAAGTAATGTTTTTTGGAAAAGCGGAAAGTAATGTTTTTTTTTTTTTTTTTTTTTTTTTTTTTAAATGAAAAAAAAAAAAAAAAAAAAAGCAGAATAAGTGGAAAATAGCCAAAACACAGAATTCTGCAGATTCGTGGAAGATTTTCATCTTTGGATTGAGAAGACAAAAAAATTAAGCATGATAGTGACGATAAGAAAAAACAGTTACAGAATAAAATTGTCTGTCCAACGAGCATGTGAAAATTTAGGGCAAAACAAAAGGCTGAAGTTTTGAGCCTGAAATCCTAATCTATTGATTCATATTAAATTAAAAATGTAAGTGAATTCCGCAAATCGATAGTAATCCCATGTATTGAATAAAATCATACGTTTCTTATAACTGTAAAAATTTTCATCTATTTTTAACAATTCACAAAAAAATAATGCAAAATACTAAAAACTTTATATAAATATGGGACCATAAAACAATAAAAATTCTCAACGTCAAACCAATGTACATTACAGCAAGACATAAACATTTAAATAAACAAAAACACATACTTCAAAATATCCACTAAATTTCTTATTTAATGATCTTGAAATACTGTTTTATTTATCCTTGATCACAAAATAAATCGATCAAATACCATTAAAATAAGCAAAATTTCATCCTGACATGCCACAACAAACAATTTTCTGATTTATACTAATATTAACTGCATTGAGGATAAACATCTTAAAATAAAAGTGTAGAACATAAAGAGTTCTACACAACTTATTTATATTTAATATAAAAATAACCAGAAATTTTACTTCAAGAAAAATTGAAAAAGAAAAATTAAAAAGAAAATTT